>CM052892.1:25583669-25654634 GCA_028534135.1 Potos flavus
GGAACCTCCATACTGTTTTCCAGAGTGGCTGCAGCAGCTTGCATGCCCACCAACAATGTAGGAGGGTTCCCCTTTCTCCACGTCCTCGCCAATATCTGTCGTTTCCTGACTTGTTAATTTTAGCCATTCTGACTGGCGTGAGGTGGTATCTCACTGTGGTTTTGATTTGTATTTCCCTGATCCTGAGAGATGTTGAGCACTTTTTCATGTGTCTTTTGGCCATCTGGATGTCTTCTTTGCAGAAATGTCTGTTCATTTGACCATATATTCTTGCATCATACTGGAAACACCAATCGTCTGTGTCCCACAGTGCAAATTTTCAGAAGTATACCTTTTGTCTGAGTTTTCAGGATGTTGTTCCCTTTCTGTTGTTCTGCTTTATTCATTCACATATTTATATATTTTGCTTTAGTTATCTTCAAACAAGATAAGGTTAAATTTAATTCTTGTCATTAGAGAAAGTTTACATTTTGCCTTCAGCTTCAGTCACTTTATTATTTACATGACAGTTGAGTTCTATTCTCAAAATCTACAGCTGGAAGACAGAAAGCAATTTTCAACCCAATTTCCTAGAAAATATGTATTATAATCAAGTTATCTGATTTTTTTTTGTTTTTGTGGTGTAAGAGTTCTTCGTGTATTTGGATATTATTAACTCTTTATCAGATATATAATATGTAAACATTTTCTCCCATTCTGTAGGTTGCTTTTTCACTCTGTTGGTGTGCCCTCTGATGCACAAAAGTTTTTAAGTTTGATGTAGTCTCGTTTGTCTACTTTTGCTTTTTGCTACCAGTGGAGACATTTTTAATAGTATCCCCAGACACTTAATCAACAACAAACCTTATAATTTTCAAATGGCCAGAGCTTAATTTGTTTGTTTACAAAGTATGTTATTAGAGATACAAATCCTAGAGGGTCACTGTGAAGGGTTGTCATCTAAGCACACTGTGTGAAGTTTCCAAATTTTCTCAATTCACAACACCCTTAGTGTCTCGTGAAAAAATGTCATCCCCTAAGTCTAAAGAAACACTAAACATTTCTGTTTATTAAGTAGTTCGGTACTAATAGGCCCTAGAGCAAGTCTCCTAGCAAGACAGCATCTTATATACTGTAGCAATCACAGGAGGGACATCCCATCACCTTTGTCCTATTCTATTAGTTAGAAGCAAGTCACAGATCCCACCCACACTCAAGGGGCAGGGATCACACAAGCACATGAACACCAAAAGTTGGGGGTCATGGAGGCTACCTTAAAGTCTGCCCACCACAAGACTTAATATGAAAATAAGTATATGTTTAATCAGTAATAATATTTGATAGTCAGTGATATAGTGTGCTAAAAAAAACTTGAAGAAAAGTTAATTATCCAAAGAATGTTTATTATCTTAATGAGCATTAGTTGTTATTGCATTTATTTAAATGTCGATTTTGACAAAAACATAATAGCACCTCACAGGCAATCTCAGAAGACTGAAAATATTTTTAGCAATAATTTGGTCCTACATCAACACTCAGCAGTGAGGAACGTGACTATCTTCATGGAAGTATCATTTTATCTTTATTTAATGACATGTCATAAGTATATTACCTGTTGGAAGGTGTTAAGGTGTAAATGGGCAAATCATACCAAGCAAGTAATGATCTGATACAGACCGTACAGCTTTGTGAAAGGGTACTGTGGTATGGTTTCTGAAAGCTCCCTTATTTATTTGTCCAGCAAATATTTATTGTTCATTTACTATATGCCATATATCGTGCTAGTTATTAAAGACACAAAGAGAATAGGTGGGTAGTTACAATAGATAAGGCTTTGTATTAGTTCCTAAATATTTCCCTAGGAACTTATCCCAGTCTGACTTACTTAAGGTCTAGATTTCTTAAAAATTACATTTTTATTAATGGTTTGGCAAGATCTTCGTTACTCTCTAATCAGGCACATTTATTTTCTTTCCTTTTCATATTGATGAGCAATGGGCTCATTATTGCCTTCATTTTAGAGTCATTAATTTTACACTCTTCATTTCTTGGAATAATAGAATAGAATGACAGAAAGGAACTTCAAATGTCATTTTTATGTAAAAATCCATCTGATCCTGGAATCCTGTATACAACACCTTGACCAGCAGTATGTCCAGTTCATTTCAAATACGTTCGGTGATGGGCAACTCCCTCCCTCCAAAGGCAACCTATTCAGTGTACGTGCCCAGTCAGTGTTTATTAAACTACTGCCCATCAGTTGGGTATTATAGAAGGTGCTGGTTACACAATATGGGAGTCAAAACTCATGGCCCTCACCCCTCAGAGGAAGACAGACAATAAGCAAGAGAGAAATTAATGAATGCATACTGATAAGTAGTAATGGGTTCAAAAAGGAGGGAGCACGATGCTATGATAGAGAATAGCAGAGGATGGTCAGAGAGGGACTTTTGTGGGAAATAACAGTTCAGTCAAGATCTTAGGGATGATGAAAATACAACTGTGTTGGTAATGAGATGACCCAAAAAGTCCGGGTATGCCTAAGGAACTGAAACAGAGCCAGTGTGGCTCTGGCCGGGCAGACAAGGGGGGAGAGTGGCATGTGAGAAGGGTAAAGAAGAAAGTTCTCATTTTAAATGGATATCAGTCTTCCTTCCATTCCTACTCATTAGTCCCAGTTTTTCTTCCTCTGGGCCATTCAGAACAGATGGACCTGATCTACCTCTAAGAGCATTTACTTGAAGCATCTCTCTTGGACATCCGTGGCTTCCCTTCACTCACCAGAGCCTCTCCATCCCTTCACTACTTCCTAGGACTGACAGCCCTCACTTCCAGAGTCAGGTCTGGGTTTCAAAGGATGTTCTTAGCAGTAAAAACACAATTATTACAAATTGCCTTCTAACCAAGAAGGAAATACCTCACTATTCCCACTTTATCCCCTAGTTTTGAGTCTTTTCAAATATCCTCTTTAGACCTGGGGATTTGCCAACTCTCTCCCTGCTAAACCTCCCCTCATTGTTCTAACTCCCCTATTGTTCTAACTTCTAAGAGCACGGACTTAACCCTGGCCTCCCAAACTCTCCTGATTTTGTGCTCTCTCACACCTTTCCCTACACCAAGGCAAATCACCTCTGGTCTGTGACTCTCTGCTGCCCTCTTTTGGCCACAATCAGTGTGAGCCGATGACGAGCCCTCTGTTGCCACACATCCCCCTGTATGCTGAAGGCAGAAAAGCTCCCTCCTAAAACAAAGCACCTCCCCTGAGTACAGGTACATACCATTTCCTCAGACAGAAAGTACAAACCCCACAGGATATACCAGCCCTACCCACACACTGTGTGTGTGTGTGTGTGTAAATATTTTACTCACCTAGCTAAGTTTCTGGAAACATAGTAGGTCAGAAATTTCTTGTCCTTCAAAGAGTATGGCCTAATGGGGGATCTAGCTATATAAACTGGCAATACTATACTCTAGCCAGCGCTACAATCAGGAAATTATATAATGTTATAGGAGCATTTAAAAGGAGGAATATAACTATGATTTGGGGACAAAAGAGGCTTCGGGTCTCAAACTGTGATCTGAAAATGGGGGTGAAGACTGTTTCATATAGAACAAAGTTTAGCACATAGAACCCAATATGCTTGGCCACTCTGCAGAAAATTGGGGCACTCAGATAATGCATGTCATCAATTCAGACTTCGGGTCACTTATTCAGCTTCAAGATCTACTCATCCATCAAAAACTAGGGCCACCTTTTGGCCAAAGATGACTTCTAAGAAACCTAAGAGTTAAGCCCACCCACCTCAAATCTCTGCTGTCTTTCTAAGCACCCAAGGAAAGCCTTCTTATTTGCTGTCTTTAACCATATCACCAGCCCATAATACTCTGTGCTGCTTTCCCCTAACACAGCCACCATTGCCCCTCTCTGTCCCAAACTTTTCCACTGTGCCCTCTAGAATCCTCAGTTGAGTTATAAAATCCCTCTATATCCGCAGGCTTTTCACCGTTTCCTTCATCCCTCTCAGCCATAAGTTAACTTGTTTCAGCCCATTTCAGCTAGAGTACTACAGACTGGATGGCTTGTAAACAACAGAAATCGATTTCTCACCATTTGGGAGGCTAAATCCAAGATCGCCGTGTTGGCGATTCTCCGGCAAGGACCTGCTTCTTGATTCATAGATGGTGTCTTGCTGTGTGTTAGCAGAAGTAAGGGAGCCCTCTGGTGTGTCCTTTATACTGGCCCTGATCGCACTCATGAGGTTGGAGCCTCAATCACAACCCAAAGGCCCCACCTCCTAACATAGTCACACTGGGGATTAGGTTTCAGCATTTGAATTCTGGAGAACACAAACATTTAATCTGTAGCACTCCTCAAAATCTTGTTTTCCTGCAACCTTCTCAAAGGAAGGTTTCTCATTCTCTCCCTTCTCAAACTCTATTCTTATCACTGAAGGATGTGGCATCCTGTCACCTAGTCACACTCTCCCCTCCTAGTCACCATCAGTCACATCATCTACTATCACCTGATCATCAAAGACCTAAGCAGTGGGGCGCCTGGGTGGCTCAGTCGTTAAGCGGCTGCCTTCGGCTCATGTCATGATCCCAGGGTCCTGGGATCGAGCCCTGCATCAGGCTCTCTGCTCTGCAGGAAACCTGCTTCTCCCTCTCCCACTCCCCCTACTTGTGTACCCTCTCTTGCTGTGTCTTTCTCTGTCAAATAAATAAATAAATAATCTTTAAAAAAAAAAAAAAAAGACCTAAGCAGTAACTGTCTTCATCCCCACTCTGCTTTTGCCCTGGGGAGCTTCAGGATCCACATAGATGATGGAAACGACCACCCGTTCCATCACTTGGATGTGGTTTTCCTCTTCCTCTCTGGCAGCTCCATCTCAGGGTCATTTACGGGATCTTATTCTCTGAATATTCCTGTAGTCCTAAACCACAGTATCGTCTCTCTTTTCTCCTCATTCCACCCCTTCTCCCTGGTAAATCTTATTTACAACTACAGCTCTGATTTACACCTGCGTGCTAATAAATGCCAAATCTTTGCCTCCATCCCAGTATGTCTCTTGAGCTTCAGAGACACATACCCAACTGTTTAAACAGGTAATATTTGTGGTGGCCCACAGGTAGTAAAACTCAGTATGTCCACAAATGAATTCATCCACTTTCTCCCAAACGAGGTGCTTGTCCTCAGAGTGACATGTAAGTACATAAGCCAGTAATACGAGTTTCCTTTCTTATTGTTCCTTCTCCAGTTCCTCTGCCCCCCACCTCAAGGCCATTTCTGTACTTCCTTTCCATTGCCATTTGTCTAATTCCAGGTCATCATCGTCACTCAAGTAGATTGTCCTGGATCTCATCCTGCCATCCTGCCAGTCCTCTCTTCATACTGCATCCATAGTGATTCTCCACATACGCTAATCTGATATCATTCCCCTGGTTAAAAATAAATAAATAAAACACTTCAATAGAACCCTTCTGCCCTCAGGATGAAGTTCAGACTTCCCAACGTAGACTAACCTTCCCTTCTGATCTGGCTCCTTGTCACCTTGCCAGCCTTGTCTTTCATTCCTCTAGTACTGCGCACCCCCAGATGCCCCAACCATGCTGAACCACTGAACCTAAAAAGCTTCTCGGAACAGTGACAACTTTACTCTTCTAAGACTAGAAGACTTCTTTATTAATTGTCTGAGGGTGGAGGACAGAGGTTTCTAATGAAACCCATCACAATGAACCCCCAGATTTATGAATAAAGATAGCTAGTTACACATAGATTTCATTTCTACAGAGAATTCTGCTAAGTCCTGAAGGGGCCACTAGAAATAGAGGGGGGGGGAAACACCATTAACAAGAAAATTTTAGCTCTACCGGGCTCCTTAAATTATGACAACACTTACGCATGATTGGCCCAGAATTTAGGCTGCAGTGAACCATCTCTAATGACTCAATTCCAAGGCTAATAGAGCCAAGCAACTCCTTGAAGAGCCTCTATGTCCTCTCATTTTTAAATCTCCAGATGCTGGCACATAATCAATGCCTCACTGTATGCTGAAGATCCCTTGCAGAGATTGTAGCCATGTTGCCTACATTCTCCAGGACAATTATAATCTCAAATATTCTTCTCTGTAAACCATGGAAATGTTATGTAAATTACAGTTTTTGTGAAAATAATCATGGAGAGGATCAAGTAAGTAAACACTGAAATAAAATTATACATGTTTAAAGGCAAAGAACGGAAATCAGAAGCCAAGGAAGTACTGTGATATATCATGAAAACAACACATGCTAATCCATGTCACACATGTCTAGGTATATAATGTCAACTGTATATACAAACAGATCAGGTAAAAATAAGCCACATTAAGGCAACATTCTACAAGGATGTCACTCTCCTGGTTGGCAAAATCTGAGTATCAGAATTGAAATGAAGCGCAAGAGGACTTGCCACCTTCTCGTTTTCTTTCTTTCTTTTCAGTAACTCTTGGGACTTCATGAATTATTTGAGAAAGTAGAAAAATCTGAGTCAATTATATGAAAACAATATTTAACATAAAGTCCATTAGAGCAACTTATAACCACTTTGACCACTATTTTGATAGACTGTCATCGTCTCATTTATTCACTCACTTAATACTGAGCACCTCTTATGTGTCAGATACTGTTGTAGGTACTTGGGAGATGAATAAAACAAACAGAGGTCCCAGCTCTTAAGAAACTTATATTCTAGCCGTAGAGAGACAGTATCGATAAATGTGTAAATTAGTATGTTAAGAGATAATAAATTCTATGGAAAAAAAAGGTGGAGGGCGAAGGGATTGGGAGTGCCAGTGAAGGCAGTTGGGTGGCAGCTGTGATAGTAACAGGGTAATCTGGGAAGGCTTTATTTGGAAGGCAAGATTTGAGCAACCACTTGAAAAGGGTGAAAGAGAGAACGTATTTCCAGGTGGAGGGGCCAGCAGGACTGAATGTCCTATGATGGGAGGACTTTTCACAGTGTGATTTCACATTTATATTTTTATTATTTCCTTAATCTGCCTCCTTCATTAGCCTATAATTTGCAAAAGGGCAAAGACCATATCTATTTTGTTCCATTTCTCTCCAGCATGTCGTCCAGGGGCTGGCACAGAGTAGGTGCTCAGAACATATTTGGTGAATGATTAAATAAATGAAGATTAACTTGTACATTTTACCTAATGAACTGGAAAAACTCTTAACCTGCTTTGACTAACACAATGTTGTCTATTCTAGCCTCTTCTGGATCTTGCTCCTTCATTCACTTTAGCTGATTCTGGCCTTACCTACCCAACCTGATCTGGAATGGGATGATTCTTTCCTTGCATCAGATACCTATTACTATTTGCAGAAAATCTTCAGCCTCTTTCTCTCTCTGCTAACTTTAAGTATGAGAATTCTCATAAACCTTCCTATACCTTCTAATAAATGTCTGTAACCAATTACTTTTCTCCACAGGAATTAATTCTGCTTTCTCTTGCATAGCTGAATAGGTCCTTTTCTCTTTACTCTCTGGCTAACTGCCTATGTTCTACAGAATCAGTATTCTGCTCTACTGTGTGATGGACAGGGGGTTATCCCACTTCTTTTTGGCAGGAAGAAGATCTTCAAATTTGGCTCTGAACTGAAAATGGGTAACACATTAAGAGAAAGGTCACCACTATTCTTCCTGTGTAACTTGCTATTAAACATTTTCTTTGCATGAATTAACTCAGGAATTCTGCTGTTTAACTATTTGGGGCTCAATACCATAAAAGATATAAAGATACAATAAACTGGTTGAGCTCCACACACACATTTGAAAACCTGCACAACTGTGGTTGAGAGAAAACCAAAATGACATTCTGGTAGTTCAAATTTGCATGAAGTAAGTTTGAAAAGATTTCATTATTTCTTTTACTGTTCAAATAAGAACAAAGAAAATCAAACAGAACACACAGGAAATATCCATCAACAGATGAAAGGATGAAGAAATTATAAGATATATATAAGATATAGATAGGTAGATAGATGATAGATAGATAGATAGATAGATAGATAGATAATAGAATATTATTCAGCCTTCAAAAAAGAAAGGAGATTCTGCCATTTGCAGCAACATGGATGAAGAGGAAGGATATTATGCTAAGTTAAATAAACCAGACACAAAAAGAAAATAACGGAATGATCTCACTTATGTGTGAAATCTGAAAAAAGTGAAATACATAAAAGCAGAGAATAGCATGGTGGTAACCAGAGGTGGAGAAGTGGGAGAAAAAAGGACATGTTGGTCAAAGGGTACAGAGTTGCAGTTATATAGGAAGAATATGATCTAGTGTAACCTAGAGATCTAATGTACCACATGTTGAGTGTAGTTAATAATGCTATACTGAATACTGGAAATTTGCTAAGAAAGTAGATTTCAGGTGCTCTTAGCACCAAGAAAGGAAAAAAAATGGTACCTGTGTGAGAAGATATGTTAATAGGCTTGACTGTAGTAATCATTTCAATATGTTTATGTCTACCAAATCATCATGTTGTACACATCAAGCATATATAATTTTTATTAATGAAATTAAATACATAATAAAAATCTTTCAATACAATATGTAAAAAGGAATACTTTTCCTAAATGGACCATTTACTTATAACACTTGGTGTTATAATGGAAATAAAGTTTATAGAACACCTCCTATGTCCTAAGATTGAATAATATAATACATGTAAAATGTGTCTGTTCATAATAGACACATAATGAGTGTAAGATATTTTTATCAACATGAGTTCACCTTTATGCTTCATTCATCCATGGGCTAAGTACAGAATAATCCGGAAATAAACTTTATAGTAGAAGAATCTGATCCCACTTAACAAATTTAATCTAAGAAAGTGAGCCCTCACCTTTGTAATATATAGAGATTCCACAAAGGTGTCAAATAGAGTTTGTATCAAAGGAGGAGATAATTCTATATTGTAATATTAACATTTATCAGTTTAGCATATTGATTAAGAATATACTTTCTAGGGGCAGCCACCCTGAGTTGAATCTGTTCTGCTGCGTATTAGCCATGTGTCCATGAGCAAGTTATGTCATCTTAAAGCTGTAGCTTTTTTCAATAATAAAATGAAGCTAAATTGCACATATACGTGAAGTCATATGGTATTTGTCTTTCTTTGATCAGCTTATTTCACCTAACACAATACCCCCTAGGTTCATCCATGTTGTCACAAATGGCAAGATCTCATTTTTTTTATGGTTGATTAATATTCCATTGTGTATATATACCACATCTTCTTTATCCATTCATCTATCAGAGGACACTTGGATTGCATAGGGAATATAGTCAATAAGATTATAATAATGTTTGCTGACATATGATAACTATGTTTACCATGATGAGTACTGTGTAATGTATAGAATTGTTGAATCAATTGTTGTACACTTGAAGCTAGTATAATACTGTGTGTTAATTATACTTTAATTTAAAAAATTAGGCTAAAAATATTACCCACCTGTGATGGTTGATGTTATGTGTCAACTTGGCTAGGTTGTGGTACCCAGTAGTTTGTTCATTTACCAGTCAAGATACCGCTATGAAATATTTTTAAGAAATGATTAGCATTTAAACTTTGAGTCGAGCAGATTACCCTTCATAATGTAGGTGGGTCCCATCCAATCATTTGAAAGCCTTAAAAGAAAAGACACATCCCCCAAAAAGGAAAGAATTCAGTCTCCTGACTATCTTCACTCTCAAGACTACAACACCATTTTTTTCTTGAGTCTTCACCTTGCCAGCCTGCCAGCAGATTTTGGAATTGCCAGCCATCACAATCTTGTCAGCCAATTCATAAGAATGAATCTCTCTTAAGGTGATGATAGATAGATAGATAGATAGGTAGATAGATAGATAGATAGATAGATAGATAGATAGATAGATAGATAGATAGTATAGATAGATGATAGAGAGATAGAGAGATAGATAGATAGATAGATAGATAGATAGATAGATAGATAGATAGATAGATGATAGATTTCACACCCTATTGGTACTATTTCTCTGGAGAACCCTAATACACTACCCTCCCTCATAGTAGTATTGTAAAAATCTTGCTCTGAAAATTACTTTGACTTGACATTAATATAGTCACTTCAATTTCCTTGTGATTATTGTTAGTGTGTTTATTTTCCATCCTCTTACTTTTAATCCATTTGTACATTTAATGTAGGTAACATATAGTTGAGCTTTCCTTTTTTATCCTGACAATATCTGCCTCTAACTGGGGTGTTTAAAATACTCCTTGTTTAGCTCCACACTTATATTAGTATTATTTTCCTTCTACCTGAAAGACTTCCTTTCATAATCTTATAGTACAATAGTCTTTTTTATTTATGAAAGGTATTTTTACTGGGTATAGAATTCTAGGTTAGCAGGGTTTTTTTTTTAAGGATGTTACTCCACTGTCTTCTCATTTATATCACTTCTAATGTGAAATCTCCTGAAATCCTTATCTGTGTTCCTCAATATATAATGTATCTTGTTCTCTGGCAGCTCTTAAGATTTTTCTCTGTCACCGGTTTTGAGAAATTTATTCATGATGTATTTTGGCATAATTTCTTCATATTTCTTGTGCTTGCTTGGGGTTCATTAAGCTTCTTGCATCTGAGAGATCATCCAATTGGAAATTCTTCAGCCTTCATTTTTTCAAATATTTTTCTACCTCTCCCCTTTCAGGAACTCTAATTGCACACATCGTAGGTCACTTAACGAAGTCACACAGCTCACTCTTAATTTATTACTATTATTTATTCCTTTTTCCCTTTGTGTTTCATTTAGATATTTTGTACTTCTGTGTCTTGAAATTCACTAATCTTTTTGTTTGCCGTGTCCAATCTGTCATTAATTCCATCCAGTATACTTTTCATCTCAGGCATTGTAGTTTCCATCAATAGAAGTTCAGTTTGGATTTATAAAAATATATTTCCTATCTCTGCTTAACATATTCAATCTTTCCTTTAGTTTCTGAACATATAAAGTGCAGTTACAATAACCGTGTCAGTGTCAAGGCCTACTAATTCTAATACCTGGGTCAGTTCCTGGACAGTTTTAATATAGGGATTTTCCTCCCTTTTATGAATTGTACTTTCTTGTTATATGACTGATAATTTGTTATTGGATGCCAAACTTTGTGAATTTTATCTCATCTGGTGCTAGATTTCTTTTTTATGTCAATAAATACTCTTGAACTTTGTTCCAGAATGCAGTTTATTCTTTTTGGGCCTTGCTTTTAACATTTATTGGGCAGAACCAGAACAGCATTTAGTCTAAGGTTAATGATTCCCCACTACTGGGGAAAGATCTTTCTGAATGCTCTTTCCAATGCTCATGAATTATAAGGTTTCCAGTCTGGCTAATGGGAACAAGCATTATTTCTGGCCCCGTGTGATAGCCAGCTACTATTCCCTCCAATCCATTCAGATTTTTATTTCTCCTGTGCCTCTGTGGTTTTGTCATATGCATATGTTAATTACTACTGTGCTCAATACCCAAGGGCAAATCTCTGCAGATCTCCAGAGCTCTCTGTGCCTTCCCCTCCTCTCTAACTCTGTCCCATGAATTCCAGCTACCTTGATCTCTCCAGACTCTCAACTTTGTCTTCTGGACTCAAGAAGTTTCCTGGGGTAGGGGCACCTGGGTGGCTCAGTTGCTTAAGCATCATCAGACTCTTGATTTTGGCTCAGGTCATGATCTCATGGGTCATAAGATCAGCCCCACATCAAGCCCTGCCTTCAGCTCTGCACTCGGCAGGTAGTCTGCTTGAGATTCTCGCCCTCTGCCCCTCCCCCCACTTGCACTTGCTGTCTCTCTCTCTTTCTCTCTCTCAAATAAATAAATAAATCTTTTTTTTATAAAAAATATTTATATATTTATATATATTTATATATTTAAATAAATAAATAAATAAATAAATAAATAAATCTCACTCAGGAGTGAGGTAGACCTAGATTTCCCCCTCCCTATATCATGGCATGGCAATGTTCTCAAATCAGTAAAGTGGAAAAATTGTAGAGCTCACTTCAATTATTTCCCATCTCTCAGAGATATCTCTCCTCCATTGTTTCATGTACAATGTTTTGAAACCTGTTCGTATGCTGTGGTATTTTTTAGTTATTTCAGACAGAAGGGTAAATCATGTCCTTGCTAGTCCATGTTAGCCAGAAGAAGTCCAATGTTACAGGAAATTTAATAAGATAATGAAAGAAAAGTGCTTGGAAAAAATTCAATGAATGTTAGCTACTATTATTATTATTACTAGCATTAGAGTTTTAAGTCATTAGATTTTTAGGTACTTTTAGGCAAATCTCATTGTATGAACTAAGTTTTCATAAATATGAGGAAAGTGTGGAACAATGAAAATATTAACAGCAATAATAATTGAGCACTAAGTGCTTTAAATTAATTGTCCATTTAATTTCAGTTCAACATTATATAGTAAGGTAATATTATCAGCATTTTATAGATGAAGAATCTCAGGTCCAGAGAGGTTAAATAAATTGTTCAAGGTTACATAGCTCCCAAGTGGTAAGTAGAGAACAGAGCCAAGGTATGTCTAACCCCAGAGCCCAAACTCTTAACCATCATACATCACTGCCAGATCACTTCTAAGCAACTGTGAAACAATTTTTGTGTCATAGACCCAAAGACTTTGCAAAAGAATTGATAAAATTATCTCTTAATGTTAGCATGGGTTTTTCTGTTAATATCAGAAAGTCATTTCCATAGATAGACAGTATCTTATAAAAGCATGGGTTCCAGTGTGACACTCTTGAGCTTGAAATCCTGCCACATGGGGCAAATAGCAAATTTAATGATGGTGTTTACTCTTCTCAGAGCAAAGCAGATTTGCTGATAAAATGGTTAGCACATCAATGGATAATAGGAGCTCTAGCTTCAGTAGTGAAAAACATAAAGGTAGTAAGAATGATTTAATGAAGCTGTCAGTTAACTGCAAAAGAACAAGATTAGGACTATGGGGCAAAGACCAGGTATGCAATCACTGTGCCAAATAAGTCATCAGATGCTTCTCCAGTTGATATGGTAGTTATTATAAAATATTCTATTGTTTCCATAGATACACCATACAAAAAATTAAACTTAAGACATTCTATGAATTTATCTAAGTAAAGTTCAGACAGATTTTGTCACATGCAAATGTAAGATTTTTAAGCCTATGCTTAATCCTAAAAAATATCAATATTTAATAGTTATTTTAATACAGAAATTTTTAAAGAAAAAAAGGTCACCATAATTCTGTCTTGTCAACTTAAAAATAAATAAATAAATAATCCAGATATGTGGGCAAAATACTCAAGCAATAAAGAATAGTTTAAAAAAATAAGCAGGGGGGGACTTGGTGGCTCAGTCAGTTGAGCATCTGGCTCTTGATTTCAGCTCAGGTCATGATCTCAGGGTTCTAGGATCAAGCCCCATGCTGGGCTCCATGCTCAGTGGGAGTCTGCTTGAGGATTCTCTCTCTCCTTCTGCCCCTCCCCCTGCTCCTGCTCACCCTCTCTCTCCCTCTTTCAAATAAATAAATCTTTTCTTAAAAATGAAACATTTCTCCTCTGTTCTTCTCATCCTTTCACCCCTACCCCTTTTGTTCTTCTTTCCAAAGGTAATTATGATTAATTTTTGTGCTGTTCACCTTCTAAAAAAATAGAGAAAAATATATAAATATATAGAAATTTTCTTTTTAAAAACCTATTGAAATTACTCTCATTATTTTTAAGATATTTTTAAGAGATATCCCACCACATATACTCTAGTTTCTATCACTAATTGAATCTATTTCAATTATTTTCCTTGGTATTATTTTCAAAATGTGCAGGCAGAATGTATCAGCTCAGAATGTCTCAAACCAAAAACAAATACCTGAGCTTACACTGAAATTTAAACTGCTAGTAAAAGTGAGAAAACTGAGCATGGTCATGGTGCAGTGATAAATACTACAGCTGGACCAAGTGAAGGAGGTGCAGGGAAGTTCTATGGTAATTGAATGGATTGTCCAGATCATCGAAAAGAAATACTGCACCATCTTATCAGTTTTCTTGATTTTAGCTAATAAAACAGTACAGAGATAATCTATGAAAACCTGGCATTTTTTTATCCTTTTTCTTTATTTTTTTTAATCTGCTTGCTTCTTTGTGGTTTCTGGCAAATAGTTCTCATTTGGGGTTTGTTTTGGGATTTTTGCAATACTCTTTAGCTATCTTGCCTTTTGTTTTATGATATCCAATTAATAAACTCTAATTGTGGTGAGATACGATTATCTATTTGGGAGTCACTCTCTTTACACAGCATCTTGACTTATTCTCAAGATTTAGATTAATTGGATCACTGATCTGAAACTTAGTCTCCCATCTGAATTAAACCTACCTTTTGCAAAAATTAAGAAAAAGTGGGACTTTGATTGGGCATGGATTCTGTTCTTAATTGCTGTGATTTCATACTTATTCTCTCCTTTGGGAGCTAACAAGAAATTTTGTGGAAAGGAAAAATAGGGGGAAATTGAGTTCTTCCCGTCCTTCTCAAGAAAAAAGTTATAAGGGGCACCTGGGTGGCTCAGTGGGTTAAAGCCTCTGCCTTCAGCTCAGGTCATGATCTCAGGGTCCTGGGATCGAGCCCCGCGTCGGGCTCTCTGCTCAGCGGGGAGCCTGCTTTCCCCTCTCTCTCTGCCTGCCTCTCTGCCTACTTGTGATCTCTCTCTCTCTCTCTGTCAAATAAATAAATAAAATCTTTAAAAAAAAAAAAAAAGAAAAGAAAAAAGTTATAAGAATGTGGATCTAGGGGCATCTGGGTAGCTCAGTCGGTTGAGCTTCCAAATCTTGGTTTCATCTCAGGGTTGTGGGATCCAGCCCCTCATCATTTCCACACTCTGCAGGGAGTCCGCTGGAGATTCTCTACCTCCTCTTCTCCCCCTGCCCCTCCCCCCCATTCACATGTTCTCTCTCTCTCTCTCTCTCTCTCTCTCCCCCTAAAATAAATAAATCTTAAAAAAAAAAAAGAATATGGATCTAGAGGATTTCCACTGACTAAACTAAAAACTAAGTCAAAAAAGAGGTTATGAAAAACTCAGTTCTGGTAATATTTAGATCTGTAACTGATTAAAGGATGTAATTTTGAAATGTCTTTAATTCCCATATTTATTTCCATTTTTCTCTGCGTAATATCTTGTGATCAGCAGCACAACATCCAAACCAAAAATATCCATGTGCTTGTTTAAAGGGGACTTAGGGATAAAACCTAAGAGGTAAATAGTTTTCTAAGTCAAGTTCTCTCACTCTGGTGTTTGCCTGTGTTCAAATTCTGACTTTGTATTTTAGCACTCATCTTCAAACAAATTATTAAATTCCTCTAAGTCTTGGTTATCTCAAGTGTAAAATAAAGTAATAATAGTTAACCCCACCAACTGGGGTGTAAGGATTGTTGTAAGGATTAAATGAGGAAAATGCACCTAGAACTGTCAGTACTTAGTGAAAAGGAAAAAGAGAGAAAGAGGAATCTAATGTGGTATTTTATGTCAACTCTTGTCAGACATTTACACAACCTATTACGTGATTTCTAATTCTCACACATAGTAGCTATGATGTTTTATCTCAAAAATAAGGAAACAGAGGCTCAAAATGAATAACCAACCCAAGACCAAACATTTAGCAATTGGTGTAGTTGGGATTCAAATCTAGGTCTTTTTAGCTTAAAAGATTTCCTTCCCATTATAACACAGTGCCTTGCAAGCAGAGCAAACTGGTTGTAAATATGGACATAGTTCTTACCAGCAGATGGTATTAATCTCCATAGGGTTACTTGTGAATGTTTTATTTATTTTTTTTTTAAGATTTTATTTCTTTATTTGAAAGACAGAGTGCACAAGCAGGGGGAGCATCAGATAGAGAGAGAGTGAGAAGCAGGCTTCCCACTGAGCAGGGAGCCTGATGAGAGGCTCGATCCCAGGACCCTAGGATCATGACCTGAGCCGAGTGCAGACGCTTAAATGACTGAGCCACTCAGGTGCCCCATGAATGTTTTAAAAAGATAAAATGTATTTCGTGTTTAAGCCAGTACTTGACACATACTCTTCATCATTATCATGATGTCCCATTTTGCTTCCTAAAACCCTTGTGGAGTGTGGGATTCTGTCTTCTATCCACATATTAGTCAGTCTCTGCTGCACTTTTTTTTTAAAGTATATCAGAGTTGATCACTTGATTCGTGGGTTAGATAACTAGTCATTCTTGTTCTGTGTTAATGCCAGACACATGTATAACACTATAAAGAAAATAAAATGCATGATGTTAATTTTAATATTAATTTTTCCCAAATACACATTTGGAGTATGTATCCCAAGCTACCCTGTTACTTCAAATGAGTCAAGCCTAAGGGGATAGCTTCAAGTCAAGGAGCCATATTTGTGTGTACAGATTAATGTAAAAATATAAGAAAATACAGAGTCCATATTATCCATACTATTCAATATATCTGAATTTTCAAAAATATTTTCTAGCTTTGTTGAGGTATAATTGATATATAACATTATATAAATTTAAAGCGTACAATGCAGTGATTTGATACACTTATATATTGCAAAATGATTACCAAAATACGGTTAGTTAACATTTCTATCACTTCACATATTTGCCATTTGTGTGTGTGTGTGTCTGTATGTGTGTGTGTGGTGTGTTGAGAACATTTAAGATCTACTCTGCAACTTTCAAGTATTTAATATAGTAGTATTAACTATAGCCACCATGCTGTATATTAGATCCCCAGAAATTATTCATCTTATAACTAGCAGTTTGTACCCTTTGAACGACATCTCCACATTTCCCCCATCCACCAGCCACTGGAAACCACTATTTTACTCTCTGTTTCTTTGAGTTTGGCTTTTCTTAGATATCACATATAAGTGAGATCATATGGTCTTTGTATTTCTTTAACTCATTTCACTTAGCGAAATGCCCTCGAAGTCCATCCATGTTGTTGCAAGTGGCAGGATTTTTTTTCTTTCTCATGACAGAATAATATTCCACCGTATATATACCACATTTCCTTTATCCATTCATCCACTCATGCATACTTATGTTGTTGCCATGTCTTGGCTATTGTGAATGGTGCCACAATGAACATGGAAGTGCAGATATCTCTTCCAGATCCTGATTTCATCTCCTTTGCATAATAGAGCCAAAATGGAATTGCTGGATCATACGTAGTTCTATTTTTTGTTTTTGAGGAACCTCCATACTGTTTTCCATGGTGGCTGTACCAAGTTTCAGTGTAACTGGATTTATTCAGATATTTTATTTAAGGTATCATCTCTTCCAAAGGCATCTCAGAGCACCTATCTGATTGTTCCTAGTTTTATTTGGTCTAGATCAGTGATTCTCAACTGGAGGCAATTTTGCCCCCCAGGGGAATTTGCCAATGATTGGACAAATTTTTAGTTGCCACAACTTAACGGGCAGAAGAGTGCTCCTGGGCACCTAGTGGTTAAAGGCCAGGCATGCTGCTACACATCCTAAGATGTACAGGACAGCCCCATGGCAAAGAATTATGAGCCCAAAATGAATAGTACTAAGATCGAAAAGGTCTTGCTTAGACCAGTAGTTCTCAACCCCGACTACACATTAGAATTACCTAGAGAACTTTTTAAAATGGCAATATTGCCTGGACCTCCCCCCAACCAAAACTTTGGACCTGAGTGGCCTGGGGTAGACGTTGGCATATTGGTATATATGATTTGTGTGTGTGTGTGTGTGTGTGTGTGTGTGTGTGTGTGTGTGTATTTATCAGTTCCACAGGTGATGTGCATGTTGCTGCACAGTCAGAATTGTGAACCACTGGTCTAATGAAGCTAATGAGTTTACATAAAGAAATGGAAAAGAGAGTTACAGTGAGAGGAAATCCTTATTGGGACTTTTGCCAGAATTCCTGTGCTCCCTCCTTCCTCTCCAGTTGTGACAGGAGAGTCTTTTGCCAGAGATCTCAGTAGAATTCATTCTTTGTTACAGCATTTCCCCAAATGGTGTGTTTACTAATGAGAATAAATCTCATTTAAATTAGACTAAAAAACTCAAAATATTCACCCCTCACAAGCTTTTACCTAAACTCCTGCCTATGAACAGCCATGTGGTTATATTTTTTTTCTCTGTCCCCAAAATGCCTTTGTTTACCTCTCATACCTTGCATCTGCAGTGTTGCTCTCCTTCCTGCAAATTCATCCTGTTCTTGGCTCCTTCTTCATATGCTCTCTTTGGTCACTGCTTAATTACTTCTAACTCATCCCAGAAACAAACCTCTTCCAGCCAGATTCACTCACGTGATCCTAAGTCAAAGTGCAGAAAAATGTGGGGTCCTCAGGAAACATCAGTTGTTCAGAATCCCTCCTGGCTCTCTTCTCTGTACCAGAAGTGGCTTATTAAATTACTGCTGTTATTGTTTAATGGGAAGTCAAAATAAGTAGGGGGGAAAAGAAGTTATTTAATTTCTCTAATTTAAGTTTCTCCACACAGATTGACTTAGAAAGCTCACTAGGCTGAGTGAAAGATTTAAAAATATACTATGGAAAATGATTTGGGGCACATTTGCAACAGGGCTGATGGTTGTGAATGTTGTACAATAAATGTACAGATCATTCCCTCCTCCAGATAACAGTTTTACCATCAGCTGCTGGAAGTCCAATTTCTGCCAAAGGAGCAAGGTTATTTTAAGTTATTTGACAAAATGGTTTTAACTCCCAGAAATAAAGCAAGTTGCTTTAATGCATATCAGCTGTAGGCTTTATTTCCTCCTCATGTAACGTGCTTCTGCAGAGTAAATGGAAAACTCCTACAGACTATGGAAGTTGGACATTTTCTGTTTTTAAAAAATGGCAAATGAAAAGGATAGAAGCAACATAGTTAGAGATTTCAGAGCTCTGATGGCTGCCATATGGCAAAGGTAATCCTGTAACACAGACCAAGAGAGCAGAGCATTAAACATAATGTGATTTGTATCATGGAAATATTTATCATCAGTGCCAAAGAGAATCTGAGGAGTGTTTGAACAAGAAATAACTTGGTGCAGCCATAAAAAAAAAAAAGAATGAGATCTTGCCGTTTGCGACAACATGGGTGGACCTGGAGGGTATTATGTTTAGTGAAACAAGTCAGAGTGAGAAAGACAAATACTGTATGATTTCACTCATATGTGGAATCAAAAAGACAAAGCAAACAAAACAAAATGAAGAATAAACAAATAAACAAAAAACAGAATCAGACCTATAAATAACAGAGAACAAACTGATGGTTGCCAGAGGGAAGGGGGGGAGATGGGCAAAATGGGTGAAGGGGAGTGGGAGATACAGGCTTCCAGGTATGGATCGAATAAGTCATGGGAATACAAGCCACAGCATAGGGAATATAGTCCATGATATTGTAATAGCATTGTGTGGTGACAGATGGTAGCTATACTTATGGTGAGCAGAGCATAACGTAGAGAGAAGTTAAATCACTATGTCGTATACCCGAAACTAATGTAACATTGCATATCAACTATATTCAAATTAAAAATTATTAAAAAAAAAAGAAGTAACTTGGAAAAAATAAACACTTATGCTCATGAATTACAAAGGAACTATTCCTTTCTTAGCCATCCATTTTACCTCTAACTCCCTCTATTGGGTAAACCTGTTACAGCTGAGGTTTATAAATTTTTTTCATAAAAGACCAAATAGTCAATATCTTAGCCTTTGGGGCCATACTGTATCTGTCTCAACATCTCAGCTGTGCCTCTGTGGTTTTAAGGCAGCTATAGACAACACATAAACAAATGGGGTTGGGTGTATACTAATAAAACTTCGCTTATGGTTGCTGAAATTTGAATTTCATGTAATTTTCACCTGTCACAAAATAACATTCTTCCTTATTTTTCACCCTTCTAAAATATTAAAATTATTCTTTTTTTTTTTAAAGATTTTATTTATTTATTTGAGAAAGAGAGAGATCACAAGTAGGCAGAGAGGCAGGCAGAGAGAGGGAGGGAAGCAGGCTCCCCGCTGAGCAGAGAGACGGATGCGGGGCTCGATCCCAGGACCCCGAGACCATGACCCGAGCCGAAGGCAGAGGCTTTAACCCACTGAGCCACCCAGGCGCCCCTAAAATTATTCTTAGCTCACAGGCCTTATGAAAGGGGCAGCCTCAAGTTGGCCAATGGGCCCTAGCTTACAGAATCCTGCCTTACGGTATTAGTATTTCTTTTCTATTGTTGAAATTCAAGGAATTGAGAGGTCAAGAACATTGGAAGGAATTTCTATGTGGATATTGAAATCAGTAACAATTAAGATGGGAATTGTTGGACTGAGTGACAGTGAACCAAGAGTTAAAATTTTCTAAAAATGAAGGGTAATGCCCTAGAGGATGTTAGATGACTGCCTCATAAAGATAGAGGGGGGGTTAGAGATAAATAGCAATAGTTTCAAAGCCAAGTTTTAGTGAAGAAGCATGGAGAATGGTCTGGATGCATTGGTGAAGGCTGTCCTGTGCATTATAAGACATTTGGAGCCCTCTTGTCCTCTGTCACCTAGTTGCCAGTAGTGCCCCTGGCCCCAGTTGTGACAATTGAAAATATCTCCATACATTACCAAATTTTCCCTCAGGAGAATTGCCTCAACTGATAACCATTGTTCTACAGCAAAACTTCACACCAAATTCTCCATTTTATTCATTTCCTCTCCTCCTGTTTTTTCACAGCTTTCTTATCTGGCTTTCCCTTCCACCACTCCACTAAATGTGCGTTTATTAAGATCACTAATAACCTCCACATTGCTAAATTCAGTCTTCAATGTTTGGTCTCCCCTATGTTCCTCTCAGCATTCGACAGAGTCGATCATTCCGTCTCCCCTTGAAACACTTCATTTGGATAACAAGACACTTCACTCACCTGATTTTCACATTCTCTCACCAGCTGCTCCTTCTTGCTTTCTTTCCAATCTCTGATAATAGTGAAGTGGCCCAAGATTCAGTTTTTGAGTCTCTTTTCTATCCTCACTTTTTCTATTGGAGCTCATCTAATCCTACAGATTTAAATACCTTGTATGTATTAATGACTTTTAGTCTCATGTCTCCATCCAAGTCTTCTTCATTGCACTAAGACTTATGTAGCCAGTTGACTTACGACATTTTCACTTCCATATTTAATTGGCATCTGAAATTATATTTAAAAAACGGATCATCCAATATTTCCCGTTAACCTGTCCTGCCTATGGCCTTTCTCATTTTGGTTGATGGCAACTCCTTTTTTCAGTGGCTGAGGTCAAAAATCTTGAATAAGCTTTACCCCTTTCTGTCTTTTTCTGCCTTGCCACTTCCAGTCCATCCGAATATCCTGTTGTCTCTACCTTTAAAACATCCAGAATATAATCTCTTTCCATTCCCTTGGTCCTACTCAAATCCAAAATATCGTCTTCTGGCACCTTAATTATTTTAGTAATAGTAGGAGGCCATGGTTTCCCAACTAGTCCCCCCTCTTCTCACCCTGCCCCCTACAGTCCATTCTAAATGCAGCCACCAGAGCAATCCTTTTAAAGTTTAACTTGGATCATGTCACTCCTTGGCTCAAAACCCTCCTATGGCTTCCCATCTCCCTCAGAGTAAAAGTCAAATATATTAATATTACTATAGCCTACAGAGACCTAAATGATTTTGATCCTTGTTTTTTCTCATATTGGCTTATATAGTAATCCCCCCAAATTCATTGTCTACCTGGAACCTCAGAATCTGAGGTTCCAAATCTTATTTGGAAATAGAGTCTTTGCAGATATAATTAATTAGGACAAGGTCATACTGGACTGGGGGGGGGGCGCTAATCAGTGACTGATCTCATAGGAAGAGAATCAGAGATTGAGACACACAAGGGGTGGGGCAGGGCCAGGAAGAAAGAAAGACATGGGAGGCGGAGACTGGAGTGATGTATCTACAAACCAAGGAATGTCAAGAATTTCAGGCAACCACCAGAAGCTAGGAGAGGCAGACAGAAACTCCAGAATGAACCAACCTGCCAACCCCTATAATCCAGACTTCTAGCCTCCAGCACCATGAGAGAATACATGTATGTTGTTTTAAGCCACCCTTAAAACAACTTTGTGGTACTTTGTTATGGCAGCCTTAAGAAATTACACTTCTTTCACCTCCTTCTTCTCTTTCCCTTGCTCCGTCTCCTCCAGCTACCACCTCATTGCTACCCTCCTCAAAACTATCCAATGCCTTTCACTCTTTCAGAATAAAGTTTAAAGTTCCTAACATAGCATACCACCCTAATTATCCAGTACCTGTCTACCTCTCAAGCTTTATTTTTCTGACACTCCCACTATTTTTCAACTTTACAAAAATATCCATTTCTTCATTATTTTTATTCAGCCATTCGCTAAACATTTGTGGAGTACCAGCCCACATATGACAATTCTTTTTTAACAACAAGAAATTCCGGGGCGCCTGGGTGGCTCAGTGGATTAAAGCCTCTGCCTTCGGCTCAGGTCATGATCTCGGGGGCCTGGAATCGGGCCCCGCATCGGGCTCTCTGCTCGACAGGAAGCCTGCTTCCTCTCTCTGCCTGCCTCTCTGCCTATTTGTGATCTCTCTCTCTGTGTCAAATAAATAAATAAAGAAAAGAAAAAAAAAAAAAGAAATGTAATAGAGCAAGATGATGTCCCTATTCTCTTGGTGCTTATCATATTCTCTTTATTGAGACAATAAGTAGTAAAATTAATACAGTCAAAAAGGGGCAAATGCTATCAACAAAATAAATCAGAAAACTGTTATGGAGTAACTAGATAGGAAAGGTGGTCAGAAAAGACCTGAGTACCAAGAAGTCAACCTTTGAAAATCTGGAGAGAACTTTCTAGGAGAGGGAACAAGGGTAAAGACTGAGGAGACAGGAGGTCAGCAGGTTCAAGAAACAGAAGGAAGGTCGGTGTGTTTGAAGAGCCACTGGCAGGGAAAGAGTAGCCTGGGAGAAATAAGGGATTTGGCATTATGAAGCCAAAAGAGGGTACAGCAGGGGAGTGATATAACAGATTTTTGTTTTAAAAGGAGCACTTTGGCTGCTGGGTAAAGAGTGAATTATAAAGAACAAAGGTAGGAGCAGAATTTGTAGGTTCCTGAGCACACCATGCTTGCCCACACTTCTTTATTTTACAACTTCAGCAAACTTTTGCTCATCCTTTAGATCTCAGCCAAAATATTGGCACCCCTTTGAAGCCTCCTGTCATTTACTGAGGAAGATCTGAGTACTTTTTCCTCCAGAAATCTCATTGCATCCAAGGGAATCAGAGCACATTGTTAGAGCCCACAGTCCTTTGGAAGGATCAGAGAATAATGTATGTTTCTGGTGTCTGTGTTATTTTTCTTTATGTACTAGAGAAAATGTTGCTATTGTCACTCAGTCTCAATTTACTCCAGCTCCCCAAGTTGAAGGTGGATGAAAGAATCAGTTGCACTTTTAAAGAGGTCATAGTCATTTCTATATAAAGCCAACATGCTAGAGCACACCTTATCCTAAATTCAGTACATACAAGTTAAAAGGAAAGCTTTAAAATATCAAGTGCTAGAAGAGATGGCTATACATAATAAATGTTTTTATGTTTGGTTTTTGTTTGTTGCTTCTAATGCTGATCTCAGCACTATGGAACAGACCCTAGTCTGGACAGCTACCAATATCTTATTAAACCCTCCCAATAGTCCTGAGGGAGAAGTCTCCCCACTATAATCATTACCAAGTAGATTTCTTTCAAGTACATCAGAATCTTGCATATTTATAAAGTTCATGCTGCTCAACTTTCAAATTCAGTCTTCATTCAGCAAGAAGTGAAGTATACATTTGGTGGTTTCTTGTAGAAGAAATACATTTTTTCCTATTTCCTAACAAGTTTTTGATTTTTCTCTTTTGTCCCCAGAATACTCCCATAGGGATTTTCTCATTCTCTAGCCATTGTCAAACCCTAATCCTTCTTACAGGCACTGTGATACCTAGATGCCAAGCCCACAGATGAAAAGCAATTTCCTCCTGAAGTTTCCTGATGGGAATCACAGTAGACTCTCAAGAACCCACGTTGGGAAATATTATGGAAACTCAGAAGGAATTACACCCTTTCCTCCAAGCCTTCAGACTGTCTGAAAACAATTCAACACATGTTGAGTGCCTAAGTGCCCTTCTGCTGTCTAGTTTCAGTGAGGTTAAAGGGACTCTGCAACCTCTCCCGTAAAAACCAAGTGAAAAACTGCACTGAAACTCTGAAAGTCTAATTTAGAAAGGTGTTGTAGTGGAACCCAAGGTTCCTTGATTAACATAATGCTTCCCCTTCACCTTTTTCCTAATGAATAGGCCCTCCATTGCCTCATTGTCCAATCAATGCGATTTTGAGTTGCCACAAATGAGAAGGCCTTTGCATGAACACAGTTGCCTGCATGGAAAAAGTGGCACACTCAAAGTTGTTCAGGGCCAGCTATCAAATCAAAGATGAAAGGACTGATTTTTTTAGAAGTTCGCAGAGCAGATGAGGAAAACACTTTTAAAGTGCTGTCAAGGTGCGGCTGTCCTTGAAGAAATGGCTTCCTGACAGCTGCTGGTACATTCCTTCCTGCCAATGTTTAATTTCTCTCAGAGAGGCAGGGCTTTAATTAGGTTCCTAGGGCAGCTAGCTCTGTATCTTTGACCTTATCAAGGATGCAGGATTTCAAAGCACAAGCTTAGATAGGTCTCCCTTCATTACTGATCAAAAGTCTCCCCAGGAACACTCCTGGGCTCATACTTCAGTTCCTCAAAAACCAAAGCCGCCTTTTCATGCTTCCTTCTAATGGGTAGTCTCGTACTAGCATCCCTGTCATTGCCAGTTTCTTCAAGGGAGCAGGGAGTGTTCAGAAGACAGAAATTAGATGCAATTCGTATAAGCAAATTTTCATGTCTGATGCTACTTACATGCTCCACTATAAAAGCCTTCTACTACTGGAAGAGGTTTGCATCTGGTTTATTGACTTGATTTTCAAATGTATGACATTCTGAGTGAGAGAAAAAAATTCCTGTAATTGAATACTGGGACTTAGTTTCAACCTGGTTGAGAGTGAGTAATTCCTCTAAAAACACAGATGTTGAATTTTAATAATAGAATTTTTTTTGGCATGTAAAATTAAGCATAGAGCATCTGCTTTTACAATGCCAACATCTGTTTCTTTGACATCCCTGCCTTCCCTTCTGCTAGATCCAACTGTGAATTTCCTATAGAATCTGATATGAAAAACAGATAAAATTGTTCTTGACATGTTGAATTCTACAGGGCCAGCATAAACCAAACTATCAGGATTAAACTCACATTCTAAAAGAAGAAAAACTTCTGAGTAACTCCTACTCATGATACTCAGATTTCCAGTTGAAATCAGGAAATGCAGAATTTTTCAAGGAAAGGGTGACATCAGTTACAAATGACATTGCATATTATAGGAAGCTTTCTGAAAAATTATTTTAAAAGCAACTGTTGGGGTGCCTGGGTGGCTTAGTCAGTTAAGCGGCTGCCTTCAGCTCAGCTCATGATCTTGGGGTCCTGGGCTTAAGCCCTGCATGGGGCTCTCTGCTCTGAGGGGAGACTGCTTCTCCTTTTCCCTTGCCTGCCGCTTCCCCTGCTTGTGCGTGCGCTCTCTCCCTCTCAAATAAATAAATAAACTCTTATTAAAAAATAAATAAAAAGCAACTAAGCGTGTCATTAATAGAATCATGTAGTAGATGTCAGTCACTGAGAAAATTCACCCAAGAAAAGACATTCTCTTGATTATGAGCTTTAAAAAAAGGCATTCAGAAAGACTAAAATCACTAAAAATGCAATACAGTTTTACAATAAGAAGAAAATTATCATTAGGTGACCATAATGATAATGGACTGCTCAACTCTCTACTCCTATATCACTTTAATTCCCATGTATTTATTTATTCATTCATCAGATATCATTACAGTTTACTTCTGTACCAGTAGGGTTAGATGTTAAGGATATAGACATTACTATGGCAAACATAGGCCCTGCCCTTGTGAAATGTAAGGTCTAGTGGGAAAACATACATTTAACATCTAAACAAGCAAGTAAAAATTACAAATTTTGTTAAGGGCTCTGAGGTAAAACCATAAATTGTTCTGAGATAAAATAGAGGTGTATTTTGGAATTATTAGTATTAGTATAGGAAGGTATTCAGAGGAAGGGACATTTAACCCAGTACCTGAAGAACAAGTAGACACTACTAATGAGCAGAAAGTGAGGTCTTGGGATGGAGGGAGGGCAACACATGAGAAACTGAGAAAGGCCAATAAGGCTAGAAAGTATAATGACTTAAGGGCAGAGGCTGAGGTGAGACAGGAGAGATATAACCAGATCCATGTTGATCTCTGCAACCATCTCAGTATTGCCCTAGGTTCGGTAAGCCACTGTTGTTCTTGGCTTGGAAGAACAACGAAGCCCCAGGACAGAGACTCACTGGTCCACTGACTGGTGGCATGACCTCAAGCTGGCATACCCATGGTCACAAGTTCAACCCTAGATCCCAATTTGAGTAATGGGTCACCTGTCATTTTACTTCTTGGAGTCCTACACGGAAGACTTCCACCAGTGTTCCCAGTTCTGCTGGGCCTGAGGTCAGGCTGGTGCTGGTAGTGCCCCTGCACTGATCATCAAAGCTCTGCACCATGGTTGAGGATTCTGGTACTACACTCGAGGGTTACAAAAAAATGGGCAGTTCATCCAAGTGCCTGCAGGCAATAGAAGTGGCTTTTAGAACCTGGACAAACAGGCCTCAGGAACCATAGAAACTAGAGACTTGTGTTGGGTCCTTGTCAGCTCTAGGGACCTTATGCCTCCTCCCTCAAATGCTTTTCCATCTATATAACATAGCTACTCTTTCCCTGCCTGTGTCTTCTGACTTCTCTACCAGCTTTGCCACCATCTTTGTGTCTATTACCCATGGCTCCTCCCTTATAACTTTCATTCTACGTGATTCTGCCATGTTTTCTCAGTATTCTCCAGAGATAGAATCTTATAGAGTCAACTTGTCTTATTGCATCAGCCCAGCTTATTGATTACATGAGCTTGGATCAGTATCATCCCTTAATCCCATCAGCTGTGTCCAGAGGGCATAGAGCCTGATACCAAAAAACATTGCTGCCCTTCCTGCTTTCAAACTACACTACAGAACCATGGTAATCAAAACAGTATTGTGCTGGCATAAAAATAGACACATAGGTCAATGGAACAGAATCAAGAGCCCACAAGTAAGCTTTCCCGTGTACCATCAACTAATATTTAACAAGGAAGCCAAAAATACCCCGTAGGAAAAGGATAGTTTCTTCAATAACTAATGTTGGGGAAACTGGATAATCACATGCAGAATGAAATTGGACCCCTATCTTACTCCACTCCCAAAAATGAACTCAAAATGGAGTAAGGACTTAAACATAGGTCTTAAAACAAGAAAACTTCTAGAATAAAACAGAGGGAAAGATCCTTGGCATTGGTCTTGACAATGATTTTTAAATATGACACCCAAAGCACAAGCAATAAAAGCAAAAAATAAATAAGTTAGACTGCATCAAACTAAGAAGCTTCTACACAGCACAAGAAACAGTCAATGAAACGGAAAGGCAACCTACAGAATGGGGGAAAATATTTGCAAATCATATATCTGATGAGTTAAAAATTATCACCTCATACCTGTTATAATGGTCATCATCAAAAATGCAGGAGAAAACAAAAGTTGACAAGGATGTGGAGAAAAAGGAACCCTTATGCACTACTAATGAGAATGTAAGTTGGTATAATCACTAGGGAAAATAGTGTGGAGATTCCTCAAAAAATTAAAAATAGAGCTACCATATGACTCAGCTATCCCACTTTTCTGCATATATCCAAGGGAAATGAAATCAGGATCTCAAAAGAGATATCTGCACTCCCCTGTTCATTGAAGCATTATTCATAATAGCCTAGATAGAGAAATAACCTAAGTGTCCATTTACAGCTGAATGGATGAAGAAAATAGGCGATATGTATATAATTCTGTATACATACATACACAGTGGAATATTATTCAGTCATGAGAAAGAAAAAATCCTTCCACTTGGGACAACATGGATAGACCTTGAGGGCATTATGCTAAGTGAAATAAGTCGGACAGAGAAAAACAAATGCTGCATGATCTCACTTACATGTAGAATGTAAAAAAGCCAAACTCAGAAACAGAATAGAATGGAAGTTACTAGGGGCTGGGGGAGGGGGAAGATGTTGGTCGAAAGGTATAAACTTCCAGGTAAGATGGATAAGTTCTGCAAATATAAGGTACTGCATGGTAACTATAGTTAACAGTACTGCATTATATACTCAAAAGTACCTGAATACTTTCTCACCACAAAAAAAAAAAAAAATGGTAATTATGTGAAGTAAAAAAGGTATTAACTTTTCCTACTGTGGTAATCATTTCACAATATATAAATCTATTAAATCAACACATTGTATGTCTTAAACTTACATAATGTTATATGTCAATTGTATCTAAATAAAGCTGGAAAAAAATAAAATAAAAATGAAACAACATTGCTGCCAAAGTATTATCTATTTAGCGCAGATTGTATTCATAGCGTGGCTGCTCAGAAAGAACTGTATTAGTTGTTAAAACTCATTGACCTCAATTTTCTCATTTACAAATGATGGCAATGCCATCTTTACCTCCTTCAAAAAGATATTATGATTATAATATGAGACGTGGGTTGTAAAATCACCTAAAAAAGTTAAAAGTCACATACTGTGGTTCTGGCATTATTATACCTAAAATATCATCATCATCAAATTAAAGATACAACGATAGAACTCTACCATATTGCTACCATATTGAAGGGAGAAGGATAATACCTATGATCTTCGAACATCATCTTTCAGCATCATTTCTCCTTCTTATTCCTATACCATTTATTATATGTTTATATCTCTATTTCCTCCACTAGACCGTTAACTCAGCAAATATTTTCTGAACCAGACACTATGCTAGGAATCTGATATTCAACCCTGGGCAACATAGAATGGTCTCTGAACCCAAGAAGTTTATTGTCTAACCCAAAAGACAGACAACTAAAAATCCATACCTACAAGCAGTGATAAGCACACGATAGCTTTGTATGTCCTCAATATCCAGCATCTAAGTAAGTATTCACAAGGCCATGACCATGTTTCCACTGCTATCATCGTGCCTCCCAGTAGATAACAGGAGTGTTTACTGGAGGATGAGTGCACATGTAATAAGTTCAACCTTCTGGGACCTATCCAGGAAAAGGATTTAGTCTAGTCTGAAACTGAGAGGAGGAATTCCCAGGAGGAGAATCTTTGTCAAGTTAGAGAGGCCAGTATAAAAAAGCCAGTTGCTGAAATATATGTGAAAGTAAATAGGCACATGGTAAGCACTCAATAAATGTTAGCTGCTATTATTTTTTTAATTTTTATTGTCTCTGGACTACAAATATACCACTATAGTGAAGAACCAAGCCAAGCATTTAGAGGCTTTTCATAATATATTTAAAAAGCTGCAACATAAACTATGTACAAAGAGCAAATTATTTGACTCACATTATAATTGAATAGGGGCTAAAACTAGATGTCTCCTAGTGCGGGCTTCAAAATCATTTTTATTTCCTTGATTATCTTTGAAAATGATCCTGTAAACACATGATAGAAACAATAAGAACAAAGAGGGAATGATCAAACGAGATACAGTTTGTGAGAACAATGACTGTTGTGTTTAAATTTCTAGGAACGTGATAACACTCCGTAGCTGTGGTTTCACTCTCACTGCATTCCATTAAATGTGGGAGATTGTTGGTTGGTTATGCTAAGTGCTTCTTTTCATTACCCTTAGAGCACAAATAATAAGTTGATTTTCAAACTGCAAATGCTTTCTTTTTAATCAAGCTTTTGCCAGAGTGGAACTTAAGTTCAAGAGTTGTTATTACTTTAAAAATCTAACAACACAAATCATTATGGTTTCTAAGCACTCTATTGCCTCCAAATCGTGTTAACATGTGCACCCAGAGACTTGGGTGTTAGGCCAAATCTTATAAATCTAAATGAGAAAAAAAAAAACAAAGTTCAACGACTATAGATAGAAAAACAAGTACTGTGAATGCCCTGGTTTTAAACACTTTGGGTTATTTTAAAGCTCATACAGATAAGTGATGTGAAGACAATGTCTACATACTTGTTCTCAAATTACTAATTCTGAAAAGTACAAAGAATATCTTTATCGGGTAGCTGCTTGTATCCAATTTAAAGAAAAAAATCTTTTACAACAATAGGATCTTCACATTTGGGAAAATGCCCTATGAATAAACACCTCTATTGAATTTATTTGGGAGCGTTTAGGGTAGTAGTCCAGTCAATTAAATAATAAGCCCAGGGTCCATTACCCAAATTAATGGTAGAATAGCCATTGAATTGCTTTTTCCAAAAATTCAAAACATACTACACTGTATTTCGTAACTCCATATAATGTTTGACTAACACTGAGAATTTGATCATGCTAAATCCTGGGATTGTAGGGTTCCTTATGTATCATCACCCTATCATTTAAGTCCACTTGCCTTGAAGGTAATGTACAAACACCAGGAAGTCTTTGACATTAATCTGCCTTGATGGTAGAATAGCCTCTTCCGAGTAGATAGAAAAGGATCAAAGAATAGCCCTCATCTGTAGTCCTCTTATAAAAAGCAAATAAAACAGGGATAGCATGAAAGACACAAATTCTCTGTAAAAAGACATATTATACATTTATTTGATTTTTAAAATTTACACACACAGAAAGCCATGAATGTTTTTGCGTTTGTATGTGTAAAAACTTCAAACAATAGTGTCTCTACTTCCCAGATGCTTTCCCCAAGACAGCTGCTACTCTATTTGATTTATAAGCATATGGCACACATGTTCATATAGAGATATGTAGTTTTGTATTTCCTTTTTAGGTTAACCGATTCTTTTAATTATTTTTCTGAAAGTTTCTTTTGGGGCATCTGGGTGGCTCAGTAGATTGGGCATCTGCCTTCAGCTCAGGTCATGATCTCAGGGTCCTGGGATGGAGCCCTGCATCAGGCTCCCTGCTCAGCAGAGACTCTGCTTCTCCCCCACCCTCTGCCCCACCCCTGCTTCTGTGCTCTCTCTCTCAAATAAATAAGTAGAATCTTTAAAAAAATAAAAGGCAAGTTTATTTTTTGCCTAATAATATATCCTGGAGCTTTTCAAATGTCAGTACATATACATCTACCTGATTCTTTGGAACTGCTACAGACTTGGTGTTCTATGAATATGAGCACCACAATTTATTCAACTAATTACCAATTGATGGTTTTGTTCTTACAAATAATGCTGCAGTAAACATACTTCTGCTTACCATACCCGCATCTAAATATTTCCCTAAGATAGATACCTAAAAGTGGGATTGCTGCCTTGATGATTATACATATTTAAATCTTTATGAGCTGCTGCCAAATGACCATCCAAAAGGTTATACCAATTTATATATCCAGCAGCAGAGCATACATGGGACTTCCCAGTTTCCTACACCCTCATGATTATTGAGATTAAAATTTGCCAGTGTGTTAGGTGAAAATGTCTTATTATTTTTATTTGCGTTTTCCTGATTATTAGTAAGGTTGAGAATCCTTACATATGTTTATGGGGCATTTGTATTTCTTCTTCTGAATTCTGTTACTTTTCACTATACATCTTCTGTTAGGATTGCTTTTCTCCTGATAAGACAATTCAAAGAACTGGACTTCGAGAGGAAGGATGGTACTTCAATGGGAAAATGAGAAACACTGTAGACAAACATATCCTCCATTATTACTGAATATTGTAACCCACAACCATGATTGAGTAGTAATTGAGTAGATTTAACGTACTAATATAACGTAAATTCTAGGATTCAGAATGCTGTGTAAGTTTCACTTAATAGTATTTCAGGTAACCTTCGACAGCTTACTTCACTCCTCTGCTGCTTAGTTACCTCATCTGTAAAATGGAGATAATCTTACCTACCTGATAGAGTTGTTTTGAGGATTAAGTGAGTTTGATGTATGTAAAGTGCTTGGAATAGTGCCTGGCCTAGAGTAATTGCTATACTAGTATTGACTATTATTATAGTAGAAAGATTATGTAAATAACTCATTGTACACGTGCGGTTGAATAGAATGTAGAATGTATGTGAAAAACAATGATATAAAGAGCAATGCAAGAATTACTATAGATAGATAGATAGATTAGATAGATAGATAGATAGATAGAATTTCTCATTATGTGAGTGGGGAATAGGGTGGTGAGCAATAATTAGGAGATCTCCCAAGAGAGGAACAGGTATCTGAGAAGCCTATCTGATGTTGCCAACAGCTGTTTTGGTTATATTTCTTTTCCTGGAGTGCAGGTAGGTGAGTGTGTGAGGGGCAGGAAAGCCAACTAGGGCAGGAAATCCTACCAGAGGACATTCAAAGCAGGGAGTACTAGTAAAACATCCAAGTCAAAAGCTTTGAGGGCAACATGAAAGTTAGGAGCTCCTCAGACACAATGTCAAGAGTGGGAGGGACTCAGCCCAGTCCCAGAAACAGGACAAAAGTTGAGTCAGAATGAGAACAGGCAGGAATTAAAGAACAGGAAGTGAGACAATTGCATCGCTCTTGCTTGAACTATATGACTCACTTTTATGAGTCACTGGATGTTAGGCAGGCTTACACACAAAGGACAAAAAGATTCAACACTGAAACCAAATGGACAATTACTGTGATCTAGATTGACTAGACGAAAACCACCATGATCTCGAGTGTGTGTATCGTTGCTTTGTGCCACGGACATGATACGCAGCAAGCACTCTGAATTCAGGGCTCTAGGGACTCTGAATATGACACTAAGGATCTGCTCATCACACTGCAGTCCAGGACTCAAAGACATGGATCAACTTGATATAGGTATCTAACCAATGCACTTCCAACATTAACTCCATTCCCCATTGATAAATTTTAACATTAAAATGGATTTTAAATGTGTAAAGAGGCTTCTGTATGAGCAAAAACAAAAAACAAAAAATGAAATAAATGAGAGAACAAGAGATTATATTTGCTTTCCTAAACCCCGAAGTTAAAATCATGGTGAATTCTTCCTAAACTAAGACAACTGCAATGGAGAGTTTACTTCCCTGCCTTCTCCTATAGCTTTTAGTCTCTGCTTTGTATTTGCAGAAAGGTATCTTTCATTTTCTTTTTAGGATTATAACCCCCATATCTTAACATATCCTAGCATATCTTCTAATTATTTCTGGAAACTCATTCTGGTATTGTGACCATTCACCGTTTGACGTATTTGTATGTTAGTGGAAACTTGCAGAGATTTTCCATGAGGAATTTTAGTGATAGTATTAATTTTGAGTATCAGGTGTGTGCTATTATAAAATTATATGCACGGCATAAATTACAACAGCATCTTGCCCATATTTTGTTATGGAGGGGAGGGTGAGGTGTGAGGAGGTGGGGGAGGGGGAGCTTGAGGAGGGAAGCAGGTTGTGGAAAAGGCTCTGAACTTGTGGTCAAAATCCACAATTGGGATAAGTATCACCACGTACCAGCTAGGCAAATCACTGAACTTCCTTACTTATATTTGTAAAATAAATAACTGTGGGGATTAAACATCTAATATGTGTGAAATTTCTCCATAATAATAATAGCTGACACTTTGGAGTGCATACCATGTGCCAAGAACTCAGCTAAGTGCATTATATGGATCATTTCATTTAATCCTCACAATAACCCTGTGAGTTAGGAATTAGTTGCATCATTTTACAGATGAACAGCTTGGAGAAGTCAAATAACTTGCCCAAAGCTACAATGCTTGTAAGTGTAGTAAGTGGGGTTTCAAGCTCAGCACTCCAAAATTAAACTTAATCACTGTTTTATATACTACTTCCTTCCATGTTTTATTGGCTCCTGATACACATATCAGCACAAAATAACTTTCAGCTGTTGTGCCAACTCTGACTCTCAAGCATTCTATGTTTGACAAGCATTTTTCTTAATAGACCATTACTGCTCAATAAAACATTGTGCTGTTTCATTTAAAAATTTCATTTCATTTAATCCTCATAATAATCCTTTGTTGTAGAGTTATCCCCATTTTACAGAGGAGGAAAATGAAGCCTAGAGAAGTTAGTCAAATTCCCCAATATCACACAGCTAGGTATGTGGGAACCGTAATTTGAACCCAAATTCACTTGGCTCCAGGGTCCATTTGCTTAAAGACAATACTATATAGCGTCACATCTTATTCAGAGGTAAGTTCTAAAGTCAGTATATAAAGGTAAGGCAAGAATTGCATTTAATCAAAGCTATCACTAAAAGTCCCTTTAATCACAGATCAAGTACCATACATGGACATAGTCTAGACTACAGTGGGGACCCATAAATGCAACACCAGAAATTTTTCCTCCAGGATTGGAACAGATTGCTGTTCCTTCAATTGAGCACAGATGAAATAGTTAGTTTATGTTTAGAGGCCATGTTTTTAAAAAGTAAGTGTCTTTAACATAAGAATCATGCCCAGCTCAATAAAGTGTTCTTATTATAGGAAGTAAATGGAAACTGAAGCCAACTGACTGAATAGCAAAGTAATGTTTCCCATTTCGTGCTCTCTCCAGGGCATATACCATTGAATGAAATGGCTCACCTGTACTACTAACTTTTTGCTTTTTTTTTTCTTTTGAACACATGTAATGTACTGCCACTACTATGATGTGAGGCCACATCAAGGGTCAGGGGGAAATAGCTTCATCACAAATGAGTCATGTAGGTGATAAGAGTGGCAGTTTTTGCTTAAGTATTGGCTAAATCTGAAGCTCACTTTTCCTCTCATCTCTACATAGTTTATACTTCTCTTTTGTAATATTTAACACACTTTTCTTATTTGACTATAAGCCCCCAAGGGCAGGAACAATGACTGTCCTCCTAACCACTTTATCCCAGAATCCAGCAGAATAGGTGGAATAACGGCCCGACTCAAAAAAACGCTGTCGAGTAATGAATGAAGAGACAAATAAATGATTCTGTTCTCTGTAAAGTTAGAATCTTGCTGCAATGTCAGAAGAACCTATATTATTTTATGGCATTAACCTTCACTCAGTTTGACCCTCTCATCCAGAAGGCATGGAGAACATAATCTGTTAGATTTCCTGGAGTTCTCCCTATCAAATATGCTGAGTACTTTATTACACAAAATGTTGGGTGAAGTTAAGAGAATGGACTCAGCAGTCAGATTGCCTGAGTTCATGTGCCTGGGCATTTACCTAACCTCTCCAAGCCTCAGTTTCTTCCTCTGTAATATGAGTAAGACAATAACTATAATTAACCTTTCTCTTTTTTTTAAGGTTTTTATTTATTTGACACAGAGATAGACAGTACAAGTAGGAAGAGTGGCAGGCAGAGGGAGAGGGAGAAGCAGGCTCCTGTCTGAGCAGGGAGCCTGATGTGGGGCTCGATCCCAGGACCCTGGGACCATGACCCAAGCCGAAGGCAGCCACTTAACCGACTGAGCCACCCAGGTGCCCTTAATTAACCTTTCTTAAGTATAAATTATAGGACAGGCATTGTTCTAAATGCTTTGTACAGTGAAGTTCATTTAACATTCCCAGATACCCAGCGAGATGGCATCTATAAATTTAAGGATCTTGTTCTGGTTTTGCAGCCAGGAAGCACGAAGCCGAGCTGGCATTTTACCCGATCATTTCAACTGCAAAGGCTGCATTTGTAACCAGTGCTCTCACAGCGTGGCCACGATTAAGGTGGCCAGCCTCATAAAGCATTAGGCACAGTATCCAATACATAAAGAAGTCTCAATAAGTGTTAGGTCTGATCATTAATAATAACAATAACAATATAATAATTGCATGCTCTGCATACATGCTCTGCATGGTAACCACAGGGAATGCTGTGGTCAGGCCGCCCTAATCCCCCATCAGAACAAAGACCTCATTATCCCAGCTACCAGGAATGTTGATGGCTGACAACTCATGACCAAGTCCCAAGTCTTTGGGAAAGGCCCTCAGATAAAGGCACCTAGATTCACACCTTCTTGAGGCGGTTCTCTTCCAATGTCTGGTTGATGAGACAAGGATAGGGGAGTGGGGAGCAAAGCTCTGTCCCCTTGCCTCAATTTTGAACAACCTGAGAGACTAGCCCTGCTCCAGAGGCTTCCTGTGGGGTCTGCTGAGACTTCTACTCCAACTGCATCGCCTCCTCCCTCTGCGCAATCTTGCTTCCCTCATCCCCTGTGGTGCTGTTCCCAAGCACATTCTCCAATAAATTTCTTGCATTCAAATCTTCATGGGAGAGTCTGTTTCCAGAAGAACTGGCCTAAGACAATAAAAGAAGACTGCACATTGCCTCACAGCTTCTTGAAGACACAGGATGCTCCATGAGGGCTTGCTTTCTCTAAGAGAATTGTATCCCAGATCTCTCACAGACCTGGGAGAGCGGGACCCTCCCATGATGGGCCCATTCTTTCTGGAATCCTCTTTCTTTGTTACATTCCTACCCAAATGCTTTTCCTGATACACGCCTCTCTCTACCCACCGATTTCTATATTGAATTTGTCATCAACTTTTTCATTGACAAGTTGATGATAAAGGTATATAAAATTATTTAACAAGGTTGGAGTCAATTTATCAATTATAATAAAAACATTAAAACATGTCAAAACTAGAGTTTCCAAGGAAATATAAAATCGAATCCAATTTAAAATGTCCTGACATTCATTTCTTAATTTTGGTGCCTAAATAGGAGCACCATCCTCAAAATAATCTTGATTTGACTTATGCACAAATATTAACTCTGACATTTGTAGCTTAAAAACTCAAGATTTTAATACAGAGTTGGTGATAATCTTGTAATTTCCCTAAATCATCCTGTAAAAACAGTCTCCATCTTAGATTACTCTTTGATGGAGCCCAAGTGAGTCTGTAATTTTATATGCTCTGGATTGGCTGAGTTGAGCTTTCCTGACCTGGGCCCAACAGTCCCAACCTCGATAGGTTGTGCAAAGAGTTATGTATAGGTTAATGTATAGGTTAATGCTCCAGTAAGTGAGGTTATGTATAGGTTAATGCTCCAGTAAGTGAGAGTGTTTCACTTGACAATTGATCAAGTCTGATTGGAATATTAACTTTTGAGTGATCTTGGATTGACATTATTTTGAAAATAGAAAGCCTATTTTATCTATATCCAAACACTTGCTCATATGACAATAAAGTAATTTTACACTAATTGGCTAACTGAACATGTGATACGCTGAAGTGATACTAACAAAGCACAAACATAAGAGAAAGAGAAGAGCAAACACAAGCTGTCTTTCCAAGACTACAATTCAAAGAGGAAATGCAGCAGGCATTTGCCCATGAAGAAATGCCCATGGTCTTCCATATGGGGGCATCCCTCAGCCTATTTTTGGTAGTGGTATAAATTTAAAATTGAGGGATGCAAGGAACATTTGGAGAGGGTTTGCTATGGTTGAATGTGTATGCACTACTTCCCCCCAAATTCATATGTTGAAATCCTAACACCCAGAGGTGATGGTAATAGGAGGAGGAACTTTTGGGAAGTGATTAGGTCAAGAGGGTGGAGCTCTCACAAATGGGATTAGTGCCCTTATACACGAAACCCCACAGGGCTCCTTAGACTCTTCCACTATGTAAAGATACAAGGAGAAATCTGCTGCCCAGAAGAGGGCTCTCACCTAACTAGGAGGCACTCTGATGGCAAATTTCCACTCTCCAGAACCATGAGAAATAAATTTCTGTTGTATACAAACTGTCCAGTCTATGGTGTTTGGTTCTAGCAGCCTATCAGACTAAGACAGGGTTCTGACATCTCAAGATGACTTCTCTAAGCATCCACAGAAGCTCTCCCCCACAGAAGGAGTACTTGAAATTTACCCAAAATAAATAACTGAAGCTTTTTTCCCTTTCCTTATCAGGGAAAGGAAGGGTCACAACATCTACACATGACTCAGTCTCTTAGAAGGAAGTGATTCCACAGAACGGTGCCTGTGAAGAGGTTCATTGAATCTGGAAAGTAGATGATACAAAGTTCAGGATTCTACCTCAGCAACTTAGAGAAACCTCTTCTGTCAACACAGTCCAGCAGCCCCAGCTGTGATGACTGCCCATTCCTCCACAGAAGCGGCCATAACTAGCAGTTTTATTTTCATTGGCAGCTCCTTTTATGATTCAGATGTTCCCAGGTTCCTCAGTTAGTTTTTCCAAAGCTACTAAACCATCTTTCCATATTATGTGCAAATTGACAGGGTGTCAGGGAGGTGGGATGTAGTTAACTAACTCTATTCTTTGCAGCATTTATTATTTTACAGCTAAGGGTAAACAGGCCCCTGTGTTGGGGATTAGCTGTTTACCTAGTTTCTAAGTTTTTAAAATATACTACATTTTAAGCTCAAGCCCCAGTTTGAATAGTGATGAAATAAATTGCTTTAGCTTTTTTTTTTTCCAAATCCTAGAGAAGTTTACAAAAACACATATTAGATGTTGTTTTTAAATAGCAGGTAACTCTTACTTCCCAGCAGTCAGATGCAGAGAAGTAATTCAGAACAAGTGGCTTGAATGAACCTTAGGATAGTTATGAATTTATAAATTATGAGCAAAATAAAAGAGATCAAAATACGTTTTCTTTTAGTTAAAATTATTTGATGTGCTGCAATGTGCATTATCATTATTGAGCATTCCTACCTTAGTTTAAATGAGTGTGCTTTTAAAAATACATGTTAATCACAAGACTTTAACATGGGAGAATTATACACTAAGCTTTAAAAAAATCTTCAGAAGCAAACCAAGAAAAAACTCTTACCTATAGAGAACAAACTGCTGCTTACCAGAGGGGAGGTGAGTGGAAGTTTCGGTGAAATAGGTGATGGGGATTAAGGAGAGCACTTGTCATGATGAGCACTGAGTGATGTGTGAAATTGTTGAATCACTATTGTACACCTGAAACTAATATATCATTGTATGTTAACTACGCTGGACTTAAAATTAAAACTTAATAAAAATAAGCAAATAAAAATTAAAACACTAAAAAAATCTTTAGAAAATATGATGTCAATAAGAATGCAAAAACTAAGAGATGAAGGGTATAAGTAGGTGACCTCTGAAGTCCTTTCATTTATAAGAGTCTAACATCTAGAAGTTGTTTGCCTTCGGGTTGAGTATTCCCCTTATCAAATTTAATAAATTTAGATAAATGCATAATGTGTCATTTGCACACTTTTTTCTTAATTCAAACAGAATACACAGAACATGGTGTGATTGATTGGATGGTTGGATTTTGATCTATTATTTCGCACAAAGGATTGAGACAACTGGCAAACAAAAACCAAGAAATGCAATAGTGGGATATAAATGCATATAAAACACAAAATCAAAAAATTAAAACAAAAAAGCAAAAACAAAAAAAATAATGTCATTATACTTGTTTTACCCAAATCTCCAAGTTGGTACTGGGCTTTCTGGTAAAGACAGTGAAAGGGGTAATTAGGACCAATTATCTTTCTTATTTCTAGAAAGGAGGGAATATGATAGTTCTTAAAGGGAAACAAGATTTTTCTATAAATTATTTATAAAAGAGTTGCTCACAGATAATTTTATGTAAGCACAACTAAGATAGAAGAGAAAATCACCTTATTTCCAGCAAATGCTTAGCAAATTTTGTTGTAACAAGTAAAATAAAAGACAAGTGCATAATATGAAGTCTAATTTATTATGTGCCATGCTTAAATTAAAGGGAAATAACTAATGCAATCTAAATGTACAGGTTTGTGATGGTTGAATCCAATTGAGAGGGAGAATAAACTGATTTATGCCTTCTGTTGCACTCTATTGAAATGTAGAAAGGCTTTCAAAGACTTTGGAATTAAGTAACACAGTTTACCTATATACTGAAGCCCTGTATTTTTCATAGTTTTGATGGCGGTAGTAGTGGTGGTGGTGGTGGTGGTGGTTTTTTGTGGTATACAGAGTTTGTGTTTAGTCAGTGATTAATAGCTAATATTGAGTACCTGTTATGTGCCATTCAGGAGTTCAGAAAGGTTACTCCATCAAAATTTGAGCCTTCTTTCCCATTCAGATCTTAGGTCCTGGGGTTAATAATTGACCCATTCTTTGCACTCTGTACACCACTTGGCTTAACTTTCTCTTTATGAATTTTCCAAAACCACCAGTAACACTTCTCATCACATCCCAACACTTATGTCACCTTAACACAAAGAAATATGTATTAGAACATTTCAACCTAAGATTTGTTCCCAACTGTGGCTGAGTCTACTTGGCCACAATTGTAAACTCATATGCATACAAGGATTGGCATTTTAGAGAGATTGTCAACATCTGTAGGTCCTGCTCCCAGCAGCTTCTATCAGGTGCTTCTTTGTCTTGTCTGTTTGTGGGTGAAGACTTTTGTTGTTTTCTATTGTTTTGTTTTGTTTTTTTTCTGCTATGAATCACTTTTATACTCTTGCAAACCAGAGGTAGAGAGTAGGAGGGAGGGCCAAAGCTGAAACCTCTAGTGGCCCCTACCACTTATTCATGCATCAGTCCATACATGTGATATATCTATTCTTCTGATTGCTAGATAACAAGTAAAATATGGTTAATACAGCTAGTACCTAATCTGCTGGATGTAGGAGAGTCTGCCTCCTGTTATTGCACATTTATTTGGTATCATGAGCAGTTTGGGGGAGGTACCAAAGAGTTAAGTTCATATCTATCATCCAAGGAAGAGTGGATCTCAATATTTCTTTATACAATCGAACCTATTTTCCTCGATTCAAAGGTTCACTTATTAAAACAAAGACATGAAAGAAATGCAATACAATGCATTTGAGACTATAAATGTCAATGCTATGTGGTGTGTGTGTGTGTGTGTCTGTGTGTCTGTGTGTGTCTGTGTGTCTGTGTGTATGACTGTTAAAAAATTACCAGCACCAAAACCGTTTCTCTGAGCAGTACTTTCATGGGTTCAAGAGAATCTAGAAAATATCAATTGAAAGGACTTTAGAAAATATTAACTACATCATAAAGCCAAAAAGTCAACATGAGAAAAGATAACATGATACTTCAAGTTCACTTCAAAGGAGTATCATTTGACTCAGGTTTCTATAGATCACAGAAGTCTTTGTTCGTGATGATCATAACGGAAGCTTTTAATGTCCATTTATTCAGTGCCTTGTCTTCTAAAATCCATGATATAAAGGAGCACCACGTAGAATTCTACATATTTCCATTCATTAAGATGTCCTAGAATGAAAATTGGCACCTGCATATGAAAAAAGCTCAGTATTCCTAATTTCTTATCCCGTGATTAGAATGAATACCATGGAGGTTAAGAGAAGGGGGAAGATTCCGAATTGCAAGGATGTTCTAAAAGAAAAAAAACCAACATTTATACAATTATATGACCACTAAGGATACTTCACCTTAAAATAATGTCAAATCCCAAGGGAACAGATAGTAGTCTATTCCATTTGTTCTGTATAGTGTCCGAACTGTAAGTACATGTTTACTGTAAGCATTTAAAATTTTCCATACTACTAACTAGACACTCTGCCAAGCACTTCACCTGCATCTTTTCATTTCATCATCATGAAAGCCCTATAAATGCTTTCCCCATTTTATAAATGAAGAAACCGAGATTTAGAATGGTCACAAAAAAGATAAATCAGGAGGCTGACTTCAGTCTGACTGATCAGAAACCTGCTATGCTGACATTTCAAGTTGGCAGAAAATCAGATGTCACTTTTCTCTATTTTAAGACAGAGGATGCACTAAAGGTAAAGGGATTTAGGAATTTGAATTTAGGACACCTGAGTTTAAGTTATGTGATCTTGGACAGTCACTTAACCACTTATGTCTCAATATCCTCATCTGTAAAATGGACACCAAATGTCCAAAATACTGTCTGAAAGTTTTTGTATAAATCAAATGAAATAATGCGTGTGAATGTATTTTATCAATTGTATGAAATTTTGTATGGATCTTATTATTATCATTAATTTCCTGAGGTTTGATCCCTCTCTTCTGATTAGCTCTTCAAAGCTGCACTGGTATAGGACTCAGGCTCATTAGAATGCTCTAAGTAAAAGTTGGAAGTGTTTCTCTATAAATAAAAAGTGTGAACTTCACAGCATCAGCACTGCAATGTTTTTTGGGTTTTGTTTTTTGGCTCCTTAGAAATGTACTTGCTTATTTTCTGGCTCCTAAATATGTTTCAAATATGAGAGGTAACTGGGTAATTACTTGCTAAATTAGTTATAACTTTAATTTGCATATCACATTTTTACATTGAAATGTGTAAATGAGGTGCTGATAATTTTTAAAAAATGATAACTGTTATTTTCTACTAATATTTTTTTGGTCATCTCCAATATGTAAATGAAGATTTTATAGACAGAATTGAAATCAAAGTGTATGTAATCCATACTAGGGTTTTTTTCATATTTATAGGTAATTTACCAAATGCTAAAATTTCCCTATTCATCATTTTTACTGACTGAATGAAATAACGTAGAATTAACATTAACAAAACTTAATCATGGCCCTATTGTTTGTTAATTATTTTTGTTGCTTTCCAGGTTTCCACAATGTTTCAGTTGTGCTGCAAAATACCTTCCTATCTCCACTTCCTGGTTTTTCTTCCTTTCTTCCTTCTTTCTGTTCTTTTTCTCTTTGTTTTCCGGTATTAATTTCTATAAAGCAGATCATTTTATCAGAAAGGATGAACAATTGTGCACCCTTCCATAGATGTTGATAGCTTAATTTTACAATCAGCATAGAAGTATTTCTACTTTTTCAGAGCATCAACAATGTAAGTACTTTGATCTCTGTATTTTAATTTTCCTATGTGATTATATGTAGCTCTTTAATCTCATTGAAGTATATTAGGTAAAGAGTGAGTTTTCTCAGTGTTGATGTGCAAGCTTCCAAGGAGCGGTCACTTAATAATAGTATCCCCCACTGTTTTTACACCTATGGACAAGAATTATATTTTGATATATTTTTCCTTAAATTCCTTAAATTCCTTAAATTTTCCTTAAATTGGCCAATTTAAGTTTTTCACCATCAGAAATGTACATTTGAAAGCTAAATTAAACTTTAGCTATGCAGAAGTAAAGTGACATTTTTGTAACCCAAATGCCACCTAGTTGAAGACCATAAAATTTGGAAACCCCTGTTACTATGACAAATACAAAATATATATTTATATGTCTGTGTGTGTGTGTGTGTGTGTGTGTGTGTGTGTATGTATATATTGACCTTATATTTAGGTTTATTTTATCGTATTAGCCCCACATTATGATTTCTGGCATATATTATATTTTCTTTTATCTGTCATTCTTCTGTCAATTCCTTTATGTTTGATATCCTTACAAAGAACCCAGTTGCAATTCAGGAAGTATCTTCCATTTCAAGCTTTATTCCTCATATCTTTTTAATGCTTTGTTAGAATGACAAAATTCTCCAGCGCTAGTGAGATCTCAAAGCAGGGACCTTTTCATTTGTTTCTACATTCTATACTATCTAACTACTAACTGTGGATGCCAAAGCGAACAAACTATAGGGAATCACCTCTAGCCATCCCACACACACACAGATGCCCGCACCACTAACTGTGGATCCTGCCAGGAAGAGGTTCCTGGCCACCCACTTCTGGAGTGAAGATAATGTATTTTGGCACTGGGGAAGAGACCAGTAAAAAAAAAAAAAAAATCCGTAATAGCAAATTTAAACCTCATGATGGAGAGGCTGATAAACCAGGAAAATCACAGCTTGATTTAGAAAGCAGCAGGGAGCTAGTAGGGAGGCTTAAAGAGGAAGATTGAATAGCTGGTACAATAGAAAAGAAGATTGCTTTTGCTTGAAGACTATTTCGAAACTCCACAGAAACATGACTGTGCCGCCAACCAGATGAAGGACTTTAGGAAAGGGCCATACCAAGGTGGGAGGAAACTGCAAATCTCCCAGTTAAAAAATATGAATGAGGATTAAGACAGATATGGTCATTAGAAACAAATGGGCAGCAAGTGTTTTCATTATCAGAAAAGCTCAGCCCTTACCTTAAAGGCATCAAATGTCAGAACCAAACAGGGTCTTTTTGCCTGGGAGCAGATCAGAGGAGAGACACCAGCCTACACTCCACCAGCTCCGCCAGCTACAGTCATCATAGTAGATGTTGTCTGCCGTTTTGATGGCTATATGATGGCTATTTTGATGAAGATATGGAGTTGTAGTTCTCTGTCTGCCTTAAGCTATGGAAACTTGGGCTATCGTTTATTGACTCTCTGCCTCAGGCATCAGCTATTCATTACTGATTTAAAACTAGATAAATATGGTAATATGTCTACTCTCTTCGACTTGAGAGAGAATGAAAAAAATTCTGCAGGAAAGCATTAAGCTCTTCAAAGAGGTGTCATACCATTCCAGAGTACAGTAGTTACTGTTTTGTTTTGTTTTTTTAAGATTTTATTTATTTATTTGACAGAGAGAGAGAGAGATCACAAGTAGGCAGAGAGGCAGGCAGAGAGAGAGGGGGAAGCAGGCTCCCCACTGAGCAGAGAGCCCAATGCGGGGCTCGATCCTAGGACCCTGAGATCATGACCTGAGCCGAATGCAGAGGCTTTAACCCACTGAGTTACCCAGGCGCCCCATGTAGTTACTGTTTTCATCCTGCCTCATCTTAATCAGTCTCATTAGACCAGCATTCTTAATGATGAAATGTTTTCCCATTGAGTTCTTGGTAGAGTTCCATGTGATCACAAGCTAATCATTGCTGCTACTGTCTCAGTCTTGCTCAGTTTACTCTCCATAGCGTACCCTGCAGTGATAGTACTGTTGGAGGTAGGGGCCAGCTGATATATTTTTTTAAAGACTTATGTATTTATTTGAGAGAAAGAGAGAGAGCGCCTGTGTGCACGTGAGCGGGTGGGAGAGGCAGAAGGAGAGGGAGAGAATCCTCAAGCAGTCACCCCATTGAGCACAGTGCCCCATACAAGGCTCGATCCCATGATCCTGAGATCATGACCTGAGCTGAAATCAAGAGTTGGGTGCTTAACCCACTGAGCCACCCAGGCACCGCCAACTGATTTTTCTAACCCAGTGATGGCACACCAAAAGAAAAAGGACAGTGTATTTTTGAGGGCATTTAAAATTCTGGAAGAGGTCATTTCTATTTCGGTAACAATTTCTAGGTGACTAACCCTTATTTCAAAGAGAGATTCATTTCTCAGAAGGTTCTCCTTCAGCATAATCAGGAGATTTTTTTTCTGTCTGTATCAATGGTAGCACCTAGAAATGGCGTGGAGGATAATTCTGCTCAGCCAAAGTTCACACACGAAAATATGACATATATATCCAAATTCATTTTTCAGTGATCTAGCTTTTACCACACAAACTCTTCAATCCTTTGATCAAGATAGAAGTCTTGGGGCGCCTGGGTGGCTCAGTCGTCGAGCGTCTGCCCTGAGCTCGGGTCATGACCCCAGGGCCCTGGGATTGAGCCCCACATTGGGCTCTCTGCTCAGCAGGAAGCCTGCTGCTCCGTCTCCCACTCCCCCTGCCTGTGTTCCCTCTCTCGCTGTGTCTCTCTCTGTCAAATAAATAGATAAAATCTTTAAAAATATATATTAAAACTTCTAGAGTTGGCATTTACATACTCTGACAGTGGTAGTCAAGTAACTTTATGATTACGTTCATCCCCATACATTAGCTAGATAATGGTTCTAGAGCCATTCAGGCCTGACCATCATGCTTCCATTCACACTTGGAAGTGGAAATGAAGAGTTTGGACTTTGGAGTCAGAGGATCAAATCTGATTTTGCTTCCCCATTCTTAGCAAATGACTCAACCTCGCCAAGCATGAGTTTCATCATCTATAAAATAAGGATAACACAGTCTATTGAATCATATAATTAAAAGATCATGTGTGCAAACTGTCCCACAAGTAAAAGTCACTCAATATAATAAGCTCTAGAATGATAAAGATTTCATAATTGTCTTCTGATGAAAAAAAAAAAACCTTCTTTAAAGCCTCTTTCTAAACAAACAAAAATTGTTTTTCTTAAAAAAATGATTTTCCAGATGTAAGGCATGAGAACCATGAAGGCAAATAGCCTTTGCAAAAGTCCCCAATTCTTTGGCTACAGCTCTAAAATTCATGCTACAAACTGGGCACAAAAAAAGTCCTTTAAAAATGTTGTGATCCGTGATGGGCCAAGTTTTATTCTAAAACTCATTTGGATAAACACTAAAGTGGAATGATTATTACCAAAGGGGGAAAAAAAGAGAGAGAGAGACTGAGAGAGACTGCCACATTGGCCTTTCCAAGTCCTATTTGAGTTTCCTGTAGTGTGTGGTTTAGAAGAATTAGGAAATCCAAACACTCAGCTAATAATCCTGGTGGATGTTGAAAAGGCCACGCACTTGTCACAACTGATAACTTACTCCCCTGACAATAACTAGACTGAGGATACCACAGTGTTCTTTTTCATAGCTGAAAGGCAAACAACTATTGGCAGTTCCTAATTTGTTGATAGGTAATAGTCCTGGCCTGAATTTGGTTTCCTGGGTGTAGGTGATCATGTGGTACAAAGGAGGAGACATTCCCCTTTATATTTTCCAGTGTCACAGCAAAGACTGAGCACTATTTGAAATAAATAAGACAGACTAATTTTTTGCTTCCCTTTCTTTGCCCCATTTTCCTAGCTCCCAAGGCTCCTTTTCTCTTATTCCGGGTCCTCAAGTTGTCTAAAACTCCTTTAGTGAAATCCTACCTAGTCCTTTCTTATGTCCCTAAATCCCCTTATAAGTCAAAATGAACTCCTTCCTCCCATCAAAAAGAAATTCCCAACAGGATATTAATTTTACAATAATCAGGGTTAAATAATTTATCCTAATAATCCCATAATCACAAAAGTTACTTGTATTTTTTGAAGAGAATGACTAGTGACAAAATTAATACCTAATAAGTAGAATATCAGAACAGTGTTACAAAGTATCAAGTGAATATAGGCTTTTTTTTTTTTAATTTGGGGAGCAAAAAAAGAATAATTAGGCTTTAGATAGATTGGCCCTTAGGGTCTGCTCCTCAAAATTGACCCGATTTTTCTGTGACTTATTCCCTCCTCAAATTCTGCTACCATCGCTTCTCTACCAAGTCCACATATTTTTTAAAATTTTTATTATTTAAGTATAGTTCATATACAATGGTATATTAGCTTCAGGAGCACAACACGATGATTCCACAAATCTATATGTTATACAATGTTCACCACAAGGGTAGTTACCATCTGTCACCACACAATGTTATTATGGTATTATTGACTATATTCCCTATGCTGTGCTTTTCATCTCTGTGACTTATTTATTTTATAACTGGAAGTTTGTGCCTCTTGTCCCCTTCACCTACTTCACCCATCACCCCCCCAACCTCCTGCCTTGTGGCAACCACCACTTTGTTCTCTGTATTTATGATTCTGTTTCTGTTTTTTTTTGTTTGTTTGTTCCTTTGTTCTGTTTGCTTGTTTTTACCCAGGAGGATTCCCTTAACATCAGGGTCTCTGGCAATAGAGACAAGAATTGATGTGGGAGAGGGCACGATTTGGGCTTAGGGTATTACTAGCTAGAGGTGAGCACTTTTTTCATCTGAATATTGATAAAAACATCAACAACAACAACCTACATTGCTAATATTGCATAGAAGGCTGACCCGGAGATAGGAACATGGCATTTAATATTATTCCCCATCTATAAAAACAAAGTTAAATATGGGTAGAACTGGAAATCTGTCAGGGTATAGGCAAAAAAGAAAGAAAAAAGGTTATTTCCCAAGCCTTTATAAATATGTGACTGAACTGAAAGGCCTCCAGAAAGCCTCCCACTCCCATGGAACTTGAAAGGGTTCACAGGAGTCCACACACTGCTGTGTAGACAACTGCCAAGAGCTGTCACCACAACCCCAGTAAAAAGAAGGAATCTGTGCTTCAGGAGGTTAAGTGTTGCACCCATAGGGAAACGATGCTGAAAATAGAATCCAAGTTTCTGACTCCCACAGCATCCTTCGCGGCAGCCTTTCCTGGGCGACCTCCAGAATATCTCAGCTTTTAGTTTACCGGTTACTGGTACCAGAAAGCACAGATGTGCACAAAAGCACATTTTAAATTGTGAGCATTTGGATTTGTTTTTGTTTATTTGACTCTCCAACATGGGTTCTTAGATTAGTAGTTCTCATTTAGAATCTGGTAATAAAAAGAGCTTCATCTTCTCTGGGTGAGCCAATTTTGAAATTTGGCTGATTCTTGCCACCAATAATGCAGCTGGGATGAACTTAGAATCTCGAATTCACACTGCCACTCACTATGCAATGACTTTGTGCAACTAACTCAACTTTTCTCAAATACAATATCCTATCCTATAGAATGGGAATAATTAACACTAATCTGACAAAGTGGCTTTATGATTTGAAAGTAATGTTCTCTCTCACATGGGTTATTGCCAACAGCCTCATGTCTGGTCTCCTGACTCCTACCCTTGCCTCCCTTTGTCTATTGTCAATAGAGCAGCTAGAGTAGTCCTGTTAAAACATAAGTCCTGTCACTCTTCTGCTTAACACCTGCCCCCATACCTTCTCATCCCCTTCAAAGTAGAAGCCAAAATTCTTCATTGGCTTACATTATCTGTCACCTCCTCATTGCTTCTCTGGCCTGAACTGTCACCACTCCTACCCTAGAGCATTTTGCTCTATTTTTTAAGATTTTTTTTTAATAATTTTTTTAAAGATTTTATTTTTTTTAAAGATTTTATTTATTTATTTGAGAGACAGTGAGAGTGAGAGAGATCACAGAGGGAGAGGAAGAGGGAGGAGCAGACTTGCCACTGAGTAGAGCCCAACAAGAGGCTCAATCCCAGGACCCTAAGATCATGACCTGAGCCAAAGGCAAATGCTTAACCTACTGAACTATCCAGGCACCACTGCACCTCTCACTATTCCTCATACATGCCAGAAACACCCCTGCCTCAGGGCCTTTGCACTTGTTGTTTCCTCTACTTGGAAATTCTTGTCTTGAATGTTTATATGAATCACCCCCTCACCTCCATTTAACTCTTTATTCAAAAGTTATCTTCTCAGAGGGGTTTACCCTGGCTCTGCTATCTAAAATTACAACCCACTCTTCCTAATGCTCCCTCTTTGCTGGTCTACTTTTCTTCTTAGCATCAACTAACATCTCCTATATTTACTTCTTTGTATGCTTTATTATCTTTCTCTCTCACTGGAATATAAGCTCAATGTCAGCATTTTGCACTCATTAAATATGTGGTTTGTGGGGGGAAAAAGCCCTTAATTTCTCTGATCTGGAATTTATTCATCTATCCCCAGGACAGTTCTGCAGCAATGCCTGGCACAGAGTAGGAGCTTAATAAATGGTTGCTGAGCTGATGACTGAATCTAAAAGAGCTCTCAACATTATATCCATTGAAGCATGAAAAAGGAGGAGAAAAAGGAAGGGAAAAGAGAAAGGGAGATGTGAAGAAAGGAGAGAAAAGAATTATGTCGGAGACACTCAGATGACAGTGATATGGATAAACAGAGCCAAGCAGCAAAAGAAAATGGAAAGGGAGACAGTATATCATCATCAAAAAGCCCAGGAAAGAAACAAAAGATGAAGTACAGGAAGGAAGGGCTGTTTGTCACTGTGAACACTCAGTATTTGCAAGATTTAGCTATGGTTTTATCATGAGCCGATGGAGCACGATCCTCAGAACCTTGGGGATCATCCCCTCTCCTGTGAACAAGCAGTTCAGCTGGTCCCTCAAGGTGGTCATGGACTTGAGAAGCCTAAAGAATGTAGGATCAAGGGGCGCCTGGGTGGCTCAGTGGGTTAAAGCCTCTGCATTCGGCTCAGGTCATGATCCCAGGGTCCTGGAATTGAGCCCCGCATCGGGCTCTCTGCTCAGCGGGGAGCCTGCTTCCTTCTCTCTCTCTGCCTGCCTCTCTGCCTACTTGTGATCTCTATTTCTCTGTGTCAAATAAATAAATAAAATCTTAAAAAAAAAAGAATGTAGGATCAAATTAACCCACAGATCCATCTATTCTTTGTCACCATCTATTTTCTTGAGAACCTGATTTGAACATGTATGTAATGCCAAGTACTAACTAAGATAACCGCTCTAGGGCATGATCATTATCTGGAATGTGACACTCCTCAATGCGCACACACACACACACACAGAAGCATATCTTCATACCACACAATTAATAGATTCCCAGTTTTCCTGCAATACAAAGACCACGAAATTCTATACTTTTCTTATTCAGTGCCCAATCAGTGGAATCCTCTGAAGCAAGCAAGAATTTCCAGCATCCATACTTGGATGCTCTCTAGGGTCTCAGGAGGGACCCCTTCCCTTGTGGTTCATCCTTATTATGATTTTCACTCCTTTTCTTTTCTGGCACTCCAGGCTTGCAGGAGATATTTTGGTTGTCAGAAAAGTTTTACTCTGAGATGCCTTTAAAGGTCTTTTTTTTTTTTTAAGATTTTATTTATTTATTTGACAGAGAGATCACAAGTAGGCAGAGAGGCAGGCAGAGAGAGAGGGGGAAGCAGGCTCCCCGCTGAGCAGAGAGCCCGATGCGGGGCTCGATCCAAGCACCATGAGATCACGACCTGAGCCAAAGGCAGAGGCTTTAACCCACTGAGCCACCCAGGCGCCCCTAAAGGTCTGTTTTGAGGAAAACAGCATTCACTTTGCAACCTTCTTGGGAATTTTATTTAGCGACAGCCTCTTCATCCCAAGGATTTTTTTTTTTTTTTTTTTTTGACAGAGTGATCACAAGTAGAGAGGCAGGCAGAGAGAGAGAGGGAAGCAGGCTCCCTACTGAGCAGAGAGCCCGATGCAGGGCTCAATCCCAGGACCCTGAGATCATTACCTGAGCTGAAGGCAGAGGCTTAACCCACTGAGCCACCCAGGTGCCCCATCCCAAGGATGTAAAGCATGATGGAAACTTTAGCTCATGAATCAAAACAGCCCTCCGGAGTTAAAAACTAGCTGTATTTGCATAACAATTTAGCAGCTCCAAACAGCAGGGCAAGGTCAGGTGAAACAAATTGCCAAGGTCATGGTTCTCTTGAAGTGGTACTGAAATTCAGAACTGCGGGTCCCCCATCTTGCTTACCCCAAGGATCTGTCTCCTAATCTCCTGCTAAAGGATTCCATGGCATAAAATAAATCTACTGCATTCGTGGAAACCACAGGCCTGCCCTTAACCCTCTCTTTTGCTTCTAATTTCAGATTTAGGTCCTGGAGGAAGAGACCAAATCAAAAGCCACTGACTTCACTGCATTACCATACAAATGAAAGAACTTACTAGAAACAGTGATCTGGAGGGCTCCTGGTCTAAACTAGAAACTGCTGTTGATCGTGCTTGAAACTCCAAAAGTTATTTTGAAGCTCTTTAATTTCTTGGTCAAATAGTTGCTTCAAATTCACTTATTTACTTCTAAGAATCTGAAAACATGAGGAATCCTTAAAACCCGCAAAGGCCCACGTGCCGGAGAGAAGGAAGCTGAGGAGATTAAATGTGTAAATGATTCTGGCTTCGGTGCCCTTAAGGAGAAAAACCTTTAAAGCGCCACATCGAAGAGAAGCTCGTTACTCATTAAAGTCACAGCTTCTTAGAACCTGGCCCGGTGAACCACTGGATTTCAGATTCCTCAGGTACAACTTCGAATTCGGAATTCTCCGCAGCTCAGCGTCCTCGCCCTCGCGGGTCTCACGGAATTTCGGAAACCGAGACCCGGTGCCTTTGGGGGAGCAGACTTTCCAGGGGCGCGGGAAGCGCCACCCGGGAATCTCACCATCAGTGGGCGTTTAGCGCAGCCAAGCGACAGGCTGGCGCCAGGGCTCAGCGACAGGGAGGCGCCGGCTGAGGCGGGGAGAACTTTGCGCTCCGAGCAGAACCACCCTTTGCTGGCCAGTCGCGTCGCTCCTCGGAGGAACCAGGCGGCGGCGGCGACTGGGCGGAAAGAGGAGCGAAGCAAGCAAGAAAGGAAGTAGCGAGACAGGAAGAAAGATGAAGCCAGTGCCGGGGGGGCCCGCCAGAGGGTGGCGGACGGTGGAGCAAGGAGGATTTGGCTTCTTTTTCGCACTCCGGGCGTGAACGCCATCTCCTGCGCGACCCCAAGGAAATAAGTGGGTCTCGCCTGGGCAGAAAAGGAAAAGAAAAGAATCCAAGTGAGTGCGTTGTCTCCTGGGTCGCGTTACACCCCCCAGGAACTCCGGCGGCTTTCCAGCCCAGCCTCGGGACCGGACGCAGTGCCCGAGCTGCCCTGCAGATGGGTCGGGCAGGGAACGGGCGCCCAAGCCGCGGGTGACCGGCGCCGGCCCGCCCGCCTGCCTGGCTCCGTGCAGGGACCGGGCGGGCAGAGGATGCGAGGCGGAGGGACCCGGGCGCGCTAGGATCCAACTTGGATGGCCCGGAGACCGCTTCGGCTCCTGGGAGCGCTTCGCCGCGCAGAGTGAGCTGCCAGCGGGACCTAGGGGCGGAGACCTTAGGCAGCGGCTGCAGGGGGGGCGAGCCGGGCGCAGGAGGGGGCGCGCTTTCTCCCTGCGGGTCTCAGTAATGAGGAGACTGAGTTTGTGGTGGCTGCTGAGCAGGGTCTGTCTGCTGCTGCCGCCGCCCTGCGCTCTGGTGCTGGCCGGGGTGCCCGGCTCCTCCTCGCACCCGCAGCCCTGCCAGATCCTCAAGCGCATCGGGCACGCGGTGAGGGTGGGCGCGGTGCACTTGCAGCCCTGGACCACGGCCCCTCGCGTCGCCAGCCGCGCTCCGGACGGCAGCCGGGCAGGCGCCCAGCGGGATGAACCCGAGCCAGAGATTTGGCGACCCCCGGTGCCCTCGCTGGGCGCACGTTGGTTGGGGAGCGCCCTGCATGGCCGGGGCCTGCCGCGCGCCCGGAAGCCTGGGGAGGGTGCCGGGGCCGAGACCCTGTGGCCTCGGGACGCCCTCCTCTTCGCCGTGGACAACCTGAACCGCGTGGAAGGTCTGCTGCCCTACAACCTGTCTTTGGAAGTCGTGATGGCCATCGAGGCGGGTCTGGGCGATCTGCCGCTCTTGCCCTTCTCCTCCCCAAGCTCGCCGTGGAGCAGTGACCCTTTCTCCTTTCTGCAGAGCGTGTGCCACACCGTGGTGGTGCAAGGGGTGTCGGCGCTGCTCGCCTTCCCCCAGAGCCAGGGTGAGATGATGGAGCTCGACTTGGTCAGCTCCGTCCTGCACATTCCGGTGATCAGCATCGTGCGCCACGAGTTTCCGCGGGAGAGTCAGGTGAGAGGAGTGGGGCGCCGCTTGGGGGCTGGGACCTTATGGAGGGGAGGAGGGGAGGAGGGGAGGTGGGGAGGAGGGGAGAAAGGGCAAGGGTGAAATCCGCAGGGACTTGGGGCTTTACAACTTTGATTACTGTTTAAGGATCAGACCATGTCCATAGATGGTTGGTTGAAGAGCCTCAGTAAAAGTAAAATAAGACAGTGTAAGTGCGGATGGAAATAAAAATAAGAGGTAGGGGTAGCAGATAGAAGGAAGGATAAGCGAAAAAACACTCATGTTTTGACGAGCTGGGAAAACCTAGTGGATGCCGGAGGGAAGTAGAAGTCAAAGTTCAGGAGCGTGGAGAGCAATCGATTTTCTAAAGATAAGTCCGGGGGATGGGGATGTGAGATTCCTGACGATGCTAGAGTCTTTAACTCTTAAGAGGAAGTGAGCATGTGGCAAGAAGAGCTGCATCTGCTTTGACTTCTTTAGAAGGTGTGCCTGAGGCTTGGGCGGTGGTGTACGGGGAAAAAAACATCCCTCTGAATTCCTTTGAGCAAATAGGAAATCTGCAACTAGTACGGAAGCAATAGGTAAAGAAGGGAGGTTAATTACGCTTGGGCGTTGAAATGCATTAGGATTATTATCTGGTAGTGTAAAAATCGATGGGAGGACTCATTTGGGATTGGTTTTTTGGTCCCTACCTTCCCTCCGTGTGATGTGGGTTCAGAGACTGGCTGTATGCAGTTGCTGTGTTCAGCCCATTTCTGCCTCAATGATCTAGGACTAAAAAAAGAAGAAGCTAATGCTTTCGTTTCATATAGGTTAAAAAATTGAATATATTTTCAATAAAAGAAGCTATTTGTGAACTTACTGTTGACAATAATGTAAATATTTAAAGAGAGGGGGGATCCTTTCAGCAATAGGAGTTTGCTGCATTTTGTGCATTATTTTTATCAAAATATCAAGCTTCATTAAGCCTTGCACGAAGTATTTATGAAACAAATAGGTAATTGGTGTTGGCCGCATGGTAAAGATTGAGAAAAGTTTTGGTCAGTGTACTAAGAGTCCAGACAAGAGAATTTCTAACTCTATATATCATTTCACTATCGCTTTAGCTGGAAAAAAAAAATATTTCTAATCTCTTTTCTTCCACTTTTGATATATATACAGAGATAAAAGCTAAAATGAGTAAGGCCAAATACAAGCGAAAAGTTTGATAGAATCTATGCATAAAATATCAAGAGAGTACTAAAGATTTCTTTTTCTAGAAAAATGAATCTTAGGTTTTTAATCTTAGGAAGGCTAGGCACCCGCTACTTTCGGCAGTTGCCCAGAAGATTGCTATTTAATGCTGAACTATAGAGATTTGATCTGCAGAGTGCAGGCTAATTAACTTTTATCTAAAACATTTCCGTCACCTGAATCTGAATGACTGTAGGCAGCAGATGGGAAGGCAGGGAAAACACAGGTGCACAATGCTGCCAATGGCCAAAGTGTTATAAACATGAAATTGCATCCATAGGGCGCATCATTATTAATATATATGCAGAATCAGATTGAACAAAATGCAAGAGTCAGCATCACGTGCTTCTCATCATTGCTTCTTTATTACCTAATACTTCATAAGTTGCCAATAGTGTTCACAGTCTCCAGACTCCTTTCCATTTGTAGATTGTTTGGCAGGTCTTAAATAGCAAGAATTTCCCCCAAATTAGTGTTCCTTAGTTAGAAAGGAAATTGTGTTCCATGATGGATTCGTGCAGTATCCAGCACATTACAACAAGGGGACCAGAGAAACCATGAAGCAGCGTCTAGAATCACACAACTTCACAGCTTTACAATCACTGTGGGAACAGTGGGACAACCCTTACAAGCTGCCAATAAAATGAACACTCCGCCAAGCACATCTACTTCTGTACTTCAATTCAGAAATGTATTTTAAATCACTGTTGTCACTATTATTTTCATGGCACATATCTTGAAAGGGAGAGATTATTATATTAACTCAGATCTTGTTTGCCCAACTGACATGTTCTTTCATTTATCTTTGTATTTTAAATTCCAACATATCTAACTTCTTACTTTTAGTATATCATTTAAATGTCATTCTATAAGGTTGTATATTAAGAATGTCCAACTCAATGTCAAGTCACCATAATATATAATTTTTGGATATGACCATAATCTTTCAGCAAAAATAATAACTGATCTTTCCCTGTGTCTCCTAAAAAGCAGACCTTTGTCTCATACCCTGATGTGATTTTTTTTAAAAAGAACAACTTTCAAAATATAAAAGAATGTCAGAGTCATTTTATACATTAAATAAAATTGACTTAATTTAGCCACTGTTCTCATTGGATTCTACTGCCCAGTGACCTAATACATTGATTGGGTCAGTGCCTGAAAAAAGAATTCTAGAGGAAAGTGGACTTGTCCACACAACCAAGTAAAATAAAATTGTGTCTCTTATTCAGACAAATGAAAATTGCTTGGGGCAGTAGCAACAACAGTGTTTTCTCTCACTTTCTTTGGGGCTGTTGATTTCCTTCATATGAAACCTTTAATTAATATATAGTGGTTTTTATAGTATTCTGCCACAGCTCATGAATGGAAAGAGATACCACTGAAATGATCAACACCCTGAGGAAAGCATTATAGTTTTATTTCACTAAACTATTTATTAGAAACAAAGACAAAAGTCCATCAGTTTATAAGTAAGATAATAAACTACGCACTTTCAGAAACCATATGTATTATCACTACATAATAAAAGTTTCACACAACATTACCACATAGAATAGGATCAAAGCACATTTCCATCTAAAAAATTCTGACTTTACTACACACTCAAACCTCCACTTGAGGCTAACTCATTTTATTAAAATGATAATTTCTTAGTTCTAAATTCTGTTCCCATGACCTTCAAGTAATGATGCTGCATATGGATCCAGTTACATTTAAGTTATATTAAGTTCCTATAATTATTCTTTCTTTCTCTTCCATCCCATACTACCTTTTCTTTTTTGTATAGTTTCTCCAAAGTTAACTCTTTGAAAGTTAACTCTTTGAAATTTGCCTGCTCAGTTAGTGACAGATACAGGTTTCTTTCTAAAATGTATATTTCATGTTAATTCCATATTGGTACCCTTAAGCAGAGTTAATGGAGTAATACAATTAGCTTAGATCCAAACCCATGCGATCAAAAATGGACTCAGGGCCCCTCCCTGGGTGGCACAGTTGGTTGAGCAGGGGACTCTTGATTCTGGCTCAGGTCTTGATCTCAGGGTCCTGAGGTTGAGCCCCACTTGGGCTCACCGCTCAATGGGGAGTCTGCTTCTCTCCTTCTCCATCTCCCTCTACCCCTCCAGCTGCTGCATGTGCGCGCGTGCACACACACACACATTCACTCTCTCTCAAATAAATAAATATTTTTAAAAAATAAATAAAAAGCAAAAAGTGTATTACTATTTTTAACTTCAGTTGAACATACCAACCACAGTTCGCCTGTCTCATGAGCCACATATGCTAGTTAATACGTTTATTCCCATGGAAATATAGTGTTCTAGATGGTCCCTTTTCTCTGACAACACAGTACGAAGTACCGAAGGCTATTTATTAGTTTCACTAGCACAGTGCCACTGTATGATATAGGGACTAGAACAATAATACCACTAAGGCACAGGTTTCCTCCACTATCTGAAAGTAAAGCAGTCCTATAAAATCTTTTGTAAGCCAAAGTGGCATAAAGTGAAGCGTATTCTCCACTTTCCGAAATTAAAGTTTGTGTAATACCACTTCACGTTGAGGAAAGACTTACATTAGCACCTGTTTTCCCTAATGGAAAAAATTCCGAAGGGGATTTTCACTTTTATGAAAGCCAAGTGGCATAATGCAGAGTTTCAGAAAGCTGGGGATGCCGGTAATGCCGCTTTAGCCAAGGTTTTGCTTTCCACCAGTGATCGCTGTCATGGTCCCGGAAGTAGATGGATTTCTCCTCCCCTGACGTAGCGTCAAAGGTCAGTAGTAGCTTCTGGTAGCGTCAAAGGTCAGTAGTAGCTTCTCGCAGCGTCAAAGGTCGGTAGTAGCTTCCCGCTGCAACAGAACGCCCACGGCTTTCTCCTAACTTCCTCTTATCACGTAGATATTTTCTCATCTTACATCATCACCGAAGGAAGGTGAGTACAATACAATAAGATATTTTGAAAAAGAGACCATATTCACATAATTTTTATTACAGTGTATTGTTATAATTGTTTTATTTTGTTATTGTTGTTAATCTCTTACTGTGCCTAATTTATAAATTAAACTTTATCGTAGGTATGTATGTATAGGAAAAACACACGGTATTTATAGTATAGGTACTATTTATGATTTCAGGCATTCACTGTGGGTCTTGGAATCTGTCCCCCACAGATAAGGGGGGACTACTGTATATACTTAAGTGCGTCGTTAGGAGACAAGGAAAGGACATTTATTTTTAAAAGATCTGCTCTCAACTATATTGGTTTTCCTTGACTTGCTCCATGCAAAGCACTGCTTTCTGTCCTCTGGGGGAAGTATATTCTTCTGTTCATTCATGATGAATGGCTGATAGTAGCACCTAATTGTTCCTGACTCGAAGATAAATGATTTCAAATTAAATGTCAAGTGATATAAAACTTTTCTTAGAAGTGATCTTTTACAGATTCCTGTTGAGGTACAGAGACTAGGGATTAATTTGGAAGTTTTTATTTTTAATTTGGGGATTTTTTTTTTTTTTAACAATACTTAAGTTTTTGTCCAGATGAATAGATCAGAAGAGGTTAGCAGATACATTCACTGGGCAGTTAAACTGTCTCACCCACTTTTTTTGTGCCTGCCACAGTGTAATCATAGAGAATATTTGGTCTTGACCTTCTTTGACTATTCCATCTTGGAGTTAATTTATGATTGAATCAACTGAACTAAGTATCTGCATCATCTGAAGACCAGTTTCATTGTTTAATTCCTTAAAATTTTATCTTTTGGTGTTGCAGAATCCACCATGGATTTTGTGCCATTAGGCTTAATTTCATGAATACCTCCAGTCAAATTCCAATCACGTTGGTTCAAAGGGCTCAATATAATGGGAGGTACATTAAATAACAGTCAAAAGATTCTCAGCCTTCCTCTGCCTCTCACTGGTCTTGTAATCTTGGGCACGTGCCTCTATCTCTGAACATCTATGCTTATCAGTCAAAAGAAGGTACTTACCAATCTGACAGAGTGGTTTTATGAATCAAATAAGAAAACAAAGTACTTTGGGAAAATTTATAGTGTTAACCAAACAACTGGTAGGAAAGTATTGGTCTGATAAGAATCATCCAAGTCCTAATTTTTCACTAATTCTCATTAGTAGTTACCAATCAAATTGGGATGTGGTGCACAGTGTATCATGTCTTCATCCTCCACCTTACTCCCTAATCCCTCATTTCTTTCTCTTTAGAAAAAAAAAAAGTAGATTTAGCCCTCCACCAAAAAAGGAAAAAAAAAAGAGCTAGACTCCTAAGTATGTTGCACACTTGCCCCAAAATAAAGACGTGCCATAGGTACTATTTCTATACCAAGGGCATGTTTCCACCTATGATACATCTAACACTGTTTTGAGACTCTTAGGTATTTCCATCGAAGCCTCAAAAGATGCCCAAGGTTTTTCAGAAATGTTCGTCTCTCACACTGGTTAGAAGTTTTCCTGTAAAAAAAACTTAACAGTAATAGATTGTTCATAAGAGTATGGCCTCTCCATCTGGCTCATCTGATATTATTTTCATGCAAGTTTTTATTGAAGAAAAAAGCAGTGTGTTGGTTCATACTGGCGAAAGCTCCTTCCCGGCTCAGGGGAAGCCTGCTTCTCTCTCTCCTACTCCCCCCTGCTTGTGTTCTCTCTCTCGCTATCTCTCTCTGTCAAATAAATAAATTAAAAATCTTTAGGGAAAAAAAAAGCTCCTTACCTCATCATGGACAGATAATAAGAGTTTGCAGACCAGCTACTTTGACTACCATTGCCCTAGACAACTATGGGGGGCTCTCATAGCAAGGTATTGTTGATTTTGGTGATATCACTAAATGTAGAGATGAAAATCTCATTGTCTCTTGTCCTGCTGACTCTAGCTGCTGTCACTCACATACACAGAAAAGTAGAGGAAGTGTACAACACCAGAAATGTGATGCTGAATCTATAAAACTAGGCAAGAGGGAAGAAAGAACATCTCGGCGCCTGCCACATTGCTTTTTGAGTGAATGCATGAATAACAAACTAATAGAAATCATTAAGCCACTCATTTGTCTTTCTCAGATCTTTTCTTTATGAGATAGTGGGAGGAAAGAGCAATAGGGAAAAGGTGAACTAGGAGTAAGCCAGCTGCCTGTCCCCGCTCTCGCCTTGTCCCTTCCCTTAACCCAACCTAACACCTCTGCCAGATTTTCTGTTCTCCTTCTGAATGTGTAAGATTCGGCCACTTTCAGGGGACACTGTGATCTCCTGCATTGTGGGAGCAGGCTAATCATACAGACCTGTACTCGTGTTGTGTCAGTTGGGGTAAATACTTATACTGAAAGGCTAGTATCTGGTTGGCCAGGGATGGTCTACTGGTAGAGATGAGCCTTTAAGTATTCTTTTTTTAGTCAGGTTGAATTATGCCCCATTGATTTTCATTTGAGTCACAGATTTAGGAAAAACTCAATCATATATATTTTTGTAGTATTTATGCTTTTCAAGTCTTCAGAAATGTGCTCACAGAATCCTCCGAACAGTCTTGTGAGGTAGAAAACAATGCATACAACATATAGAGTATATGAGGAGCTATGCATTCTAGGAAAAGAGAAGTCACCAAGAGAAAAACAGACTAATGGCTCCTTCTAAATTCAGTGTATTTCTTAGCCTACAATCCAAGAACAGACCCGATCCATCACTGCTTTTGAATTAACTCAGAAGAGAGGATAAAAAGGAGAGATATCTACTTCAAGTTTGATTGTTAAAAGCATATTTCATACTAAATAACCAATAATGGGAATTTACTTAAATGAATCATGATATATCTTTACAATGGAGTTCTATATACCCATTTAAGTGAAAATATATTGACACAGAGATAGAAAAAAATTTATATAATTTGTATAAAGTATGACCTTGATCCTGGGAACTATGAATTCTAGAATTTTATTTATAAAAATGAAAATAGAAGTCCAATTTTTCCCTATCTACACTTCTATCTAAAAAAAAAAGCATGTATTACCTACATGATTAAAAATACTAAGAGAAAAAAGATAAGTCACCTTTACATTTCCTCACCAACATTTTGATACTTTAATATGAAAATATAGATTTTAGGAAAAAATAAATTGTAGAGTATGTTTAGATTTATCAAAGTCCTTTCACATCTATTTTTCATTTTATCCTCACAATTACTTTGTGAGGTGAGCAAGACAAATAGTATTTATTACCTTTATTTTGCAAATGAGACGAGAGTAACATGAATGAAATACAAAGTTGGAATTAAGAGAAGAGGCTTTTGTGAAGCACAGACTTAAGTTTGACTCTTAGCTTTACAACTTTCTAGACCACTGTGTGTTCTTATTATGATAATGATCATTCTTTTCATATAAAGTGTTGACATGGCAAGATTGATAAAAACTAAAATTATCAGAGTAAGAACTCAAATATTCTGGGTTGCTCTCCAGAGTATTTCTATATGCATTTTTTCTTAAATTTTTTTTAAAGATTTATTTATTTATTCCAGAGAGAGAGAGAAAGGGAGGGCATGAGCGGGAGTAGGGGAGGGGTGGAGGGCAGAGGGAGAGGGAGAGAATCTCAAGCAGACTCCTGCTGAGCATGGAGCGGGCCCTGGGGCTCGATCTTATGACCCCTGAGATCATGATCTGAGTCAAAACCAAGAGTCCGATGCTCAACTGACTGAGGCAGCCAAGCGCCCATCTATATGCATTTTCAAGGATATTCAAGCTTAGGAGATCTGATTCCCTTGCCCCAACCCTAAGAAAAACAAAGAAAACTGCTGTTTTGAAACCCACGTAGAGTTCCATTTTACTGAATCACATCCTCAGCTTAGGTGTATGTAAAGTTGGTTTGCAAAAAAGTGAACTTTGAGGTCCAGTTTCAACTAGTTGCTCCTTTGTGTTGGTCGTGAATGACTGGCTCTTTGGGTCAGAGGTAAAAAATAATGTTCTATTTCTATTCATTGGTGTGAGGAACTCATAATTCTTGCCTTATCTACTACCCTAATTTCTCATAGGAGGCTCCCAGGAATTAAACTTAAGGAACAGTAGACCCATGAGCCAGTTGATATTTTAGACTTCTTGGGGGAAATGAGGTTGTTAGGGCAGAGCCTAATTTGACATGGATTGAACGTTGAGAAGTTTCTGCTGTTTCATACAGGCTTTATCTGAACTAATGTAACTGACTTGTGGCGTATGTTAGCTCCAAAGTTTAGAGACAATAGCACTATTATATACTGAGGTTTACAGAAAATGGATACCCATAAGGCAAACTGTGTTTTACTGAATGCTGACTATATCAAAACTGTTTGATGCATACAACTTTGAGGGACTTTTTACATGCCTATTGCTGTTCTGATTATAAAAGTAATGCATATATATGCACTACTCCCCACGAGTGTCCACAGATGACCTTGAGTAACATTTTGATATATTTTATTCTCTCAAGGTTAATGGTTAAAAATTTTTAGAAACTACCGTGTACAATTTATGAAAGCCCGACTGTCAGTCCAGCTAGGTGTTGACATCAAAGGACAGGAGACAGGAAAATCTTTTTTTTTTTTTTTTTTTTTTCCTAAAAACTCGAAGTCGACAGGGCTTTTCGATTGGGCACTCTGAGTTGATGGTATTTCTATATTAAAAAGTGGTGTTTTCCTTTGTGTTTGCAATCTAGCTTTATATTTTCAACATTCTGCCAGTGGCTGAGTCTGTATAGTTCCAAACAATGGCTCAGTCTGGATCTTTCAGTACCATTCCAAAGAATGGCTTGGAAATGGGTTGTCACTATTCTCTTCTCAGTTAGGGGTAGTCATTAGCAGAACTATCCGTGTCAAACGCTTTGGCTGCAAAACGTGCATACAATCTATTGGTATTTTTTATATTGAAAGCCTCAACTCAAAGTCAAGCCAAACAAAAGTTGGGTTAATACTCTCCAGATTAAAAATAAAAAAATTTTTATTTCCATAAACAAAGTGAGATGCCCAGCATGTCTTCATCTAACAGAATCACAGTCTGGCAGATAGCAGAATTCTGTTTGTTCAGTCCCAACCAGAGTTACTTAAACAGGGATTGCATTAAACAAAGAATTTGTTTCTGTATATTATGACTTTAATAGGTTCAGATGGAGAAATGTTCTTGTTTTGATGCTATACAAGGAATTAATTTGAGTCACCTCACACACTGTTACACACATAAGGAAATGCTTCAGTGTATACCTGAAAATGAATGATAAATCCATGCCTGAGTTAATCCAGTGTGCCTTCACCTGGTGGCAGGCACAGAGAGCCATCTAGTGGTCCCTAAAATACAGCTTTAAGTCAAAGCATCCTAGAAATCCAGCCTGACAAAGCGGGAGGGCTCCAAACAGCTTTTAGTCCACGTCCCAGTCGTTTGTAGGAAATCTAGATTAATCCGTCACAGAAAAGACCTTCTTCTGCCTTCTAAGAAGACCCAACAGACTCTGCTGTTTGGCCACCATATCTATAATTGCAGTTATAAACCTTAAAGATATCTGAAAGCGTATGTCTCGAAGGGAGGGGAGGCAAATGTGAATGACTCTTACTAACTTCAGCAAGGCAGAGTGGCTAATTATTGTAGTATTTACTATCACTTTGGTTTATAATGCAGCTTGAAAAGATGTAGCCATTTTATTGTGTTAAGCATATCCTTTGCTCCTTTATTTATAATTATTAAAAATGTATGTTCTTTGTGGATAATTCCGATCATAAAAAAATGCCAAAGAATAAAATAAAAATCACCCATAAACCCAAAACCCAGAGATCTAGACATATGCATATATTATAAAATTGGGAACCATGCTATTTTATGGTTTTTAACTTGTATATTATAAACATCTTCCCATGTCATTAATCTTTTTTTCATTATTTTAATGGCTAGAAAATTTGGTTTTGAATAGATTGTTTCATTCATTTAATCCATATTGTTTGAGTCCAGGAATTTCCCACGAAAAAATCAGTAACATTTTAACCAATGGGATTTTACCAGACTCGTCTTGCTTAACATTCTTTAGTTTTTGGTGCTGTGGAATATCCTCTGCTTGAGTTCTGGGTCATCCTGGTTGTTTTGGGTGGTTTTTTTTTTTCTTTTTTCTCCAGCTCTTTCATTATCTTTTACTGATTGTGCTTCTTGTCTTTGACCCCTTGTGGTAATAATCCTAGAGCTGTGCTGTCTGGTATGATAGCTGCTAGCCCTGTACGAATACTGAAGTTTTAATTAAAATGGTGTAAAATGTAAAAGTCAGTGTCTCAGGTGCTCTGACTGCTCAGTGGCCACATGTGGGTAGTGGCTACTGTGTTTGACGGCACAAATACACAACATTTTCTATCTTCCTTGAAAGTTCTGTTGGACATTCTGTTGCTGTCGGAGGGCGTGCAGTTGCGAGGAAAGGAACTCACTCCATGGAGCTCAAAATGAGGGGTCTGTGCAGGAGACGACAGGACCCCGCCCAGGAGCTGAGCTGCGGGACGTACAGCTGGCCCGCACTGCTGGAAAGTGCTGGGGCAGCTACTCCCTTCCCTTCCTCTGGGGCCCAAAAGCTCTTCTCTGGGCTCCTCACTTCACAGCTGCTCCATCTCTCTCTCCCAATACCAGCTTCTCCCTCTGCCGTGCCGTAACTTCTGCACGGATGGGGTTCTGATTTACCGTGACAGGATGTAGCCTGAACCTGGTAGGACTTTCGACTCTAATCATCTGGGTGTTTTATATCTCTTAGCTCACATTCTGGAGATACCTAATGGGCTCAGACTATATGGATTGCTTCCCTGTCCTTCTCCTGTTCTATGTCCTCCCTTAGTCCAATCAGCAATGGCCAGATTTCTGAGTTAAGTGTTCAATAGAAGCCTTAGAATACAGCAGTAAATAAAACAGCAAAACTCCTGCTCTCAAAGAATTTACATTCCAGTAGGAGAGATAGACAATAAGATATGCAAACATAAATATAATATTTTTAAGTAGAGGCAAGTGCAATGCAGAAAATTAAAGCAGGGTCAAGGATTAGAGAATGACTATGGTTAGTCACTAAGGCCTGTCTGAAGAGGTGACACCTGAGCAGAGAGTGAAGAAGTGAATCATGCAGATCTCTAAGGGAAGAGCATTACAAGCAGAGAGAACAAAAGTACAAAACCCCTGAGGTAGGAATGAGCATAGCAATAAATATTTATTTATTGAATAAATGAATAAACGGACTATCCCGAGGTACTAGCCATTATAACATTTGTCAGTGGGCACATTTTCAAAGAAGGTATAAATAGTGAGGTAATAACCAGATCTAGCATACTCCGACACAGGGGTATTTCCCAAGGTGTAGACTCCTGAATTTGTTTCCTTGCTAATGGCAATACAAGGAATTTCTAACTGGAATTCCCAGTTATATTGCTCATTCTCACCTTAAATTCAAAATATGTAAAGATACCCTCAGGTGGCATCCCCTCTCACCTGTAACAAGAATTCTCATGCCATCTTGGACCTCTCCTCTTCAGATTCTGTTGGCTTCCTTAGTATATTTCCCCTATCTTCATCTTTCCTTCTTTTCACAAGACATTAGCTCCTCCCACCAGTACTCTTGAATGGCCTCTATAGCTCTCCTTTCTTTCCTCCAAACCATTCTGCACCCTGCTGCTAGATAAATCTTCTGAAAGTAAAGCAACTTTCATTCATTTATTCATTCTTCATTTTTTATTCAACAAACACTTAGCAAGTATAACTTACTAAGCTTCATGCCACCTCCCTGCTCAAGAGCCATTTTACTATGGCAGTATTACCATTTGTCTTCCATGCCCCAATACTCCTGAGGGATGAAACACACCTTAAATAACAATGATTCACTATAGGAGTAGTTCCCAGAATTGGAGCAGGGTACACCATGCTTAAGAGAATTTATCAGATTCTCCAAGTTTTGTGAGTATAGTTCAAAAAAGCCTTCCATCCCCCACTCTCAAGATTCAAACATGCCTCCCCTGAAGCTAGAGAAACACAGGTTAATAATTAGCAAACTTACAGAGCCTGGTCCTCAAGACCTTTCGCAAACATGTGCAAATAACTCTTTCCAGTTCATGACATTCTTCTGAGATACAGGTGTCAGGAAAGCATAAGATCTCTAGGAATAGAAATGTGCATGTGTGATTTAAAAAAAAAATCAATAAATGTAAGTTATTATATTAAAAAGCATTTCTCTATTATGTATCTATATAGAAAGACAGATATATACCCGAGTTGTCATGATTTGCTGATGAATTAAGCTCCTATTCAGAATTGATTTTTCCATTGAAACAATGTTATCTGTGGCTGTTAAGACCTCAGGCCAGGCCACAAAATGCTGTTTGGCCCGTGATGTGACAGAATTCTGGTATTAGTTCTGAAGACACTGAACGCTATCTGTTACGGGCTCTTTCTGTTTGAGACCAAGGGGATATGGAGCAAGGAGGAAAACCAGAACACCTAGCTTTTGATTATAGTTCCAGAGTCATCTGTATAGCCTTGGAAAACCTTTCTGAGTCTCAGTTTTTTCTGTTACAAATTATAGTCACTCATTCTATTTTAAAGAATCGATACGGGTTTCAGGAAGATAATATCCATAAAAACACTTTGTAAATTCATATTTGAAAAACAGATGAGGGGCGCCTGGTGGCTCAGTAGGTTCAGCACCCGACTCTTGATTTCTGCTCAGGTCATGATCTCAGGGTCATGAGATCAAGCCCTGCATTGGGCTCCCTGCTCAGTGGGGAGTCTGCTTGAGATGCTCTCTCTCTAAAATAAAGAAATAAATCTTTAAAAAAAAAAAAAACAGATGAGAAGCATTCTTATTGAAGCATCTTTTTTGTCAGGTAACACTTCTCATTCCACTTTTGGAAAGCCAGGACTTACCTTCCTAGTACTGATTTGGCGGTAGGAATAGCCCAGCCTTGTCCTATCCTCGTGCACTGAACCAGAGTGGTCAGACTGTAACTCCGAAATGGTCAGCAGCAGCTGGGAGGGGAGGAAAGGAGAGCAGGGCAGTTTCACGTTTCCAGAAAAGTGCTTCTCCTGAATGCCCCTAGAGTCCGGTACTCCATCCTAGGCCTGAAGAGGAGAGGAAGGGGCTTTGAGGAGCTGACAGGATAGGAAAGTTACAGCCAGGACGCAGGTTGGAATGAGAGACACTTTGGAAATCAAATATGGAAGCTCAGATTGCCCACAAATACCCATAAAAAACATGTTAGTTCAAAGTTAAGATTTCATTGGTTTCTAAACAATATTTCATAATGGACTGGGATCCTGGAAAATAATCAAATCTCAATCTCACCTTCATTCCAAGTCCGCCTTTAATTAACACTAGCTGGGCAGCAGTCACTTAAAAATCTTTCAATTTCCATCTTTCAGAATTACTTCAGGATTCTCCCCTCCCCCTCCCGGGCCAGGATAACCCTGAGGATCCCCTTTGTGCAGAGCAACACAGGGAAGGATCAGGAATAAACTAGCAGGTTTAACCTTGGCCACACCATCCATGCCTCCAGTACTTGGTTGTCCTAGCTGACTTCTCTGCCTCCGCCCCTGCCAGTCTCCAAGCTGCTGTCAGAAAGAGAAGCAGTCACTGGCCGCCTTAACCCCACTGCTCCCCTAAAACAACAGCAGCATTCTTGCCCGATTCAGGCATGTGTATACTGTCTTCGTAACTTTGGCCGTATCTCGGCATCACCTATCACTCCTGATTTTTTAAATTACTGTTTTACTTAAATAAATTCATTTAAAAAAACCCTTTTATGGTGACGTTAGTGAAGAACCAGTCCTCTTTGCCATAAATAGAAAAAGGTACACCATAAAATAAGTACACCATGAAAACAAAATCATTCTAGCTTGGTAGCCTTGCCTGAGCCCTTCTTTGAAACGGGCAATATTTCCAGGTGTGAGGGAAGTGTTAAAGGCACACCGACACCAAATGGAGGCTTTCTCCTAGATTTAGCAGAAGGATTAAACACTAATTGAAAAGGGATTAACTTTCTCACGGTGTAATTCAGTCTTATTTAATGTCAAGTCCCTGATCAACCTAAGATTCTCTCATGAACACCCTCCCCTCTGCCAGCCTCTAACCTGTAGGCTGAATTCTAAGCAGCCTACTGCGGCGTCAGGACCCTTTGTTATCTGAGGTTTGCTTAACTCTTCTCACTTCTTCCTGATACTAACCCTCAGCCCTTGCACTCTGCTCAGCAATGCTGAAATGCATCGTGCTGTTCCAAACCTTGGCACGTGCTGTTCTCACTGCCTGGAATGCTCTTTCCCCTCGTGTCTGCCTTAAACTCCTGTTTGGCCTTCAGACCTTTGCTCAAATATCACCTGTGCCCATCCTCTCTCTGCCACAGTTACCACTCCCACTTCTTTGTGGCATTTCTGCTCTATACATTCTTCTTTACTAGATCTATCAGACAGGAGTATTAATTATTTACGTGTGTGTCTCTCTCCTCCACTAAATTAAACCCTAAGCTTCTAACAGGGTGCATGGCTCATAATAGATGCTCAGTGACTATTGTTTCAACGGAAAGAATGGTCCATTTGCATCCCTTCCATTGTAACAGAACTAAGCATAACGCCAGTGGAAACCTACTGACTGCTCAGGTGGGCTCATGTGAACCTAAAAAAGTGTACCACCTTGTGAAAAAGGATCCTCATTCAATGTGGTGGATAGAGTTCATGACCACCCAGAATTTACTGTTACGTAGAACAAAGCTGGTAGAGTCAGGCCTTGAGGAAATTGATTTTGTAAGAAGTAGAAAACCTGTTTCTACTACCCTCTTAAGATTTTTATACATCCTTCATTGTCCACAAATCGGTTTTCAATTTCCTGGAGACCACAAGTGACAGAAAAGTGACATTGTTCTCAGATCTTTAAGCCACTGCTTTCCCGAATTTTAATCCCTCATTCAGCCAATTTCGCTATACTGTATAGCCAAAGATTCTTGACATGTAAAATTAAAGAAAGTCAGAGTGGATGAAAAGTAAAGTTACTGGAATAATCACCAGCTAAGAAGAGAAAAAGCTTGGAATTGTATTTTATCCTGTCATCCCTTGTCAAACAAAATAATCAGAATCAAAAAAATCAGAAAATCAGACAAGAGTTCAGATCCAGCCAAGACTAACTAGTTCTATTCCTGGCTCCTTTTCTTCCATTAAGTATAATTCCTTAGGCTTTCCAACCTCTGGAGTGGTGGCCCTAGGTAACTTCTCAAAATATGATTCCCAAACTTATCAAATCAGAACCCCTGAGATTGGAGCACAGAAATCTGTCTAAGAACAAACAACCTCACAGGTGATTGTGTCCACAGGTGATCCAGAGTATCATATTTTGGGATCACGTTATCCTAAGAATCTCCCCTAATGTGATTTTCAAACTGTGACCAGGCACCACCTGAAAAAAAAAAAGCCTAAGGTAATGTTTAAAGCACAGATCCTCTCGAACTCACTGAGTACCACTAAATTATATGCTATGGCTTCATATGTGCTTTTTTTTTTTTTTTTAAAGAAACTCCTCCAGGTGATTCGTATATGCACAGTACAGTTTGAGATCAATGACCTGGGGCAGAGGTTTCAAACTCAGATGCCTTCTAGGGGCCAGGAAGGTAATGGAAATGTGAAAAACGGTCCCAGATAATACAGTAGGGAGTCGTAAAAACTGTAGGCAACTGAAGAGTGCCTGACCTTTCTAAAAGAGGCAGCCAGCCACCACTCAGCTGCAAACAGCTGTTCACCCATGGAGATGTTGCCAGATACTTTGAATTTCCAAAGGAAACCAGGCTGGGGATTTTTTTTTAAATGTAAACATTTCCTTAAATGTTGACAATGAACTCACCTTTTTTTTTTTTTTTGGCTTTATTGAGGTGTAATTGACAAATAAGACTGTAAGGTATTGAAAGCATACAACATGATGATTTGATACATGCACACACATTGTGAAAGGATTCCTCCCAATGAATTAATTAAGTAACTTACATTTTAAAATGCAGTCTGCAGGCTCGCTAGGGCTGGAGGGTCACCAGTGTGACACGTCTGGACTGGGAAGTGTCCAGGCATTTGTCATAGACAAGTATTAACCAGAAATGCCTCAGTGACTGGCCAAGCAATCAGAGATGACACAGGCTTGTCACCATAAGTACCGTAGCTTTAAGGGGCAGCGAGAAAGAACTAAAGTAAGTCTGTATTGTAAAGGACAGGTGGCCACCTTCATTTGAAAGCAAGGGAACAGGAGGGAAAGAAGGCACTAGAAGATAATGTAATCAGTTCCAGGTGTGCTCATAAATGGACTCTTAGAAATGTTACTCATAGACTAGAGATAATGAGATAATGATAACTACTCATGGTGTCGAAGTATTGATTAAGTACACTATATCAAGTGGGTTAACGACATCATCCGACATACAGTAGGTACTCAAATAAAAAAAAAAAATGCTGCTACTTTTATTTCCCCTTTCCTTAAGCCTCTCTTCCCTCACATTAAAATTCAACAGGCACTGCCAAAAAGTAAGCTCATGGCAAAACGCTGACAAATTCCCTTGATATTCTTGTTTTTGTTTTCAGGAAAGCTGATAATACTTCTATAATGAGATCATTATCAAGGTAGTGATGACAAAGTGATTTGAGTCCCTCATAAGAATGTCATTTCAGAATACAGAAATGTCCTTGAATCTCATCATTGAGTTTCTTTCCTCTACCATCAGTTCAGTGATTCTAAATCCTGTGCAAAGGAAGTTGCTAAACAAATGGTCTGAAGAATTCCGGATAATTCTGGAAAAGCTGATAATACTCTGGTCTAGGAAGGTTGCCTTCACTTTCTAGCACTCTGTTATTCATTGACTTAAAAAAAAATAACAATTTTTAAATACTTTTATATAACAATCTAATGGCAATGTTAAAAAATGTATTTACAGTTTTTTTCCCCCAAATACTTTTATTTTATTTTTTCAGTGTTACAAGATTCATTGTTTATGTATCACACCCAGTGCTTCATGCAATATGTGCCCTCCTCAATACCCACCACCAGGCTTGCCCATCCCCCCACCCCCCTCCCTTTCAAAACCCTCAGTCCATTGATCTGAGTTCACAGTCTCTCATGGTTCTTCGCCCCTCCGATTTCCTCCAATTCATCTCTCCCTTCCCTCTCACAATGTCCTCCATGTTTTTCCTTACACTTCACACGTAAGTGAGACTATATGATAATTGACTTTCTCTGCTTGGCTTATTTCACTCAACATAATCTCTTCCAGTCCAGTCCATGTTG
>CM052892.1:25655134-25695416 GCA_028534135.1 Potos flavus
CCCATACACACTTCTCTTGGAGATGCATTCTATCTAGATTCAGGAATAAAAAATACTAAGCAGAGGAAGAAAATGATTGAATGTCATTCTGACTACCTCAAAAAGCAGGACCCATACAGTAGAGGGGCCATGGTGACTATTTAATTGAACTAAGTGGTTGACGGAACGATATTATAGTCAGTATAGGAATTAAGAGCTAGAAGACCCACATTACCTGAGTTTGAATCCCACCCTACTATTTACATTAGCTAAATGCAACTAGGCGGGGCGCCTGGGTGGCTCAGTGGGTTAAGCCTCTGCCTTTGGCTCAGGTCATGATCCTGGGATCAAGCCCCGAGTCTGGCTTTCTGCTCAGTGGGGAGCCTGCTTCCCCCGCCCCACCAGCCTCTCTGCCTACTTGTGATCTCTCTCTCTGTCAAATAAATAAATAAAAATCTTTTAAAAAATAAATCCAACTAGGCAAGTCATTTCCTCTGTCTATGCTTTCATTTCCTCATCTATGAGACAGGGATAATAGAATCTGTTCCACTGAATTTTAAAAAAAAGTAAATGAAATAACCTATAGAAAGTGTTAAGAAACGCCTGGTACGTATGAAATGTTCAAGAAATATAAGCAACTATTATTTTCAGATACAGTATTAATTTCATATTCTTTATCGTTCCGCCAGCTTGCAGTTTGTGCAACATTCTTGATTGTTTTTTTGTTTTTTTTTTAAGATTTTATTTATTTATTTGACAGAGAGAGAGATCATAAGTAGGCAGAGAGGCGGGGGCGAGAGGGGGGGAAGCAGGCTCCCTGTTGAGCAGAGAGCCGGATGCGGGACTCCATCCCAGGACCCCGAGATCATGACCAGAGCTGAAGGCAGAGGCTTTAACCCACTGAGCCATCTAGGCGCCCAACATCCTTGACTGGTAATAGGAGTTTTTAAAGTTGTGAGCTTATTTATTTTTATGTCTCATTTGATACTTTAGTGGAAAGTTGAGGAATGCTGCATCAGATCAGTTTGTGCTTTTTATTGGAATTTTATGAATAAGTTCTAGAATGGTTATCCATCACTGTGGTTTTAGCTTGAACAGAGATTCAATCATTTCATTTCTACCCATGCCTTCATACCATTTCCTACTGGCTGCCTTGTCTACCTCATTTCTTCTTCCACCTAGTTCTGTGACTTTATAGCAATAACCTGGTCTGAAACATGCCAATACTGGATAAGCTAGTGACATTCAGGAAGAACATCGTTCTGTGTGGTTCAAAAGGACCCTGTGGGTGCTAGTCACTAGGGGGGAAGTTTAGCTCAAAACCAAGATCTTTCAAAGCTGCCCAAATGATTAAATAAGCTGTCGTGGATATTGAGTATATCAGTGAGGGCCACTGAGGACATAGAAACCACACCAATTGCTTAAAGAATGACATCTTAAGATAATGGTACAAGGTTGTTAGGTAGCTGGACGTATAAGAAGAAAACTCCCTGGTATAAAGATAGCAAATCCTGGAAGCAGTTACCTTCCCGAGCTGAGGAAACAAAAGGAAGAGGCTGCAAATAAGGACACTTAGAAGCTTAGAGGAAGAGCTTGTGGAGCTGAAACTCAGGTATTTGAGAAAAGTAGTGCTGTTCAGCTGGTGATGGTGGCTCTGAGCTCTGAGGAGGGATCCTAAGGGTCTCAGATCCAGACCCTAACCTGGCTGGTTGGTGTTGGTATTTCTGAAGGTGTAGGATAAAGTGGTTCTGCAAGTTTTAGAAAGGCTGCCTTAGATTTAATCTGCCCTGGGAAGGACCCGCTGAAGGGATACAAACGCACTGCTGGGGTGATGCTTAAAGGAATTGGAAGCAGACATAAAACCCACCGGAAGCAAAGAGAGGACAAGAGGAAGCAAGTCCCTGCTCTTCCTCCAGCCTCTGTCTGGTTGCCTCTGTTGGCAGAGTCTACCGGGATCCTCCTGGCAAAGCGGAAATGTGACGTGTACTAGAGTACTAGCTCTTGCATCCCAAAGCAGAGAAGGGAAAAGTGGGTTTAGAGCCAAGAGGCAATAGCCATATCCACACAGTGAGTCACTCAAAGTATCAAAGAAATAGTAGTGTAGATTGCTAGCACTCATTGCACCATTACTGTGTGCTAGGCATCATGCATTTTCATATTTAACTCTTACTAAATCTTCTCGGGTTGATATCTTTTACCTACATGTTATTGGTGAAGAGATTAGGAATTACTTGGTTAAGATCACTTATTTAAGGACCTTACTTGGTCAAGGTCACTCAACTACAAAAAGAGGTAGCTAGGAGTCATGTTCACTCTTTGTGGCTCCAAAGTCTCTACGCAGCTCTGCATTCTATCGTGTCCGGCATTGATGCTATGATTTCTTCTAACTCTGAGATGTGTTTGTGAGTAATTAATATCTGTTTGCTCAACAGTGTTTGATTTTGTTTCATTCTCAATAAAATTATTATTTCACAACATTTAACTTATTATGTTAGGCATGTGTGCCTAACTGCTGAGAGCTGTGGAGACCGGGCAATTTTCCAATTCATCTGAACTAAACGGATAGTTGAATCAGACAATACGAAGTTTAGGAAAATATATTATTATGAATGATTTGCTTTGGCCATGTACTTTGTCTTTCAGATTGCCTGGAACAATGCCTGGGTGCCAACTGACTTTATGCCTTATAATGTCACTGTAATTGTTTGGCAAAATTCCTCCCTCGGATAACTCATCACCAGAGGTTGACTGTCCTAAGTAGCCCCTCCATTAGAAAAGCAACTTAGATAAACTGATTATACATTTTTACCATAAATAGAAATCGCTAGGTTATAATATGGATCTATGGAATAGGGTAGAAATTGGAAAGAATTAACCTATTACAGATCTCTAACCTACTAGAGATCTCTCTTTAGATAATAAATTACTGCTCTTGAGAATAGACATAGGACATCAGTCACCTTCAAACATTAATATATGCACTAATGTCTGCAAAAGATTACTAATATTTGCACATACTTTGGCATTCTCCATGCAATAATAAGTGAATGTTTATCTTAATTGGTATTTCTGTTTGAGACTCAGAGAAGTAAGAATTCTCTGACATAGAGAATTTGGTTGGAATGCAAAACCACTATTATCTGTTATTCAGGATTTTTTGATAGTTGAGATTTAGATCCTTCAATGTGTTAGCTCCCTGGTTTCCACTCACCCACCCCTACACTGCCCAGACTGCCAGTTATCGTTTACCTATAAATACTCCAGTTTTTAAAGACTGGACCAATACTGCCAATACTTCAAATCTCTTTATGGCTCTTCTTCTGGCCTCCCAGATTCTGGGATTCACTCAGAATTCTCTAAAACAAAGGACTTCCACGAAAAACAATTCAGAGGAATAATAGAAAGATTGTATATAGAATAAGTTTAGGTTTGGGATATCCAAATAACACTTTCTGAAAGGCTCTTTCTTTACGCCATCATGTTGATAGAGTATAGAAATACCATTTCTTTATTTTCTAACAGATTCTATCATAACCCAAAAAGGAATAAGTCCAGTGTGAATTTAGGGTAGAGTGTCTCCTTCCCTTTAGGTCTTAAGTACAGGGCATGGGCCTTTTTTGGTACGTGTATAATAAAGCAATCACTCTCCTTGGATGAGGATTTTACAATTTACAAAGTAATTTCAGTTCACATAAGCTACGTACACATAACAACCTCCAACAACTCTAGGAGGAAGGTGTTACTCCCCCAAATTACAAATGAAGTTATAAAGAAACTGAGCCTCAGGTAGATTATTTTACCAAGCAAGTATTAAAATGAAAGTTGCTGATTTTAAGTCCAGTACTCTGTCCTCTAAAACACTGTGGATTCAGAGAGTCTGCTTCTGAGCGCTTTGTAGTGAATGTATGAGCTGCTATGGCACCAACTTCAAAATCCAAAGGTCCTGACTCCTCTCTTGAGACTTTAATCACCAGGCTCTGCTGCCTCAACAAAACAGAGATATTCCACCAAAGATCCCACAAGCAGAAATCTTACGAAATCTATTTCAATAAATGATATATTCTTCAAAACTGCCTTTAAATTACCCCTTTGGCATCTTAAGACATTATTTATTATCATCTGAAGATGCTGAGATGGATAAATAATCTTATTTCTCTCTGGAAAAGATTGTTTGAATTTTTTGAGACCTATTTGACCTCGATACATATTAACATTTTTATCATTAGCTTCCCTTATTCATGTCCAACTTCTAGAAATTTTAAGCAACCCATCGTCTCAGGAAAAATCAGTTTCAAAAGAGAAAAAAATAAAAGAATTGCAGTACAGCTTATGGCTGGGAAAATCGGAACATGCAGTTAAAAGAGAAGGTCCGTTGACAAGGGTCATTGGAGCCTTTCGGAATTGCCTGCGTGTTACGGTCATTTTGAATCTTTTTCAAAGGTTTATGAAAACATTTACAACAGTTACAATTTTAATCTTGAGCTTTCTACTATTATATGGGATTCATAAAATATGTCCTATGACATATTCATATGTTGGGGATTTACTACAAAATTTTATGTGAGAGTCTGCAAAGTTACTTTGAGGACTTTTAATAAACATCTGGGAGACATTAGTGTAGACCTTATAATTTTGGAGCTGGATGCTCAGTCATCTGGTATAAAAATGACAGGCTAGCCTTAGAAATGCATAAGACAAATCATTATCCCGTTATTTCTGAAGATTTATGCCTTAAGCTGATGGTAAATTTAATTCTGGATCTCTAAATCAAAATGACTCGCTCATTATTAATTATAATTATATAAATGGAACCCTATCATGGTAGGTATCATATAGGTAATCCCTAGGCCACGTTAATATCCATGACCTTGAGCTCACTGGGGGGGCTAACCCACAGTACCTCATCTCTTCTTTCATACAGAGCATTCTTTTCCCACACTGTGGCTTAGCATTGCTAGCACATAGTTCCCCAGTGTCAGTGGAACAAACTATGCTTTAATTGGTTCTTTCTGTAAAGCCATCTCAAAAACCACATTGTCTTGTTCAAAAAGATATTTAAAAGACACGTGATGCCAGTCTCCGCCACCATTGGACAACCTATTGCCTGTATTAAGTAATAGTTAAATCTCTGAAAATCATAAAATTAGCTATCCAAGTCCTCAAATGTGATTGCCTTAGTCACTTAGTTGATCTATTGAGTACTCTTAGCACTTTACCAGTGACAAGGCCTCAGGACCCTTTAGAATGTAAAATATTTTACCTTCCTCAGCTAACTCATTTTACACTCTTCATCCCGATGGTAGATTTGTTCTCATTCCCTTTTTATCTAAATCTATTACATAATCAGTACCTCTAAGCACCACTCCCACTCCAACCTTTGCATTGATGTACTCCCTCGTTTCTTCACCTGATATTCAGCCAGATATTCAGCCAGGTTAACTTCAAGGGGAAAGTCTTGCCAAAGAACTATCAAAAGAGAAGTGAGCCACTTCTGACTTCATGCTCCCTTCCACTATCCTTCTGTGCAGAAACATTACATGTGAAGAATAGCAAAACATTACCCTTGCCTAGAGGTACCTAGTATTTCAAGAAGGGAGTAGAAGTTCACTGTCTACTAATCCCAAATCCTTAGGATAGATTGTCTGCCAGAGTTAAGAAGGAAAACAATTGCACTGATATTATCTTAAAACTGTAGGCATATTATGCAAGTGTTCAAAATGTTTCTGGTAGTACGGGGAGCAATTGTAAAAATCTACAACAAAACAAAAACAGTGCTTACTTAAACTAGAGAGAAAAGTGTTTTAATAATGAGTCTATGCTTAAAAAACTATGAGCACCATCTATATCCATATCTTATATGAGGAGCTGCCAATCTGGAATATTTTAAAACATATATGAAGAAGGCATCACAAGGGCAACCAAAAGGGAGGCCTCCCTGCTGTGTCAAAGATATGCAGGATCAAACAATAAACTAGCCATAAAGAAGAGCAGTCAAGTGGGTGTATATGGGATTTGCATTAAATGCTGTTGTTTAACCTTATTAGATATAAATAATTATTGGTGATAATAAATTAAGCTAGCCAGTGTGCCCCCAGTTCAGTTCATTAACTATTACCATGGCCAGAGAAGTAGAGATTTCTGCTGATGTAGCTACAACCCTGGGGCTACTTACGGACTATTGTGCATGATGCTACACTCCATAAGACAAAATATACTGTTGGGAAATTTTGCTCTGCATTTTTAACATACTATTTCCACAGTTGACATTTCAACATCATGATTGTTTGCTCTCCTGGGAGATACTGGCATCTTTTGCAAATTTCAGTGGCTGTTGAATAATTGCTGTTGGGATGTTTCTTGCTTCTCATTTGCTGATTTAGTCTCACCACCTCATTACAAGTCTGTGATTTCTTTCCTGAAATCTGGAAGTTTCATCTGCAAGTGAAAAACAAAAACAAAAAAAAAAGGCGACCAATCCTCTCGGACGTGAGAGACTGTAAAATTTGGTCATTTGGCAACACATTCATTCTCATTCTTTCTCTTGGTCTCCCTAGTATGCAGCATTCTACATTTTTAGATAAGTGCTGGGGTGAAGAATGAAATCTGTGTCCAAGGAACAAATTGAAGCTTCCTGGCCTATCTGGGAATTAAATGAGCTGTTGCTTAAAAAGAACCTATGATGACCTCCTCTGGCGGCACATTCTAGTGTTCTGCCACATGGACAGTGAGGAGTGTTTTCCTAATGACCTGCATTAAAAGGAGAGGCTCCATTTCCCTGAAATGGTTTACTATATAATGTGTCATGAATTAAATGCAATAATGTCAGTCCTTCCAGCTCCCCGATTGCATAATCTGATTATGTTGTTCTTAAATAATTCCTCTCCAAACTATAGCTTTATCTACAAGTGGCTAGAATGGGTCACGAAAGAACCGTAGTTAATATTGTTTACTTCTTAGGGTTATTACTGAAGGCATCACATTCATCCTGAGACAGACCATGGCCACCCAGGGAGTTTTTACAAGCATCTGACCCATTTTCATTTGTTCTGACTTTGCATTATGTTAATCAACAGTAGAGATTATTTTGCAGGAAGTGGAAAGGTCAGAAGGATGAATTAACTACCAATTTGTCAATGAGGAGACTCTGTATTATTCCTTTGAAAAGAAGGTTCTAGTAGTATTAGGTAAGGCAGAACTAAGTTGGAGGGAATGAAATAGAAATTAATTAAATCCTTCCCATCTGAATTTTAACACCTTTTCTGTAAGAAAATCTTGCCTGATTCCCCAGACTAGGTCTCTCTGGAATATACTCTCTATATCCTTTACTTTAGGTTCACAGAACTTAGTGTTATAATTACAGATTTACTTGGAATGAATCTCGCCTCTCTTTTTTTTTTTTTAAAACAAGTCTCACCAGGCAATGAAATGTAGTGTTTAGAAGGATGGCTTCTAGAGACTCATTTTGAATCCCATCTTGCCTTCTTACTAGTTTTGTGACCTTAGTTTTATCCTCTGTAAAATGGGCACATTAGTAGTTCTTACATCATAGAATTGTTGTAAAGGTTGGATGAATTAATCATTGTACAACACTTAGAGCACCACCTGGCACACAGTGAACATTCATCCAATAAGTGTTACCTAGTATTATTCTTTATTTTATTAATGTTCTATTTTGTTAATACCTGCCTCCCCCCCTAAAACTCTAAGCTCCATGAAGACAGAAGGCATGTCTGTTTTGTTCATTCCCATTACATTCCCAATATATGTTACTGTGCCTGGCACAGTATACTAGCAATTCAACAAACGTTTCTGTATAAAAAAGTATCTAAAATATATTGCCTAGAAACATGAGATACTCTGGAATTGAATATGAAGTCAAACACCAAAGGATTAAATTTTGCCTCTCTAAGCATTACATTAAGATATTGAGTGAATGAGCCCTATTCTATCAGAAAATACTGTATGAGAATATTTTAGGAAACATGATTTGATCCACAGATATCCAATTTTGCAGTAAAGAGCCATGCCATGATGAGTTTTTTCAAATACAATGTATCATCTTTTTAGGAAAGTAGCAAAGCAGCAAGCTCTTTGAATACAGTGACAATTATTTCTAATGCTCAGTAAATATAGTCACTTGGCAATAGTATGCTCCTTTTAAAGAAAGCCCTTTGACTTGTGTTTACACAAGAGAGAAAGCTGGAGATACTGCCACAAAGGAGGTAAATGTTGAGATAAAGAATTTTAGAGAAATTTAGACATCAAGATAGAGAACAAGACAGAGACAGGGATGGAGGTGGAAGTGGAGGCAAAGGGAACACCAGACAGGCTTGGATGGAGACAGAGGTAGCCAAGAAAGACAAATTTCTACAGGTCAAACATCCCAAACTAATTCTATAGGGACAATTTCTGGGATATGTCTTATCAGTCAAAAAATGAGCTTTCAGAAGTTTTTAGAGGAAAGATAAGTTTTAATATGTAATAGAGAGATATCTTGAGTCAGTGTCAGTCAACCAACAAATGCCATTAAATAGTATTCCAGGCCCCGAGGATGTAGTGTCTGGGCCCTCCAAAAGCTTTCAGCTTCACACTGAGAGTGTTGAACAGACCTATCAACAAATAAGTAAGTTCATTTCCCTCACTGACCAGTGCTCAAGAAGATGAAGTTGTGTTCCATGAAGGTGATGGATTTGATAGTGGGTGGTTCATTGGGGAGGCTGCTAATTGTTAAATAGAAATTCCAGAAGTAAACTGAATAGGAAGAAATCAGAGAGGGAGACAAACCATGAGACACTCTGGACTCTGGGGAAACAAACTGAGGGTTACAGAAGGGAGGAGGGTGAGGGGATGGGGTAACTGGGTGATGGGTATTAAGGAGGGCACGTTGTTGTGACGAACACTGGGTGTTACATGCAACTAATCAATCTTTGAACACTACATCAAAAACTAATGATGTACTATATGCTGGCTAACTGAACATAAAAAAAAAAAGCCCAGAAATTTGGGCTGAGACCTGAATGTTGAGAAGGAATCAACCATCTGGGGAAAGTGTTCTCACTTTCCATAAAAAAGAAGCAGCAAGAATTGTGCTGGAATTTGGTTGTCCAAGATCCCTCCTCCCCTTCCTCCACGCCATGTATAGCTGTGTCTCTGAATTCAAGTAAATAGAAGCCTGATTACTTGCTTTTTTATGCTAAATGCTAAGATATTTTCAGTTGTGCATGGTAATAATAGGTGTGTTCTTTTTAAGTCTCAAAATTCTGATAAAACTTCTATCATCTTCCTTTATCTGTTCTCTTCTTTCTCTTAACATAATCTTCTTCATTTACTATTATTTCCATGTGCTTTGTTAGAATACCATTCTCGATTGGTCACTGGGATTCCAGTTATTTCTCTGGTGCTTTGGTACTTCACTTGAAATAACAGATGAGCAACTGAATGGTTGCCTCAACATTGATACCTCCGTATATTCAATTATGTTTTAAATGTATCGGTGTCGAACATTTAAACAAAGTCGACTATGAATAATTTATAAAGCACAATAAATATTTCCCCTCAGCCGTCTTTAGTGTAAAGGAAATGAGTGACACACACTGAGTTTGCACATGTCATGATTCACTTGTATTTCTAAACAGTGCCTTGGGCACATATGCAATTGAGCAATTCTGTCAATCTTCTCGGCATTCAGGTGCCACTTTCCTGATTGACATCAGAGAATATTCGTGTCATCTGGAAGGAGATTTTTATGGGAAAGCGGATAGTAATTACTCTTGCCTCTAGAGAGAAACCCTATTAGTCAAATAGGAAGGTAAATGACTCATCGAAAATAGACCCACATCTCAGCTAAAGGTCAGGCTTCCCCGTCTAAATCTAAACTACATCACTGTTTGTTCACTCAAGCAACAAATCTTCACCGTGTGTCTCTTCTTTTCTGGGCACTGTTACTCAGGATTTTACTATAAAAGACTATATATCTGGCCCCCAAATGGTCCAGGGAAGGAGAGAGATGAGGAAAGGAGTAATGACTGTGCCCTGTTATAATGGGGGATGCTCAGAGTGTGAAAGGGCAGCAGGTATAAGGGAGGAAGTAACACAACTCAAGGGTGAGGCAAGTCAGCCATGTTTAACTGGAGGAAAGCTGTCTGCAAGGTTGTGAGGCCAAAAAAGAGGTAAAGAGTGTTCTGGGCAGAGAAAGTGACCTACCCACGCATGTGAAGGCAACACAGCTGGGGCACTTGCAGAAGTCCAAGTTTGGGCGGATGGTTTCCAAGATAAAAGGAAACTGATATATTTAGGCAGTTATATAAACAGGACAAGATGACACCACTGTTGTGCTTCAGAGGAGATAAGCGTGAGGGCTAGAATACATAGAGATGTCACGGTCTGCTCTGATGGTCCTGTGTAATCTGAAAGGGAGGCAAGAGATAGGATACCAGGGTTCTCCAGGACCATCCAGGACACAGAAAGGGGAGAGAATCATCACCATTGTGAATTTAGCATTTTAAGGGCTGGTCTGTATTATAAAGACAGAGTTATCAATTCCCCCCCCCCTTTTTTTTTTCTGGAAATAATAAAGACCTCTCAAGGTCCGTGTTTTCTTTTTGGGTCTGTGCTCCATGACTGACAGAAAACATAGTGATGGTCTTTGGAGGTTCTTCCCATTTTAAAGCTTAAAAGCTTTTGGCAAGAGTTTCAAAGAAAATAATGCCAACAGAGGCTAAAAATGTTAACAGAATGACTGTATAAGGACAGTTAATAATTCCAGGGTTTATACAGTAAATCAGATGGAAACCCAGAAAACTCATTGTATTTGATTTGATTCTTTTTAGCACTAAATATATTAGTAATTAATTTTTCTGTGCTCTCAGAATATGATGTGATTATATATGTTTGTCACAGTAGGGAAGAAAAATTATTGAATTCATAAATCAATGCACTCTTTCTACCTCTTTTGTAAAGGGCAGTTATTTGTGGCTTAAGGACTACAGAGAGATTAGAGTGTGCAAGTTCGGCCTGAGCCCGAATCTTTCCTTTAAAATTCAGGAGATAAAATTCAACACAAGCAGATATTCATAAATATTAAAACACAGTCATATTCAATAAAGATCATTAGGAAGATAGACCACCTCAAAAAAATTAGTAACCTTCCTAATTTGAGAAATGCCTTTAAATCATTCTTACCCTTTAATTCATGGCATTCCTTAAATGGTACAGGAGTTTGTGTTAGGTGAACTTTAAGGTGAACTTCCAAGCCAAATGATAAAATCATAAGTATACTAATTGGCTTTTGGTAGATCATTTAAACTTAATCGTTTTGCCCTATCTGATTATTACTGGGCTTGAATGGATACAGGCAATGATTGGACAAGTGAGTTCACAACAGGGCCGAATGCAATCCAAATCTTAAATTTGATAACTAGCCAACTAGATCTTTTTTCATTTCATAATCAGTGACGACAGGGACCCCCCTGAAAGAACATAGACCTGTTTGTTTAGGATTCATTGTCCTAGACCTGAGGTCACCACAACTGCTTAAAGACCCTCTGAGTTTGATCACTAATTCATGAGAAAGTACTCCATCTGTGACCAGAGACTTTAAGAACTAAATTCAACATTTCCAGTGCCTTCTTACTATGAACCAGGATTCGAAAGGTACAAAGAATTAATTATGCTGATGTGTGCCTAGTAATGCAAGTGAAATAAAATGTCATTGCAGCAAAGCTTAATCATAATTAGTGGATCACAAGTTTTGAAATAAGGTGCTAAAATGGAAATTTACTGAGATACTGTTTAATAGCATACTAATACTCTTTATGGTGTTAAACTGGTCAATGTCAGGTAGTAAGCAATGAACGTGAGTCTATACATATTTTTTTAATTTCCAAATGAAATAAGAAGCTGTTATGTAATTAAACTGATTTTATAATTATGAAATTAATCTAGGGTGCTAAACCAGTATATATAAAAGCCATATTACATCACAATTAGTTGAACCATAGTTTAAATGTACAAAACCTGCATTTGTATCAGTAAAAATAAAAAAATGGCTTAAGAATTGAGAAAAAAGCTTATGTCAACTGTGGTGTCATCCTAGAGGGTATTTAAAAATAGAAATAATCAGCATTTAGCTGAGTTTTCATTCTCACTATAATAAAGCAAATTAGCATGTGACATAAGCCATCTCTTAATAATAGTTTCAAGCCACATTGACATAAAGTAATCAAATTTCCATAGGGAATTTAACTTGCATGCTAGACAGTTTAATTATCTGGTGCACATTTCAATAGTTCCCATTATAAGAAAATATGCCAGAGTTTGTCACCAAGACTGTCTATAACAATAGTTTGAACACTTCGATAAATTTTAATTATCTTATAAATCATCTGCCTGCTGGTACATACAAATGTGTAATTCATTCAAATATTACTTCATTTGACCAAAACCTGGGTGGTAAAATAGGAACTGAAGTCACTCTTAAACTAACAACTTTATTCCAAAAGTTCTTAAAATGTAAGCAATAATCTTGTCTTTTTGTAATATGAACATTAAAAAATTGGCATAGAATTTGACAATTAAATCTAGCTTTAATATCCTACTCCAGAAATGCCTCCTTTACGTCTCTGTAGGTTATTGATCCTGCCATCCCCCTACTGTCCAGAATATAGATATGCAAATGGATCGTGTCATCTATTTTTATAGTTTATAGCTATAGTTCTTCATAGCTCCATAAAGTGCTTCGTAAAGCACCTTCACAGGCATAACATCACGTGGTCCCCCCTGCTTTGAAGTAGTTGGTTGACTCTTGGTAATTATTCTCTTGTCACACTTGAAGAAATGGAAACCACAATCCCCACAGAACAGTCCTGATCTCAAAACCAGTCCCCAGCCTCCTCAGTACTGCTAAAGCTGACCCATTTTGCTTAGAGGATGGTCTTGATGTTTGTTACTCTTATTTTAGACAAAATTGTGACATGAGAGTTAGGCTCTTTTTCGAGGTCAAAGTATCTTAAAGGGGGCTTCAAGAAGTTGGTGAAGGTGGGCACTGACACAATGAAAAGAGATGGGGGATAGCCTGATACCGTGGCGGGAAAGAGAGAAAATATACTTTCTAAAGAGGCTCAAGAGTTTCAGCATCGCCATAAGCTCGGCTCCCTTGGTTCAGTCAACGTGGACACCTGTTGGCTCCATGCACTACTGCAGACATCAAAATGCTGTGAGTCATCAGGGAAGGATCAACTATGTCAGCCCAAGGAAGTGTGCCGGGTTTATTCACAACACTAATAATAATAATAATGATAATAAGGAGCCTGATATTTACCAAATATTTACTACACATTAGGCATGTGATATAGCCTCCCTAATCATATTCTCCCTCCATCTTCCCCTCCCATTCATCCGTGGTCTCTTGACCACCTGTAGACTTGGTCTTGCGCCAGCGTCCAGGGCTCGTCCAAAATATAAGCAAGAATGCTGTGATGATATTTGCCTCATAATCTAAAACTCAAAAACCAAATCACCATTCCTTTTAGTATGGCTTAAACTTTGGGTCCTATTTCTTGTCACTGGTCTCCTGCTTTATTTCTAAACTATCAGTTTGTGTCCCAGTGGTGATGATAGTACCCTATAGACTTTAAAGTCCATAAAAGAAAAGACAGTGTTGGTCTTACTACTGTAGTCTCAATAGTTAGCGTCCAATGACTGGCACAAAATAGGTGCTCAAGATACATATTCAGCTGTTCGTTAAATAAACCAAATGGACCACCAGTCTAGCCCTTATACTTAGATTCTCTTGGTGTAACATTCCTAATCTTAGCAGCAGCAGAATTATTATAAACTACCAGTTATTATTTACTATGTGCTGATGCTTTATGTGCATCACGCTATTTAATCCTTACACACCTTGCAAAGTAGGTAGTATCATTTTCACTACACAGAAAAGGAAAATGAAGCTCCACGAGGCTAAATGATTTTCACAAAGTCTGTTACACACAACTGGTAAAAGAACCACAGTTCAGAGATCTGAGTTACTCTCCATGAGCCACCATGTTCTCCTCTGGACTCTCCTGGGAATTGCCGTGACCTTCTGAACCCCAGACCAAGGTTTTGGACTTTCTTGCTTGCTGATAGTCTTTCCCGCTGTCAAATGTCTCCCTGTCCTTGGTTCACCTTTCCTGTGTTGGGATATTTTGCCTGAGCTGACTGCTCTCCTAAGCACCATACAACTACGTATCTTCGGTAGCCACATCCTTTTGATCGTGACAGCTTTAAGCACCAGAGGTTGCACCTGGGTAGGGTATATCTTAATATGAGTAGGGTCTGGGAGAGCAAGGCTCAGAGAGTGGCAGCCAAAGGCTTTAAAGATTATAAAGGGTCAGGAGAGAGAAACAAAGTATAACCGTCTAGAACAAAAGGCAGAAATGGGGTGGAACATGGACGAACAAATTGGGTATCAATAATTAAATGGGAATCTAATGAGAAAAATATGTGATCAAAAGTAGAGTGCAGGTTAACTTGAGTAATCACCACAAACTAACTTGCTATGCCCCTGACTTCCGTTTTTGGAAATCAGCCTAGAATGAAGAAGGATTGAGTTGATTCAAAGGGTATAGCATGCATGCTTCCAGTGTTTCTCCTACCTGAGACCTGCATTGCTCTGTCCATGGCCTGGCAGGTCATAGGCTCGCGAAATGTTTTGTTGGATGAATAAATCAGCCAGTTGTTTTTGAAGACAATGTTATGCATGCCAACATTTCCTCCTAAGACTAGATCAGTCTACCAGTGTTCTCTCTATTCCAGGAGTTGAATTCTAGTCTTCTCCATACCGCTGCAGTGAAATAGACTGCACCCAGCCTGACTGGCAATATTATGCCACCTGACCGTGCATCCATATGCCTGTCTTCCGAAGCATTCATTGTGCTCTGCTACTTGGTTATGTGCTGTTTTATATATCACTCAAAAATCCTGAGGAATATGTCCGAAGGTCTTTGCTGACACCACCGTACATTATGGTGGAACGCCATTACGGGTTATAGTTTCAACCATGAAATTCAGTAAAATGTAAATGAAAACTTTAAGTGAGTCTTTCCAAACTTTCTTCTTATACCAAACACAAAACATTCATTATACAACTGGCTTTCTTTGTTCAGTTGCTGTTAATGAAAAAATACAAGTCTTGTCATTTCACAAGAGTTGCTACAAATGGAAGGACGAGTTGAGGAAAACTGCTGTGAAGCCAGGTGCCTGCTGGACCGCAGGCTCGCCCCCTTCCCCGGCGCCCAGAAGCCAGCCACAGGGAGCACGTCATGCTAACCCATGCTGTGACACATCTTAAAAGTGACTGGATTCCATGAGCCTTTAGGATTACTTGCAAATAATTGGAACTACAAATATTAAGTCTATAAATGTCACAACTCTACCTCATGTGTTCTTACCAAGTGAAAGGAGTGGTATAGAGTACTAGCCAAAAGCACAGGCTTTCAAGTCCTACAAAGCTGGGTTTTCGGATCCAGGCTCTTATTTCTTAGTACCTGCGCAACCTTGGAAAAATTACTCTTTCTGAGTTTTTGTCATTTATTTGTCATTTATTTAAAAAAGCTAATCATTGTCATTGCCTCATGAGGCCATTGTGAGGATAAAATAAGACAATATGCATAAAGCAGCAGGGTCATTGGTAGATATTAGCTCTTCATTTGTATTATTATTATTAGATTACAATTTCTGGGCATGGACTCTGCCTTCTGTTTGCCTGAATCCCTAATGCAATGGTAAAAAAACAAAAACAAAAAAAACAACAATTCATTTCTTTAAAAGCCTGGGCTGCTAAAGAAATAAGCTTTAATTTTCAGAAAAAAAAGTCTTCTGTGTAATATGGGTCAAATGAGGTGTGAGATAATGAGAAGCCACAAACTTCCCGCAGCCTCCTTGGCTGAGGAGAAGCGATAGCAGGGGAGAACGCCAGTTCTGAGACCCTCGGACACTTTCAGTAATCAGCAGACTCATGAAAGGGAGGGAATTTCATCTCTGTTAAAAGTAATGGAAATATTATGCTCATTTGAGCTTTTCGAGCTTTGGCCTAGAAGGCAAAACTAAATGGCTTGCTTGCCCAGGAAAGAGCTGAGAGAATTTCATTTTTTTTCTTCACTCTCAGAGCAAACCTGGCTTCACTACCTCTTTTCTTCTGTCAGGGAACGTCTCAAAGCATCTGGCAAGGTCTTGACTGCAACCAGTCCTGTTTCTGAAACTTTTACTGATCCAGAAAATAGCTGAATCTGTGCTCTTGGGAAGAACAAAAATTGATGGGGGATTTCCAGCAGTTGGTGCCAAAAATTCCTTAACTTGTAAAGTGACGCTAGAATCAGTACCAAAGAAAGAAGAGGTTTGGGATTTTGTCCTTTTCGTGTATGGGGATGGTGGGGGGAGGCAGATACTCTGTGGCGAACACAGTGTCTCCCAAATAAATAGCCTCCCCCGGCCTGAGACAGAGTTGCTGTTTTCCTGCTAGGGAGTTAGTGTAATTGGTATTAGTAAAAGATACGTATTGCAGGGACTATTGTGTGAAAACAGACGAAAAAGAACAATAACAAAGAAAAAAAAAATACATTGCAGTCACTTTAAAAGCACTTCCAACACAATGACTTACCCCTTCCTAGGCCTTCCCTGTGTGCTGGGCACTTCCCAGGCATTATCACTTCTTATGTTTAATTCTCACAATGAATCTATAAGGAAGGAGGTAGAATTAGCCCCGTTTTAGAGATGAGGAATTTATGACTCACAGACACTAAGTGACTTGTAGAAGGCCGCTCGGCTTATAAATGATGGAGCCAGAAATTAAGAAATTACCAGGATTACTGTCCCTAGCCATTCTACTTACTGCCCCAGAAAAGGAGAGACAAGCTCAGCTGACTGAAGAAGACTGTGGCCAAGCCAGCATGGAGTGTTTGGGACTTAAGGAAACATTTGCAGACACTACAAGAGAGGAGAGAGTTAAGCATCAGAGGAGAATACAGAAGAAGGTGGTGGTTCCAACCATTACCTGGAACTAGAAAGATAGTATCTAGTTGAAAGAGAATGGATGGTCAGAATGAGACCACAATATTCATTAAATGTGTGTGTTTTTATGAATTGTTACATATGTTTATCTATATATAATGATTAGTCATTTTATATACATTCTTTATTTTTGCTAAAGTCCCAACTGCGAGTGCTTGTCTAGTACAAATATTTGCATCCACCTTCCATACTAATCATAATTATCAAACTGGCACCCTCTTCCCCCTTTCGTACTCTTACCCTACTCGTACCCTATTAGTTTCATTTACAGTAATTTTTATAATTTATAATTAGTGTTTATTTGTCTACATACCTGTGTATTGTCTAGCTCTCACTCCCCTTACAGGCAACGGGAAATTTCTTGCAGAGACATGGCTCACAGTAGAAGCCTAAAGTATTTTTCTTGATTGAATGAGTGCTCAGTTGAGAATTCTATTTCCTGACTGATTGGTAAATGTTCTTCATATTTGGTGAACATTAACTCTTTGTCTATCAAATTTGTTGCACATATTCTCGTTTCTCATGTTCTCTTTGTTTTTTATTGTTGTTTATGATAGGTGTTTAATCTAGAAATAAGGTATATTGTAATATTCAGTTTAAAGTATTTCTCTTCATCATTGTGATTTCTGAAACATTTGTACCCATTAGGTATTTTTTTTTTAAGATTTTATTTATTTATTTGACAGAGACAGACACAGTGAGAGAGGGAAAACAAGCAGGGGAAGTGGGAGAGGGAGAAGCAGGCTTCCTGCTGAGCAGAACCCTGGGATCATGACCTGAGCTGAAGGCAGATGCTTAATGACTAAGCCACCCAGGCACCCTTTTATTAGGTCTATCTTTTAATGATTTGCTATTGTAGTTTTAACTCTTAAATGGTCTGGAATTAATTTTTAATATATGGCGGAATTGGGAATTTAAATGAAATTATTTTCACGAATAATCTATTTTCTCAACCCCTAATTTCATGTGTATTTCTTCCATATTCCTTTGATTTGCAACATATATCAATATAGTCTATTAAATTGATGTGCTTCTTTACATACATTAGCATTTATTTCTATTTATTTACCTATTAATCCTTTTACTACTACTTCCCTGTTTTAATTGTTGTTTTATAAAAAATTGTGTTTTCTGATGTATTCTACTATCTCTAAGGCAAGGCCCCTCTATCCTTTTTCTGTTTCCGAATTCTCTTACCATTCTTGCATGACTTTACTTTCTGTGGAATTTTAATATTTTACTAGTTATCAAGCCAGTGTGATCATAGCAGGTGAAGAAATCTTTCCTTCCACCATTAAATGATCCTCCAACACTGGCAACTGCATTGCCATCCTGGCAGCTCCTCTCTCCCACCAGCTCTGCACTTGACTTGTTGAGATTTCATTCCATGCACGCATTTCAGCATGACCATTCTTGCCCTATACTTTTGGGACTTTTAGCCTCCAAACCAATGTAGAAGCAGATTATGATGGGAATCAAACCTTATACATCAATGGAGCAGAGTGGCGTGTCCTCTTAGGTAGGAATAAGTATTCAGTTCAACATGTAGGAAAATTATTTGAAAGCCCCTTAAATTATCTATTTAGTTTGGCATGTATGGTTTTGTGTACACAAAACTATGTGCAATAATACACATATGTTATACATAGTAATATATATAACTTGTCATATATAATAAAGAGTACACTTATTTAGGGGAGATTTAATGGTATATTTTTTTTCTCTCCCTATATCCCTCTACTGAGTCTGTTTAATTTATGTAAATTGAGTGCCCTTATGAGGCAGTTTTACTCTGTCTGCCTGGTCGAGAGATGCCTCCTGATTCTTAGGTTATTTTGTTATTGAATCTCTGATTTAGGAGGTAGGCAAAATTTATTTTTTAAATTACGTCTTTCAGGCCATGGATTTGCTCTTTTGCAAACAGCAAACTGTATGCAAGACATAGATTTTGATTCTCAATTTGGTTTTATGAGTCTTGTTTAAATTTTGCCCCGCATTTTTATGGAAGTTTTACTATTAGGCTTGAATTTTAGTGTTACAAGTTTTCATATATTTGTGTGTGTGTGTTTGTGTGTGTGTACACCTGTGCTTTTATTTTTTAAAAATTTTATTTATTTATTTGATAGAGATCATAAGTAGGCAGAGAGGCAGGCAGAGAGAGAGGTGGAAGCAGACTTCCTGCTGAGCAGAGAGCCTGATGTGGGGCTCGATCCCAGGACCCTGAGATCATGACCTGAGCCAAAGGCAGAGGCTTAACCCACTGAGCCACCCAGGCGCCCACACCTGTGCTTTTATTATTATATGGAGAGAAATTGGAAGATGTTGCGTCTGAGGCTACTAGATAAATACAATACATCACTAGATGCTTCCAAACTATTATTTAATAAATATTTGTTTGAAGAACCATGTTAAAGGATAAGTCTGTTAAAGGACTAACTGCAACTGGAATTTCTTAATAGAATTGTTTGCAGGGATGACTATAATGATATGGCTTAATAATTATCCATGACAGGGGAGGGAAGGTTGTCCTTCATATTACTACCATGTCACTCTAATGCCAAATGCAGTTGTTTCCGCCTGGTGTGAAATACTCAATATGATTAGCTAATTTCACTTCCCTATTTAGCAAGAGGAGAGTATTTTCATCCCTGCTTCCATTAAGCTTGCTCCTCACATACCAATTTAATGAGCCCTCTGAAGGAAGTTTATGGGTGACCCTTTGTTCCAACTAGGGGCAAAATATTGGGTCTTGAAACTCTGTTGGAATTGTCCTTCTTCTCAGCCTTTCAGTGCAGAGATTATGAGCATAGCCTAGGACTTGAAGTGAATAAAAGAAAACTGCGTTTGACAAATACTATCTCTGATTAACTAAGAACCGTGTGATAAGAGATGGCTGAGATAGGGTCTTTAACCTAAGAAAGCTTCCAGTCTAGCGTGAGAGATAAACACTTAATCGAATAGCTACATTATGAAGAGCTCGGTATTAGAGGAATGACCAAAATGAGACCATGACACAGACATGAGATGATTAATTCTGCTTGGTCAGGAGTCAGAGGAACAATCAAATGAACAAAAACCCAGTTCACCATTACAGGAAATCAACGGGGCAAAAATACTGTGAGAAAAAAAGATCAGCAGCTCCGTCAACTATACTTCAATTTTTAAAAAAAATTTTAAAGTTTAACAGCAGCAGAAATGGTAGTAAATGTTACATGAGTTAGTTTCTGGAGATCTGCATGAAAGAGCTGAGTTTGGGAGGATAAATATGAGTATAGGCCAAAGTGTCCCAGAGATGTTGAGAGATCAACACACCCCATTTGTGTAGGTGTAAAAATGCTCACTCTGATACAAGAAAAATAAATTGTCCACTATGACTCATCTTGGTGTGCATGTTTGGAGTGTTAGGAATGGCCTCCTAAGCCATACTATTGATTCTGAAATTTGTTCTATGGGTGACTCAGAGGTTATGGTCCAGAAGAATTGTATGGTCATATTTATGTTTTAGAGGAAAGCTGGCAACAGAGTAGGGAACTGAGGCCAAGAAGATAGTTGGGAATAATTTGTTCCTGCCAGCTAAATGTAGAGCTTGCCCTCCATTCCTTTTTGCTTCTGGAAGAGAGTTAAAGCAGAGAAGGAAATAGAAAGGAAGAAACAGCTAAAAAAGGACAAAAAGAACATTCTGGAGGAATTTATATTGATCAGTAGTAGGAGTGAAGAAGGGAAGCTTCCATTCCTCTCACCTTAAGATCTCTTGTATGGCATCTCGAGCCTGGAAACCAGGAACTACCTACTGGATGCTGTCTCCTGTTTCTCACACCTTTTTTTGCCTCTCACATCTGATCTTGTCATTAAATTTTAATTAAAAAAAAAAAAAAGCTTTCCTCATGTCCTTCCTACCGTGACCAACACTGGCTTGCAGTTTGAACACTTAGCACCTAATCAAGATCCTTATTTTCCCTCTCCCTGTTAAATGCTGCCCATAGATGATTCTCCAAAAGTTCTGCTTTTATCATACAGACCCTGCTCAAAAGCTTAATTTGAAGGACAAAAGTTAAATTCTCAGAATAAATTTTAAAACTCCATCCTTCCTACTGGCATGATTGCTCTCATTTACTATGACCAAAGGCCATAGTCTTTCTCCCATAAATCCCTTCTGAATCTTCACACCTTAGTCTGCTCATATTAAAATTCTTTTGGTCCTTCATAGAATTCAAAGTTCAGCTCAAATCCTATTTCTCATTACACATTTTTAGGTGGGTAAGGGAGGCCACACTTACCTTTTGTTCAGCGCTTGAAACTTTATTGAAAAAGCCTTCCTCATTTCTCTACATATATTATTTGTCTGAATGTTTGGAAGTTCTCAAAAATAGTCCGATAGTCCAGTTTCCAGTGGGAACATGTTTAGTTCATTTCAGCCAATATTTATTGTTCACCTAATATGTGGAAGGTATCATGCTAAACATTCTCAGGATGCCAATGTTAAGGGATAAGTAAGTCAATTGTCTGCTCTCAGGAAGAACAGTTAACAAATTTATTCATTGGAGAGGTGTTTCTACTTGACCTGTATGATTAACGATTTGTGACTTTTCAAATAAGAAAAGATAATAAGAAAAAATATTCTTCCTTCATTGATTTGGTGAATTCCATAAGTAGATGAAATTGTGATGGAAGTTCCATAAATGTGTTTAAATGGCACACGTTTCACATTTCACAGCAAAAATCCCCTCTCAGTAGACACAAATACAATCAAGCCTTCAGTACTGAACTACACACTTTATCCTAATGTATGTATTGCTAATTATAACGTAGGTCTTCATCCATTCAGGCTGTTACAACAAAATGCCACAGACTATGTGGCTTGTAAACAACAGAAATTGATTTCTCACAGTTCTAGAGGTTGGAAGTCAGAGATCAGGGTGCCAGTTTCATCAAGTAAGGGCCCCCTACTGGATCACAGCCTGCCAACTTCTGACTTTGTACTCACACAGTAGTAGGGGCTGGCTCTAGGGCATTAATCTCATTCATGAGGATTCTGCCCTCATGACTTCATCACTTCCCAAAGGCCCCACCTCCTTCTGCCATCACATTGAGCATTCGGATTTCAACATGAATTTTGGGGAAACACAAACACTCAGACTATAGTGCCATATGTATTAAAAATGCCTTTCTCAGAGGCTAAAAGTTTAGGAAACTGATGTATCCATTTTCCATCCTTATATAAGTGCCTGCACTGTTTAGACTTCTCCGCTATTCATTTTAAAGGAAAGCACACATAATTTCTTTTAATTATTTCACCTGAGAGAATTTAACAAATGAGTGACTACCAGCCATAGTTAGAAATGGAATACATGAAGGGGACAAGCTATAGGGAAGTAGACAAGCCTGATAAAAATTTAAGACCTGATGGGTCAGCCCTGACATTTACACCAAAAACCATTTGCCCTCTGGTACTCTTAGCAAGGAAAATCAGTTGTAAGGATTCAGTAATCCCATTAGATAGGAAACATAGTTTTCCAGATGATGGGAATTTTATCCCAGAGGCATTTGAATATTGCAGGGAAAAATAAAGGATTAAGTAAGCCTCATAAGAAAGCAAGCATACCCTGTGTTACCATCTTTGGCCAATGCTTTCTAATTCTTCTTTTTCGTATCTTTAAATACAGAATCCCCTTCACCTACAGCTGAGTTTAGAAAATTCATTAAGTTCTGATGCTGATGTCACTGTCTCAATCCTGACCATGAACAACTGGTACAATTTTAGCTTGTTGCTGTGCCAGGAAGACTGGAACATCACCGACTTCCTCCTCCTTACCCAGAAAAATTCCAAGTTCCACCTTGGGTCTATCATCAACATCACGATCAACCTCTCCTCCACTGAAGACCTCTTAAGCTTCCTGCAGGTCCAGCTTGAGAGTGTTAAGAACAGTACGCCCACCATGGTGATGTTTGGCTGTGACATGGAAAGTATCCGGCGGATTTTTCAAATTACCACCCAGTTTGGAGTAACCCCCCCTGAGCTTCGGTGGGTGCTGGGGGATTCCCAGAACGTCGAGGAACTGAGGACAGAAGGTTTGCCCCTTGGGCTCATTGCTCATGGAAAAACAACGCAGTCCATCTTCGAGTACTATGTACAAGATGCCATGGAACTGGTCGCGAGAGCTGTAGCCACGGCCACCATGATCCAGCCAGAACTCGCGCTTATCCCCAGCACCATGAACTGCATGGAGGTGGAAGCCACAAATCTCACTTCAGGACAATATTTATCAAGGTAGGATGCAAGGCCTGTGTTACATCCCCACTCACAGGGTTTTGACAGGAAGCAAAATTTCCCTCTTTCCCCCTTTTTGCAGAAATCTTGACTTTGAGTAGCTTTCAACTCTAATAATATTTCTGAGAGGCTTCTGGTTACATAGGCGAGTATTTCATGATCCGTCATCTGGAATTTGATCTACAGATTTGAAAGCGCATTGTGTGTCGTTGGGAACACACAATCCTGCTTTTAAACCCTGGCTTAGCCCCTTACTAGCTATTTGTTCTTGGCAAGTTGTTTAAAAACTCTGACCCTCAGTTTTCTAATTAATAAGCTAGGATTACATTGAACAGCTTGATAGATGATAATTAAGAGACCATGAAATTATTATGAAAAGTACCTAACACCATGCTCTGGCTCATAGTAGAATACACAACAAATGTTTCTCTCCCTGCCCACTCTTATATCAACGGACTTAGACAAATCTCTCAGAATCTATTCAGAGAAAGAAATTAGTCGAGCAGGAAATGGATTTTTCTCTCTCCTCCCAGGCCGTGATTCTTAAAGCAGTGTAGAGTCAGAGTTAAAGACACGGACCCTGGAGCCAGACTCTCTGAGCTTGGATTTTAGCTGTGCCACTTACTGCTTGTGTGACTTGGTCAAGTTACTTAACTTCTCTGAGCCTTAGTTTCCTGCATCCTCTATCCATTTATGTAAAATGGACGTAAAAATAGATCCTACTGTCCATGGGGTCCTTGTAATAGATAGATGATAGCTAGTTAGCTAGCTAGCTAGCTGGCTAGATGATAGATAGGTAATAGATAGCTAGCTGGACAGAACTAAGAGTTCCGCAAGAGTTTTATTGCCAGAAACTTGGAGTTTTACATATATATATATGTAGTATATACATAAATAGGCACCTCTAATTAGGTACTTTTTTATTTAAGTACCTTTCTTCTCCAGTTTCTCAGTCTAGTTCAGAAGCTAGAATGAAAAAGCTGATTTAATTTAAAGAATAACCCATAATATGGAAATAGTTTTCATGATCCCTGGGAAAAGGAGATTACTCTTAAAAGATGTTCAATAGGAGCCTAGTTTTTTTCATGGAAAGGACCACCCGTGATCAGAGAGACCAGAGAAATTTTTGCTCTTTTAGAAGTGAGGGCTTAGCTCCTGGCTGGTCCCATTTTAAAGTTTATTTACTTAATTTTAGTAATCTCTAAACCCAACTTGGGGCTCAAACTCACAACCCAAGATCAAGAGTCTCATGCTCTTCTGACTGAGCAGGCAGCCCTCTTGGAGCAAGGACATCTTACTATACTGAGAAACAAAAGGCAACCTCACAGTGTCTTGCCTTTTAGAAAGACATGACTATATGATGAAATGTCAGATGGTCATAAGCATTTTACATTTAATCTTACCTATATGGATTGAGCACTACTATGTGCAAGGCGACATGTTAAATGCCATACATTGGCAGAGTTTAATCAGAGCCTATACACTCCCTAAAGAATGTTGTTAATACAATAAAATAATTCAAAATTAATTTATTAGGAATCTAGTGATAATAAAATTAGATATTCTTTCATCATCTGAACTTTCCATTTTCCCCATTTTGTATTTGAATTTCCACAAGATTAAAGTCTTTGCATATTTTATTTTACAGATGCTATTAAGATTTAATCTACTATTTTTGAACTAGCACATAATTGAGGCTCAGGATTTTATCTGGAATAAGAAAATTCTCCTTCATAACAAAAATATAAGCAAAAATTTTATGTGTAATTTTGAATAGTCATTATTTTGGAAAGATAATCATAAATAGCAGATAGGAAAAAGCCCTTATGAAAGCTACATTAAGTTATTTAGCATCTTTCTGCCTCATATAAAATGGAGAGCACAAGAAAAATGATTCTGTTTGGATTCTAAAAATGTTTAGAAACTACAGGGAGAAATATTTGTTGACTTGGGTTGTATATACCCTAGGGGTTCATTTTATCAAAATCAGACTGATCTTTCTGGCTCCTCAAGGTTTAATTTATATTAAACTTATGTGCCTCCTTTCACAAGGATCCCATGGTACTTTGTACATGAAATTATATGATGGTACTTAGCCCATTCCGTCATCGTTATTTGTCTATGTGTCTGACTTCTGAGCTAACGTATAAATTTTATTAAGTAGAGACACTATTATTCAGTCTAGTTTAATGCCTAGCACATAGCAACCACTTAATAGACATTTATTGAAATAGAAGGAAGGAAAGGAAATTTTATATTATATTTACATCCTATATTATCTGTGGCCATGGAAGAAAAATAGGTGGTTGGTAGATAAATAAAATTTTGTCTAAATTTAAAAAATAGTCTTTTTTTACTTAGGTGCTTCATATCTTTCTTCTTTTCCTTTTTTTTTTTTTTTTTTAAATGGAATATTAGGTCTGTGGATAACCTTTGCCCTTGAGGCTATTTCCACATGTTTATCCCACAAAGTTGAAAGTTTAAAAGAAGAATGTAAGGTTTGGAGCACAGCAGCAATTCACTATGTAAAAGGGTCACTGACAATGTGTTCGTTTCCATGGATGTGTTTGAGAGTGAACTCCAAGAACTTCAGGAAATATGCCTGGGACTTCTAAGTCTCCCTGAGAAATATGGTCAAAGAGAAAGTTTCAAAGTGAAGTGGGCTAAACCGTGGAAGGAGTCTTTATAATGAATAACTGAAAAGCTGCCTGAAGCCATAAAACATCTGTGGAATTTCCACCAGTCTTATTTTGTTGAATACAGTCTTTTAGGAAGTTCGTTATTCTCAGTCCATAAGTCACATCTGCATACAATAATTTTCTTAATTGTTCCTAAATTTTGTGAGGCCGACCCCACTCCTTTACTGCGTAATGAAAGTCATGAGGATAATGAGCCATGAATAGCGGGTGTCAGTTATGCAAGCTTTCATTTCTCACACAGTCATTTTCAGTTTGGCCTGACAGAATTGTTAACATTTTAAAATGTTAATGAAATCGCCAAAAACATGGATTTTTCAGCATAGGCTTTAGATTTGAAAAATGATTTCTCATGATAGACTACATAGATGTAATTATAGGTATAAGGGATTTTATTCTTCCAGGGTCCCCACTCGCCAGAGCTAATGTCCATCAAAAGTACATGTAGACAAAACCAATTGGGGGCTAAGTTCATAGTGTGATCTTTAAGAGTTTATTTGCAAGTTGTTTTATAAAATGTTAATCATTTGAAGCAATGATACCTGGTTTGTTATTCAGTAACTCGAGTGTTTTTGTGCAGCCGATGGCTGTTTGTTGAACTAGGGTGAGGTAGACAGAATGAAGACATGCATCCTGCCATTTTCAAGCTGACAGCCTAGTGCCTGAGGTTGAAAAGTAAGGAAATGATGATAAAACAAAAGGATATGTGATTCTTAAAAAATAGAGATATGTTCATATAGACAGAGGAGGAAATAATTAACTCTTCTCAGAGACTGAGGAAGTAACGGTGGAATTGAATCTTGCTAAACGAGTCATTTTCTGGTTTGGAGCAAATTCAGAGTCATAGGAAATGGCAAAACCCTAAAGAGAAATTTGGTACAGTTGGAGCGTACATTGCATGTGAAGAGGATTTGACATGATTCTGGAAAAGTAGTTAATTTGATAGCATGCCACACGGGGCTTTTATGCCAAGCTAAGAAGTGTGCATTTTATATGCATACTGGATGTCACTTGAATGGCAGAACATTAGCCATGACATATTTATAAAGTCATAATCCTGTAATGAATTAACCGGATAAAGTAATATAGCATAAAAACCTCGAAAGTAATTTTTTAAACCATTTTACGATAGAAAAATTGTTTTTACTTCTCAAAATTAGTTTTAGCCTTGCTTACATTTTCTCCCTTATTGCGTTATAAATGCCAGACTCTGGTGAAAGTGACTAGGAGTTTGAACAACTGTTTCTAGGTTAGGATTTGTCCATGCTTACTTTAGGTCCTGGACGCTAATGAAGCCATTGTTCCTAGAGAAAGAGTTCCCTAGGATTAGTTATAGCATGTTCAAAGACTTATCCTTTCTTTAATGATTCCAAGAGTCTAAACACTTACAGACCCTCGTTCCCTTGGCCTAAGAAGTCCCTGACCCTTTAGCTTACTAATTATAGTCCTGATAGTTGCTCTAGCTTCTCAACAGGCCGTAGAATCTTGCCTTTATTCTTTGAACAGCTCTGCAGGTCAGTTCTGTATCAGGTAGGCAGTGATTCGTTTATTTATTCATTCACAACCATTTGTTGAAACTTACTAATATTAGATGAGGCCTTTGGCTAATGCTGGAGACACAAAGAGTAGAAAACAGGAGCCCTGCCCTCAGGAAGCTTACAATCCCCTTCTTCTGTGCTCTCACTAACAGAAGATATGCTCCTCAAATTACCTGTACTTTTTTATCCACTTTCTTATCACTTTTATCACCCTTCGTTGGGACAACACCCATTCTGCCATCATTCTCTGGCATTAGCTGGCATTTTTAGGCCTCCTTCTCATTTGTCCTTGAAGAATGGTCCAACATGCTAGAGACTCTTTCTCCTCCAAGCTATGGTCATCTTCATGCTTGCATGGTCAAGCAATACCAAGATTCACTGGCCTTTCATTCATAGTAAATGTTGCTTTATTTATTGATTCTGCACATATTGTTTACAGCCTACTATGTGCCAGGTATTGTAAGGCACTAGGAAACTTCAGGAAGAAAAAAGACCAAAACAAATATCCATTTAAAAATCCCAAGATATAGGGGTGCCTGGGTGACTCAGGGGGTTAAAGCCTCTGCCTTCAGCTCAGGTCATGATCTCAGGGTCCTGGGATCGAGCCCCGCATCAGGCTCTCTGCTCAGCAGGGAGCCTGCTTCCCCCCCACCCCCCGCCTGCCTCTTTGCCTACTTGTGATCTCTTTCTGTCAAATAAATAAATAAAATCTTTAAATAAATAAATAAATAAGTATCCCAAGATATAAATTGATGGACCCATTTTATTCCTAGGTATTAAAAGAGTTCCAGAAGAACTTGAGGCTGCATGATATAATTCTAATTTTGGATGTTTTTGCCCACCTTTATAATAATTTGCTGGCACTGTGGCCATAGCAAAGTTATTTACTCTTTGGAAACTTTAATTTCCTTAACTATCAGGATTCCCCCCTTGAAAACTCAAGTGGTGTGCCTAGGGTCATTCAGCTAGTACTTTATAGGGGAAGATTGAAACAAGTTCATCTAACTCCAAATTCCCAATTCAGAATTAATATAAACCTTCTTTAATTGGGGGGCGCCTGGGTGGCTCAGTGGGTTAAAGCCTCTGCCTTCAGCTCAGGTCATGATCTCGGGGTCCTGGGATCGAGCCCCGCATCGGGCTCTCTGCTCAGCGGGGAGCCTGCTTCCCCCTCTCCCTCTGCCTGCCTCTGCCTACTTGTGATCTCTCTCTCTCTGTCAAATAAATAAATAAAATCTTTAGATTTAAAATCTTCTAGAAGGCACATGCCTTAGTGTCATGAATCTTAGGGACCAACATTTAAGGTCTGTTTCCAGATGTTTCCAGTAGGAACCTCTTTCACTGGCCTAACTTGACTGAAATCCTTTGAACTTGCCACTCTCTGTCACTTAAGTCATGCCAAGACCTGAGTCTGAAATTTCTACTAAGTCCTGGAAGCCTCAAATAAGGAACATTAGAAAATAGGTATTCCCTCAGGACTCTGTTTTGATGAAAACAGCTCAAATTTGCTTAGTCCAGCATCCAGCAAGTTTTAAACTCTGGGATTTTTCCAAATTAGGAGAGCTTCCAAGCTTTTATTTGCCGGAGAGGAAACTGTGCTCTTTGTTGACTTTTTTTACTTCATATGCATCTACTATAAAATTTGGAAATGTGTCAGAAAGAGGTATGAAAGCGCAGAGGGTAATACTGCAGCTCTGTGCTGAATTCCAGATCCGTCGCTCAGGCCACTTCCATCGCCAGACCCTATAACTCTTTGGATGGATGATTGACTGGTAAACACCGCATGGTGCGCCGATGCCAGGGCTGTGCGGCTGGAAGGCACAGCAGCACCTGGGTCAGTGCGGGAGCCGGATCCAGAGAGCTAGAATGGAGTAAGGCGGGGTATTCCACAAAGCAACAAGGAGCAATCCGAGGGTTGGGCACAGACCACAGTTGTGTAGAAGGGTCAAGGTCCATACCAAAAAGCAAAGGGGAAGGAAAACAACTTAAGGGTATGGAACAGATCTAACCACAATAAGAGAGAAAAACACAGAAAAGAAAAAGTGCCAGCTTGTCACTTGTGGCACACGAAAGCAGGAAAAAGAGTGTTCTATCCATGTGTCTGATTTTTTAATGTGTACTATTCACACCGATAGTACCACGGCCCGAAAGGTATATTAACACAATCATATAGCTACTATTTTTCTTCTCTTGGGAAAAAAGCCAAGAAGGACAGGAGCTGTCCTTTTGCTGTACAGTTTCACTTGTAAGTAATTGAGTTTTGCTGACGTTGGCCAAGCATAGACTCAAATGATTTGTATGTTTGTACATATGTACATTTAACATGTTATTAAATTGCTCTTGTCCTTTAACTGATAGAAATTTATTTTAAAAGATGAGCTTTGTAAGTTGATGTGACCAATGATTAAAATACGTTGAGAGGGCCCTCTACTCTGAGGGTTGAAATTTAGCAATTTCTAATTCCTATTAAATTCCTTATTATCAGAGTTTCCATTGAACTAATTTCTATTTTTTATACTATCCATTATTCGGGGGAAAACGTATGAGAATTTCAATGCTTTGAGCAATCTGTAAATTGCAGATACAAATACTTCCTGGCTGGCTGAGCCCTATTCTTCTGGCAAATGATGAAGGGCTCTTTAAGAGATACATGTCTGATCTGAGCAGAAGACATGTGTTTAATTGCATTTACCCTGTAGACATCACTGAGCAGTAACTCTGGCCAGGCACCGTGTTGTGCCTAAGATTCGGAGATGGCTCGGAACTCTCTAGGTGCTTAGATGCACACTGAAGTCTCTTTTAGCTTGACAGCCTGCAATGTTACAAAGCAGAGCAGTGGGAAGGCAGGGTTTGTTTATTCCTCCCAGCCATGCTGTGGAAGAGACTGTTCTCAGAATGTGGAGAATGTCAAAATCCACACCCTCGCAGATTTATGGCCCACAGAGTCAAAGATGGAGGTCATCATCTGCCGAATACTTGTACTTTAGGATTACTACGAAGGATTAGAGAGGACAGTGAAGGCATCATTTCACATGGAGCTTAAGAAATCATCTATATTTAACTTTTAATTTGGAGAGCTGTCCCATACACAGAGAACAAAATCAAAGAAAGCAATATCCTCCGACAGAATTAGACCATGGGTAAGCTCTGTGGCTGAGGTGGCAAATTCGTGTCACCAGACAGGGATCTGCTGCAATGAAAGAGGCCACAAAGTCAAAGCTGAACTAGTAACATCTGGCCATACAAATAGGCAAAGGGTCCGGTCCCCAGGGCCATATAAAAAAAAAGGGAGATGGTAAGAAAGACATGAAAAGAATAAAGGGAGATAAATAGATGGATTTCAGAAGGAGTGGGAGCGGGCCTAGAGTGGCAACAACAAAAAAAATCGTAAAATTAACTAGGGATGGTCAAGAGCTGATGCAAGACAAGAACTCATTTTAACAGGGCAGAGCGCTGGCGATTCTGTTCTACAAAGTTCACCGACAGGAAAAGAGGGGAAGAGAAGAAGAGAAAATTCAGAAAAATAAAATAAGAGAAAGAGCAAAAGGAAACAATGAGAATACCATGGATTAACCCATATCTCAGAAACTGTAAGAAACCTAAGGGAAGTAATCTAGAGCCTGGGGAAGAGACACAAAATGAGGATAATTTAGAGAACAAGGGGCATTAGGGGAAAGTCTCGAAGAACTAAGAAAAATCACACACATGGATTAAAATACAAACATAAAATATAAATAGCTAGTAATTCAGACAACAGGATATCTATAGTGATATCCAGATATCCAGATCAGAACTGGGTTTGAGGTCTCTAAAAGACATAAGACTATCCAAAGACAGAATAGTTTGGGGCTCTCCAATGATAAACAGCCAGAAAAAAACTGTCGGGATATGAGCTTATCACAGATGTGAAAGTGTAGAACTTTGGAGGATGTGAGTTTTGACTGGCAGATTCATTACATGATTGTAGATAATAAATCATGTCAAGAAAAGATGGCATTTCTGAACATTAGTGGATCTTGTCCCAGCTCTCCTCCCTCCCTCCTACTCCCACCCCAGGACTTCTCCTGAGAATGGGCAACTTTAAGAATATTCCTTTGTCTCATGCTAAAAGAGCTTTATTGAGCTTCTGCTATAGTCAGTAGTTCTAGAGCTAAATTAAAAGTGACCAAGAAATAAATATTTAGATTCACTGCATAGGAGCAAGTCAACCTGACAAAAATTAGGTGGTGCTGCTGGGAGGGAAGTTGGAGAGAATGTCACTAACAATAATAGAAGCAAAGGCAAAAATTCAAAATTAAGTTCTCGCAGTCTAAAAATGTTATAGAGCTTTATGGAGGATGAACAAATCTCTCATTCCTTGGGGGAGAATATTAAATATGATGAGATGATCATGGGAAAAGAAATTCGGCTCATTTTTCAAGATATATGAAAATGAGGATACAGATTCTTTTAATGATACAAAAGAAAGTTCCCAAAGGGGAAAGTAACTTTTATGACTTTACAGAGCAAAATAGATCTGCCCATGTACAAATAAGATTAATGGAAGGCAATGGTAAGGCGGGAAAAAAAAGATAAGAGCGCAATTTAAAAAGAAGTAAAAAACAAATGAGAAAAGTAGATATACAAAGATAAGTTGAGTGAAAAAAAGATCAAAGTAGAAATAAATATCTGACCTATAAACACCTGGGCACCAGAGAAGACGTGGGAGGAGGATGATGTATTTAAACAATGATTTGGTTCCTATGTGGTCAAAAGGAAGACTGGAAACAATGGGATTATTACAGAACTAGTTCAAAAACAAGAAAAGGTACAGATTTATAACAAATATAAAAAACATAATACTAGTAAGACTATATAGTGAATAAGAAAAATCTTAACAGATCTTAAAATCTGTTAAGAGCATGGCAACATTATTTGTAGCGGGAGATTTTTATGTAAATTTTAGACCAAGTTTTTAAAAAGTAAAAATGTAATATAATATATAATAAATAATATAATTAGGTAAATTAAGATAAACACTGCAGTCAACATTCTCTTACTAAGGAATATAGAATTATTCGACACAGTTGATCACTGTCCCTCTTTGAAACGTCTCTTTTACTTGGCTTCTAGAACCCAAAGAAGCCTGCCCTTCTCTTAGCGCTCTGGTTAACTTCTCAGATCCCTTTGCTAGTTCTTCCTTAGCGGCGCCACCTTCAGGTGTTTCAGTGCCCCAGATTTACTCCTGGGTCTTCTCTACAATTACTCATCTTGTGATTTCATTTGGTCTCCTTAAATGCCATGTCTAGAGGGATGGCTTCCAATTTCGTAGCTCCTGTCTGCACTTCATTTCTGGGCTCCACACGATCTCCCAACTACCTACTTGACATTTGCCTTTCAATTTCTAGAAGTTACCTCCAACTTAACCTGAGCAAATTGAACTGGTAGTTCTTTTTTTTTATTTTATTTTTATTTATTTATTTTTAGTACATCATTAATTTTTGATGTAGTGTTCCATGATTCATTGTTTGCATATACCACCCAGTGCTCCGTGCAATACATGCCATCCTTAATACCCATCACCAGGCTCACCCATCCCCCTACCCCCTCCCCTCTGAAACCCTCAGTTTGTTTCCTGTAGTCCAAGGTGTCTCATAGTTCTCACCAACTTTAAACCTGATTCTTTACCTTGGTGGCAACTCCATGCTTCCACTTGCTCTGGGCACAGACTTTGGTGTCATCATTGTGTCTCCTTTTCCTGGCAACCATATCTAAGCTGTCATTCCCAGCTTCAAAATAGATGAAGATCCGACCTTCACTGCTACCACCTCAGGCTAAACCATTATCACCTTTTGTCTGGGTGTTGGAAACAGCCCCCTAACTGGTCTTTCTGCTGCTGTTCTCTCTTTAGTTCATTCTCAACACAGCACGGGGGTGATCCTGTTAAAATCTAAGTCATGTCATATTGCTTCTCTGCTCAAAACCCATCGATGGCTTTCCACCTCATGCAGAGAAGAAACAAAGTCCTTTCAGTGACCCACAACATGCTGTTTCCCCATCTCCACTACCCACACATTTTCTCTGACTTTATCTTAAACTCATGCCCCTCACTCCTATAGGTGTTCCTTAAGCAGTAGACAGGACCCCACTTTCAGAAAGCTTGATTCAGTGCTCCCTCTACAGGGAATGTTCCATCCAGGTCTCCTCCTTCTGGTTAGCTCCTCCCCTTTCTTCTGCTCTTTACTCAAATACCTCCTTCTTTGCCGGCCTCTGTAATTTAAAATTTCACCGCACAACCACCAACCCAGACACATCTTATCTCCTTACTCTGCTTTATTTTTCTTCCTTTGCACTTAGCAACTCTAATATTCCATACAAGTACCTATTTATCACATTTATTCTGTCTCCTTTAGTAGAATATAAGCTGCATAGATTTGTACTATTTTGTTCACTACTATAGCCCCTAGCCCCTAGCACAGTGCCTGGCACACAGTACTATTGAATGAATCGATGATTGAATGGGTGACATGTTTTTTTAACATCTTTGTTCATTTGTTTTAATGAATAAGAAAATCCTTTAATTAGCATGTCAAGTTTTGTGTGCAAATATGGCTTCTAAAATATATCTTAAATATATTAAACACTGATCTTGCTTATACTGTGAACTGTCTCAAAACAGTTTTTACATAATTTGCAAAGTACACATTTTATCTTGGCTCCTATACAAATCAACACATATTCTTAATTAGTGAGATAATTGGGAGCTTTTACTAAAGTGATAAGTTACCTCAGTGCAGATTAACTAATGAGCTTCATTCTTTTGAGCAGAGTGGTATCTTGGGAGGTGTGCTGGTGAAAAACATAGATACCTGACTGCTTTGTTAAACACTCGACAGTAAAGGCACGGTGCTAAACTAAGGCTCTTACTAGCGCCAGATCCAAGCCCTTAACACACATGACAAAGCTATTGTAATATTCTAAGTGGTCTCCTGGTCACCATCTCTTCCTTCCTATGTACTCAGCGTACCTGTTTCCAGATCAATATTACAAATGCAGACCTCTGCTTGTATCATTACTCTGCTCAGAAATCTCACGACTCCTCTTTTCCTATTAAATAAAATCCAATCTCATAAAATGGACATGCAAAGCCTTACAGTCTTGTTGCGATCTGCTTTTCCTATATTATTTTCTCCTATTTTTCTACCCCACTCTCCAATTGGATTTTTGTGCTTTCTACCCCTTGTTATATTTTCCACCTCCTTATCTTTCCTCAAAACATTCTTGAAGCTGGCAGGTTTATTTAGAATTCATGTCTAGGCTACAGCAATAATGTGATCAACACAGAGTGCGGTGATATTATTGGTCCCTGTGACCCAGGCTCTAAATTTCTATTAAAAGATTCTAAGATCGCTTTTCCCACATTGCTATGTGGGCTTACACTGAGCTGATATTCAACTAAATACTCCAGGACTTATTTATGTGACCTTCCATCAAGCTGAGTTTCACATATCTTTAGTGTGGTTTGTGGACTAAATGCAACCCTGTGCATTTGGTGCCTTAAAATCACTACTTTTCTTTTTGAAGACTGTATATCTCCTGACAACGCCATCGTTTCTCTGCTTACACGGCTGTTACCTTAGCTTTTGCCACCTTAAGCCCCTTATGAAACAAGCAGAGAAGGAAGGAAGGAGCATTATTCTTCACATATGAAAGTGTGCTCAGCCCCTTCTCCTTCCAAACCATTTTCTATAAAGCTAATGGGGGGGAGGGTTTTAAATCAAATCTGATGGTCATGTCCTTCCCCAGATAAAATCCCTTCAGTGGCGTTACCTTCATCATAATCTCAGACCTTTTGAAATTCATTTCCCACCTTTATATGCAGCCTTATTTCTCACCACTTGTCATCCTGCACTCCATCTCCAGCTTTTGCACAAATATCTCCCTGGGTGATGGTGTCAGTCCCCAGCTTCTCTTTCTGGCTGTTTTTTTGTAGACTCAACTCTGGCACCTTCTCCTCTAAGAAGCTTCCCTGTCATGCCTGCAGTAGAATGTGCAGGAGCCCTTGGTCTCTGTCCCAATGGCACCCAGATTTACCTCTATCATGACCCTCGAATTGCCTCTTTGCTTTTCTTTCTCTGCATTGGAAGACTTTCCCGTGCTTGAGAACAATGAGCGTGTCTTTCATCTCTGTAACTCTAATGTTAAGAACGGTATTTGCATCAGTTTCTCCTGTCAATAAATTTATTCCTGATTTTTCGTTTTCTTCTTCATCCAAGAAGAATCCAGGCAGAATAAAAAGGAACATGATAGAAACTGATTAGAGCAAAGTGAGATTTCAACCATTTAATCAGTGGGCATTTAAGCTTTGCTTATGCCTTGTCATCACATTACAAAGAATACATAGTGAAGGGGACAATGACTAAAAGCTGTCGATGAGATTATTTTAATATACCCTCTCTGTAAAACTGAAAATAAAATAGACTGAAATCATCTCTCATAAATGGGGATTCTCTGAGACCCAATTTCTTGGTGCCAATTGCATAGCGAAAGAAGCAGTAGTTTTTCTGGTCTGGGAACATTGAAGACATTTAGATCCTGATAGATTTGTGTTTCTGTGACATATGGATGCCTCAGAGACAACTGAGCATTGTCCTCCATTCACTACCATCTTGTATGTTATCGAATATCAATAATGAGGAATAAGTTTTACTGGAATGAAGGAGTTATGTAATTTCTGAAAGATATCTGAGATGATTCAAGCAGTAGTCCTTCAAGGGTCCATCCAGCTAGAAATCTATAATAATTAAGTTCCAAATATTTTTAAAATAGTGAAGGGCTTCTCTTTCTACAACTCCAGCTTTACTCTACTGATCACCAAATTGACCAAATGAAATTTATTACAAACCATTTTATTCCTTAGGCTATATCAGTGTTTGTGTCTGTGTGTGTGTGTGTGTGTGTGTGTGTGTGTGTGAGAGAGAGAGAGAGGGAGACAGAGAGCACACATCTAATAGTAGATTTCTCATTAGAAACACAATTGTAGTCACTTTTCCTTTATAGTACCTAGATAATTATCAGTTGATTAATCTGTATATTTTAATGATTTGGTTCCCTAATTCTCTAAAGAAGCATAAAACTATTTTAAAATCTAAGATAACTGAAACTTCATTACTTGTTGCAAAATAGAATTCATTTTAAGTGGTAGAGAGTCCCACTGGGGAGTGCTAACATGAATAATTACCATTACATGCAATCTACCAAAATGAGCAGTTTCATTGCATTTAGTGATAGGAGCATCTTCAAATGTAATTTACATTTATATCTCTAATGAAAATTAGTATATTCTTCACACATTTTGATTTTTCTATGTCCATTCTGTGGCAGCATAACTTCTTACTTCTTGTATTTGCATTTGTAAATTACTGAGTAATGTTGGTGGGAGGCAATGGATGAATGTGTTTTGCTGAGAGTCTAGACTTGTATCACCTGATTGCTCAAAAAAACTTCTATGTTACATTCTACATTTCATTGTAATTCCTTGTAATTTAAAATGTGTCTTGAGTACCCTCTATGAGTTTCTCATAATACAGTACTTTGTGTCTCCAACTAGAGAAGTTCCGTTAGAAATTAGGGAAAAGTGACCTGGGGACAGCCTTGATTGAAAAAACTTAAATGACATTGAGTAATAGGTACCATATGTGAAACATCTGTTCTAGGTCAAAAGGTAGGGTGTATACTTTACATGCAGTGTTTCCGACCCTTGTAATGGAGGCAGTATTATTTTCCCCATTTTGCTGAGGACAAAACCAAGGACAATGCTAGAAGGTGGCTGAACCAAAATCCAAACAGAGGTGTGTCTGATGTCAAAGTCTAGGCTTTCCTTTGGACACAGGCCATAATTAAGAGTAAGAAAGTACCACAAGTTTATGTATTACTTTGTATTGCCTTATCTTCCCAGACACTGACCAAGCATTTTCTTGCCTTTTCCATATCAGAACATATATTTGACAGTGCCTGGTTCCCTGGGTTAGGAATCAGTACATCATTCAGTTGGTAATTTTCCTTTCTTTGACTTGGGCAGAGAAGCTCTTTACAGAGCCAGAGCCAATTGTTTTTCTCTAATGACTTAGAGGGAGGATAGCCTGAGGCTATCCTGAGATCTGCAAGTCTATTGCTCATCTTTTTCTTTGTTTCATGGATGATATCCAACAGTCTGCTTTGACTGGCCTTATGGGGACAGATGTGTTGATTGTTTCCACTGTGAAAAGATAAACATTGAAAGTAAGATTAGGCTATTTTCTGGAATTATGAATGCAATTTTTAAGCAATTACAAAAGGATAGGCATACTTACTAAAACTCATTCCTTGCACCAAAAATAATATTTATTGAGCTGATTTCATTGCAATTGAATAGAGTGAACAGTAGAAGTGAAACATGTTAAAGATGCTGAGAATCTCCATAGCTTGGAAAGTTGTGAGAATATATAATCAACAGTTTACAATAGGAAACAATTAACACATCCCTTAACTAGTAATAAAGAGATTTGGAGTAAGACCAAGAGTCACGCCCAGATGTTAGAACCTAAGGGTGCTATCTCATTTACTCAGTGAAATAAGACTTCTGTTAGAAAGAGTCCAGGTTAATTAATTCCTAAGGAATTAATCCTGAGGAAATTATAGGCAATGCCTTTAAAAAAAAACAGAGTTTCTTTGTATTAAAGCAGAGAAGCAAAGGTGAGCACTCCTCCCTGTTTTTGGCCTTACCTCTTTTCCTTACTTTTGCCTTTGCTCCTCTTTGCCAGGTTTCTAGCCAACACCACTTTCAGAGGCCTCAGTGGTTCCATCAAGGTAAAAGGCTCCACTATCATCAGCTCAGAAAACAACTTTTTCATCTGGAATCTACAACACGACCCCATGGGAAAGCCAATGTGGACCCGTTTGGGCAGATGGCAAGGGGGCAAGATTGTCATGGACTATGGAATATGGCCAGAGCAGGCCCAGAGGCACAAAACCCACTTCCAATACCCAAGTAAACTACACTTGAGAGTGGTTACCCTGATTGAGCATCCATTTGTCTTCACACGGGAGGTAGATGATGAAGGCTTGTGCCCTGCTGGCCAGCTCTGTCTAAACCCCATGACTAATGACTCCTCTGTGTTGGACAGCCTTTTTAATAACCTCCATAGCAGTAATGATACAGTGCCCATCAAATTCAAGAAGTGCTGCTATGGATATTGCATTGACCTGCTGGAAAAGCTAGCGGAAGACATGAACTTTGACTTTGACCTCTATATTGTTGGGGATGGCAAGTATGGAGCCTGGAAAAATGGGCACTGGACTGGGCTGGTGGGTGATCTCCTGAGTGGGTCAGCCCACCTGGCAGTCACTTCCTTCAGCATCAATACCGCTCGAAGCCAGGTGATAGATTTCACCAGTCCTTTCTTTTCCACCAGCTTGGGCATCTTAGTGAGGACCCGAGACACAGCAGCTCCCATTGGAGCCTTCATGTGGCCACTCCACTGGACAATGTGGCTGGGGATTTTTGTGGCTCTGCACATCACTGCCATCTTCCTCACTCTGTATGAATGGAAGAGCCCCTTTGGTATGACTCCCAAGGGACGAAATAGAAGTAAAGTCTTCTCCTTCTCTTCAGCCTTGAATGTCTGTTATGCCCTCTTGTTTGGTAGAACAGCAGCCATCAAACCCCCAAAATGCTGGACTGGCAGGTTTCTAATGAACCTTTGGGCCATTTTCTGTATGTTTTGCCTTTCTACATACACGGCGAACTTGGCTGCTGTCATGGTTGGTGAGAAGATCTATGAAGAGCTCTCTGGAATACATGATCCTAAGGTAATGCTTCTTTTACTCTAGCTTTCTTTATAGTCCGTTATAACTCCATATATGTGTCTTATGCTGTAGTATGTTGATGTTCTTTCATCCAGCACAATATTCTCAGCCATCTCTAGAGACCAAGAGCTAAATTAAATACTTTATTGTTTTATTGAATGAAACAAAAAGAGTGAGGGGCTTTAGGGGATGTTTGTTCTAGAGAACGTCTTTCTGCTGGGAACATCTATTAGCACATTTTTCTTGTGTTATTTATGCATCTGACAGAATGACCATCAAGGAATAGACTTACAAAGTATTTTCACCCACAGCAGACTTCAAAAACTGATTAATTACTTCTCCTGGGAATTAATGGAAATACATAGTAGGATCCATATTTAAATTGAAAAGAATCTTTTTTTTTGGTGATTAAAAAAAGAGTAAAATGGAAAGAACTAACATTTTATCATAAACACCCAAAGCCAGATGCTAGAGAATTCAATGGGTATAGAACAAGTAGTACTGAACAAATTGAGATGGCAAGATTACCTAAAAAACAGGGTGTCTTTATAAAGTAAGGAAAGCCATACAGCTGGCCAACTTGGCTGAGGATATGGTGCCAACAGTCACATTACAATGTCCAAGGATGTTCAAAAAAAGAATATCTAATCTGGGCTGCCTTTGATATCCTGGGCATCAGACCCTAAGGGGAGAAGGGAGGAGTTGGATGGAGTTCAGGTATACAGGTAAAGCAGGGTGATACTCAAGTAAGAAGAGCCATATCTGTGTTCTGTCTGGATTAAAACAGGACTCCTTTCAGTAACTAGGAGCATGGAGAACCTAGTCCAACGTAGTGGGAGTAGTGAAGAGGTGGTGGTTGAGGCTCAAGGAAATTGGAATAAGGCCCAAGGGAGTACTACAGTCCTGATGGGGAACAGAATTCAGATCCA
>CM052892.1:25695916-25711630 GCA_028534135.1 Potos flavus
GTATCTTTTTTCTTACACTGAATGACGTAGAGAAATTCAGAGGTAAATAAGCCCAGGAGAGGAGAAAACAACTTAGAAAGTTGTAAACCTGCTGAAGTTTAGAAACAGAAAATAGTGTCAAAGTTCAAGGAAAGGGCAATTACCTTCCACTTAGTACATCAAGGGAAGGCTTAATTAACAAGATAAAAATGTGTGCTTATTCTTGAAGAACACTTGGAAACTGGACATGTGTGTCAAGGGAGAAATGGTCATTCCAAATAAAGGAACAGAATGAACTGCTTTGAGGTGGAGAGTATTAAGGCACTGTCAAGATAGCTTGAGGAGTTCAATTTAGCCATGGCATATGTTCCATGAAAGGAAGGAGGTGGGATCCATGTCTAAAGATTAAGTTCAGTTGAGATAACAGAAGATCGCTGACATCAAGCTGAGACTCATGAACTTCATCTGACAGTAGAGATCCACTGACATTCTTGAACAATGGAATAGCAGATTAGATGAGTATGCATTTAAGATGGTTGCTGTGATAGCAGCATGTAAACCAGATTAGAAGAGAAGGACAGTGAACAGAAGTTGTAGTTACAGTCACTGGTAAAAAGAAGACAGATGCAAGAAATCAGGTGGTGATCAAGTCCATAGGACTTGGAGATTAACTGAGTGTGAGAGGCAATGAAGAGTCACCTTCAAAGTTAGAGGCCTCAGTGAATGAGATGCTAGTACCATTCAAGGAAGCGGAGAAGGCAGTTTATGGACTAGAAAATATGGTGATCAGTTCAGTTTCACATGTGGCATTTTAAAATGTTTTGGACATCCAGGGGAGATCCAGCAGGCATTTGGAAACCAGAGCTCAGGAATGACAGTGAAGCTGGTGCGAATTCTGGCCAGAGAGGTGATCCTGTGTATTAAAGCTCTCGGAAAGTATGAGATCCCCAAGGGAGAAGGTGGTAGGGAGAAAAATTGATGTTTGAAAGAAAGCAGCAGGCATGAGGAAGACCCATGGTGTTGGAGAACAGGATTTGTGGAGAGACAAGGTAGAGAATAAGGAGATAAAGATGACCTGTAACAAAGTCACACAGACCCTTGAGTGTCCCTCTCTCTCTAGCTTGGATTTTTACTTTTTGAGGTGAAGATTGATATTAGCCTATCTTCCATGCCTAGCTTCTTGCCAGCGGTTATCAGAGGACAAAGGCCAATCAGGGCCCAGTCCAAACTGAGAATTGTTAGTGCGCGCGTGCGCCTGTGTGTGTGTGTGTGTGCGAGCGCGTTTTATGTCTGATGAAGCTGGATTTATGTGGTTTGCTTTTTCCTAGTATTTTTCCAAATTCCGTTCAAATTCACTTGATGGCATTTTAGTTCAAATAAGTGAAAACATATCATTTATGTAGAAGTCATGGATCTCTGTAGTTTTCTTGGGACATTTGTTTGTCTTGGGACATTTGTTTGTCATTTGTTTGAAAATTTGTAGTTTTCTTGGGACATTTGTTTGAGGTGAAAATCCCCTCAATCTGGATGAAAGGTGACATGATGGCATATTGGTCACACTCTGAAGATTCTTCCACCCCCGACTCACTATCTAATTTCTTTTCATCTCCTTTCGTGCTCCTCACTTGCTAGATATTAGGACAGCCCCCAGGGTGCCATGCTGCCATTCTCATCCCAGTTCTAGGCCTCACAGCTCAGTTAATTCACCTCAGGCAAATTTCCCTGTGCCTCCACATTAATGCTTTTAAAAACCTGCGTTCTCTAACTCTTCTTTAGTTATCTCCGGATAATCTCCCCGTGCATCCCTGTTATGATTGTCTGCCTAAAACCTTTGAGAATCGCACCTCTCAGACTTTTCTAGAAGCACCTTATGAAGAAACATGCTCCTAGGAATAGATGTCTTTAGCTCTGAGAGACCTTCTAAGCCCCCAGATCGAGAAAGGGACTCCCCAAAGTTCCTTTCCTCTTTCCTTAAAGCTACTTTTCTGTTGCATGTAACATTTTTAATTATAATCATAGTGAGGTTTTTTGGAAATGGTTTATATTTCTAGCCCAAAATTTGGATTATAGCTTTTTTTTTTAATATCAGTCTTGGAATCCAAACACCACCTATAAAATATTCCCATGGGAAAATGTGTTTGGATGAAAACCTATTGACTTAAAAATTGAGATTTGTGATCTGTATTTTATACACAACCCATCAGTAAATTGAGTCCTGGCCACATTAGTATTTGTAACCATGATATTAGATAACTTAGAGTGAATGTAATAGCACCATATTTCTTCTCAATCATGCCTATACATTTATCACAATTAATAAAACTGTTAAGAGCACAAGTATTTTATCATCATTTCAGAGTTGCATTCACTGGCTTCAGCCAACTACTTTGAATCAAATAAAATTAAAAGCAGAATCCTGTGCAGGGCAGACCAGTTTATGTTCACTACATGTTGCAGGAGCCAAGGCAGGTTGGAATATTTCTTTCTTTTACTGACGAGGATCAGAGGGAAGAAATCATCTTGTTGCTGGCTGCTCCTATAGCTAACCCAAGAAAGAGAGACTAGAGGGCTGTGCAAATGAAATTCAAGAGGATGATTCTATCCTCACTTAACTATTTTTGCCAGAATAATTTATTTTACACTAACAGTAATATATGTAGCTTCTCCCAGCCTCCCACCGACTTTTCTGGGAAGCAGGCTCCATGCTTCAAAGCGGGTGGGCTCTTGAAGCATGAGACCATGAAAGCAAGAATTTATGAGTGATATATTTAATAGAGCTTATGTGGGTATTTCCCCGACATAAAACTAGCACTATTCATTATAAGCAATGCAGAAAATAGGGTAAAGTAGACAGATGGAAGCAAGTACCCATTGCCTCATCATCCAAAGCCATTTCCTCTTAGCATTTTGGGGTGATTGACAGGTGGATAGAAACCACAGTATTATTTTATCCAGGAAAGTCTTCATCTGGGTGTGTGATCTAAGGTGCAGACCTGGACATTCTTAGAACCTCCCAGTCACTGACATTCGATCTGCAGAGATAGAAGACGAGATGAGAAAATCCCTTCACAAAGCACAAAGTACACCAAGAAATAAAGCCCCACCTCCCCACACAGAGTTGAATTGGCCCAGTTGATAGGATACATGAGCATTAGAAATGAGCTATTTGCTGATTTTAATGGACCTTCTAGTTCTTTTCTAGCTTCTCACCTAAAATGCCCCCTTTAGCTCTGTGTGTCTAATTTAAAAAAAAAAAAAAAGTCAGCTCCTTAGAGGGAATATGAGGCCAGTGTCATTTTTGTACAGGCAAATGATGGTGCTGCTTTAGAAAAACAATCTTGGTGAACATTCAAGTAAATATTAAAAATTAAATAGACCTGCTGTGGAGGTGAGAGCAAACTTTAACCAGAAATCTTAAAGTAAAGGATACTCACGTAGCCCTAGTAGGAAATGATAAGCATTTCCCAAAATAATAAAACCCACCTTTATTGATCTTCATATGACAGCATGTGGCTGCCCAATAAAACATATGCATTCATGCAGTAAAGGCTGGCCTTGAACAAAGGAGGGGTGCCAGAACTCCAAGGCAGATGAGACTGAACATGGAATTGGAGGGAAGGGGAAAGAAAACAGAGGCTACACTGAACCATTCACTCGTTCTTTCTTTACATCCAGTAACAGTAGCTTCTGTTCCAGGCAAATGCTTAGTGGCTGATAATTTAGCAGTGAGAAAACAGACACTGCCCTTGTAACATGGAGTTTAGTGGGGAAGAAAGACACTCATCAAGGGAGCACATAAATCAGCTAATGATTTAAAACTGTGCTAAGTTCTTATAGAAGAAAATACACCAGAATCTGAGAGCCTCACAGGAGACCTGATTCGCTGTAGAATCAGAGAAGGTCCCCAGCCCGGCTGAGATCTGAAGAATGGACATGAGCTAAGAGGAGTCGTGGGGAAGGGGGGGTGTTTGTTAAGAGCGTGTGTAGAAGCCCAGAGACTAAGACCAGAGGGAGGGAACTGCAGTCATAGCCGCTCCATTATGAGCTACGAGAGACTGGAAAGCCAGGGAAAGGGGGACAAGAGTGGGACAAGTAATAAGCTAAAGGACAGACATTTTCGAGAGAAAATTTCTCAAAAGAAGAAAAAAATCCATGAAATGCTATAGTCTGAGAAAAGCTGCCCTTCCCACGGGCTCCATGTACTTCCAGCTAGAAAACTTAATAGGCGGCACATCCCGTTCACTCTGGCAGCAAAACTCCAGTAGATCAGGGAAGTGTTCTCCATGAGAATTACATTAAAACACTTCCTAATGTACAAATCAAAATGGTTTGGATAAAAAATTGAGTGCGTGCTGGTGGTTCTGTGTATCTTGCACATACTAAAAACTATTGAATTATATACTTTAAATGGGTGAACTGTCTGGTATGGGAATTATAGCTCAGTAAGACTGTTTTCATCAATTCTAAGCAAATAAGCAAACTGCCATATTACTGAATTGGAAGACTGAATTTTTAAAGAAGGTAAATTTCCCCTTGGTTAGTTAATAGGTTTGAAGCAATTCCAATGAAAATACCAAAGGACTTTATTGTTGACTTGGGTGATTGTTGCTGAATCTTCTAAAAATATATACATTAAATTTAATCTAAAAAAAGAAGATTCAAGGGATTTGTTCTTCTAGATATTGAGATACTTGATATTAGTAATAATAACAGAAAATCTAATACTCATTGACCACTCCCATATGCCATGCACTGTTGTAGACAACATTAATACATTACCCGCTCCCACTGAGTGGTTATGGAAATTAAAATAATCCAAATAAAGCAACTTGCATTGTGTCTGGCAACTAGGAGGCACAAAATAAGAATAGTTAAAAGTCTTGTCAGATTTTAATACCAATATTAATTACATGTATCTTGAACGATTAGTTCTCTGTCTGTCTGTCTTTCTTGTCACTGTGAACTGGGTAAATGGCAAGATTCTCTTTCTGAGCTAACTTCTAGAGAGCTTGGAGACAAATTTCTTGCCCACCAACAGCTGATTTATTTTCATTGCAGTATGCATTTTAAAAAACATCATTCCTGGCTTCATTTTGGGTTTTTTTCTGCTTCATCCTATTTTAATTTATGCTGTCTTGTATTTTGTGTGACCTTTAAGCTGCTGCCTTAAATCTTTCCAGGAAGAGAGCAAGGTATACAGCAAGTAATGTCAAAATCAGATAATAAATAAGGAATATTAACAGCAATTCAAAAAAGAAATAAAATTGACCAATGAATATAAAAAATTTAAATCTTATTTGTAATCAAAGAAATGCTAATTTAAACAGTAATGAGATGATATTTTTACCTGTCATATTAGGAACTTTTACTGATAGTTCTCAATCTTTGTTGAAGTACATTGAGACAGTACCAGCATACTCTGCTATTGGGAAGGTAGGTTGGTGTAATAGTTCATAAATCAATTTGACCATTTCTATCAAGAGCTTTAAAAGGGTTTGTTTATGCCCTTTCACCCTTGACTATCATTTCTAGGAATCTCTCCAAAGAAAGTAACTTAATATATGGACAATAATTTATTACAAAGATTCATTGCAGTGTTACTCAAAATAACAAAAACTTGGATACCATGTAAATGTCCAATAATAACACAGTTAATGCATTATAATATTCCTATGTGCTATAAATATATAGCCAGTAGAAATAATTTTGAAGAGCTTTTAGAATGTAAAAAAAATTTTAATTAAGTTTCAAAAAATCAAAATATAAGTGTAAGTGAAAAATTGGGATATAAAGCCATAGACTGTATTTCCAGTTTTGTAATATGCATATGTACAACTATAAAGAGAAGGGACAAGAAGGAAATATAATACAATATTAACAGCACTGATACCTGAGCAGTGTAATTACAAGAAATATTATTTCCACTCCATATTTTCTGCAGTGTTCATGGATTATTTATGTAATGAAGAAGGACATAAAAAGCCAAGTAAGAATGAGAACAACATAGACATGAGAGAGTAGTCACATCAGCAATGTTATTTTCCACATGCACTGCTGCTGTCGGCAGACTTTCGTGTCCAGGCGGCTTGAGTTTCTCAATGAGTAGCCCTTCCGTAGTAAACGGTTTACATTTTAAAGATGCTGAGCTTTCCACAAAGACTTTCCGAAGTAAATTTTCATTCCCATTCAGTTTATTCCCAGGACTTAGCACAATCTGATATTATCACGTCATTCGTTTACTTGTTAATTGTCCCACTGTATCCTCCTTACCACTAGATCACAGTGTTGGATAAACAGTAAATATTCAGTAAATGTTCAATTAATAAATGAATGAATTGTGCCTGGGTGGCTCAGTCGGTTAAGCATCTGCCTTCAGCTCAGGTCATGATTTCTGGGTCCCGGGATCGAGTCCTATATTGGGCTCCCTGCTCAGTGGGGAGTCTGCTTCTCCCTCTCCCTCTGTGCTGTCTCCCTCTGTGTTCTCTCTCTCACACTCTCTCAGTTAAATAAGGAAAATCTTTAAAAAATAATAAAATAAAATGAATGAATGAAAAATGGCAGCATCATTGGAATAGGGCTATAGTTTTCTATGGAGATTACTTTGAAATCAGTGCTTTTGATTCAAAAGCGTCCTTTCAAAAGACCATTTAAAACCATGCTCTTACTAGATGGTATGGAACAAATAGAAGGAAAGCCACAGTAAGAACAATTACTATATGATATAAAGGGCAAAATTCTAGTGTTGGACAGATCTACGTGTTATGGATGCCTCAATTGTAGTGAGTTTGGCAACTTACTTGCCATGGCTTCTGTGACCTCATCTGAGAGGATTACAGGGAAACATGGATGTGAAATATCTAGCTGAAGTTCTGATTCCATCTACCACTAAATTATAAACTCCGTGAGAGTGGAGACCAGATCTATATAAAATAAAGCGCCTGTATCCCTAGAACCTAAGTATATAGCAACCACTCGTTTAGATAACTGTTGGGTAAATAATGGGCTTGTCATGAGGCCAAAGCAGAGGTGATCAACATGAGTCCAGTAGAAGAGAAGTAGAAGATAGGAACACCTTGCACTTGCGACTGGAGAGTATACCCAGATGAGTTCCAAATTATATCCAAAGAGTGACCTGGAGTGTTGGAGCCATGAGTTTGGTAAAATCAGAGCATCAGAGCAAAGAAAACCTTAGACCATGATGCCCATAGTGGAGCCAAGGATGGAGTTGTAGGTGTCCTTGAATGAGAGCATGAGACAGGTAATGCTGTCCAGCCTGGGTGGTTCCGGGTCTCTGGCAGCAGATTGTGGAGCTGGGTTAGAAACATTTAGTGCTCCAGTAAAGATCAGACACACGGTACATGACACCTATTAGGAGCTGAAAAACTGGGTATTTCCCTTCCCTTCCTGACTGTTCTTCAATTCAGAAAACTTTGGAAAACCCAAAAGATTTTGCTAATTCACATTGATAAATGGAAAACTGAACAAATGAGCATGTGATCTGTTTACTTCCTCTCCTACTTCTAAAATATTTTTGAGATGGCATCTTTATAGAACTTTTTGAATAACTGCAGCTTTATGACTTTCAAATAGATACAGTAATTCATACTAACAGCAGCAAAGTGTTTTCAATTAGACACCCTGCTGGGTTTCCATTAATGAATGTCTAAGATCACTTCCTTCATTTGAATACAGAGAATGTGCCAAATTTTTGCAAACCTTCTCTTAAATTAGGGGAAAATTGGCTTCTAACTTTATTTACATTATTAACCTGCTTAGCAAGCACTATCTTTGTGCATACTTTCTGTACCAATAAATATATCTTAGGATATCTATAAATATTCACATCTTATGTAATATAAACATTAGTACACATGTCTATCAACTGTGTGTTCATACACAGACATTTACATTATTTTAAAAGTAAACACATGTTCATTGGACACATACATATTTGTAATTAGGGTGAGCTAAGTCACTCCAAGTCATTCTTGGACATACTGTGGAAATCTCATGGCTATACCCTCCAAATGCAAGTGAGAGGGGCTCCTACCCTCTGTCTCTGTCCTGCTGGATACATCTTGGCCACTTCTGTCTGATATCACAAGCATTCACACCACACTCATATCTGATGCAAGGAAAGCCTGAGTAGGAGACAATATAGGGTGATTCAAAGGACAGAGTCCTGGTGTTGGATAGATAAGAAGTTTGATGCAACTTAGGTTTGAGAGTTTGCTCTGTGATGAACCTCATTTTCACACTCAATAAATCTCTCTGTGTGTCTGAAGAAGTTGCAGGCAACTTCCCAAAGGGGCTTCTTTTATGTCTAAAATACATATTTTAGCTCCACAAAGTGTGTGAATTAAAGTGAGTGTTGGATTCTTATGATTTAGCCTCAGCTTCACATTTTGATCCTTAATCAGCTCAGAAGCTAGCAAGACCTTACCGCCCTGTGTCTCCATCTACTGGCATGTCAGGAACTTAACTGTGAGCTCGGCCCCATTGTGGACTCAGTCTGGGAGATTCAGCCAAGTGAGGACTCACTTTTCCCAACTGCAACTGCATACAAGACTGTTCCAGCCAACTGCACAGATACATCTATATAAAAAAGTGTGTGTGTGTGTGTGTGTGTGTGTGTGTGTGTGTGTGTGGTGTGTGTGTGTGTGTAATGTATACATTATACATATAATATATAGTATATAATTTATGTATTGTGTATATTATATAGGTATATATGTATAATGTATACATAATACATAATGTATGTATATGATTTTATTTATAGCTTGAACTCAGAAAGATGGTTTGTCAGAGTCCATTAATATTTTTCAAACTCAAGAACTGCACTTAACGGCATTTTATTAGGAAGCTGCTACCTAAAAAAATGCCAAATGACAGAAAATTCAAACAGTGCCAACCAAAACAAGACCTGTCAACGTTTCCTTAAATTATATTTGAACCGGGTTTTTTTTTCTATGTGTGACTTGAAGATATAAAATTAATGTGGGTGACTATTGGTGAATAAGAATATAAGTGAATGTAGGCATATAAAATATGTATTTCCTGTGATTTACATGTTTAAATTTACATGCTCAATCCTGAGGGTCATGCATATAAACCTTCATTTATGTATGTAGCTTTATAATAAGACCCCTGATATAGTGTCAGGGACAGGAGCTGAAAATAACATCAATAAATAATAACGATAATAACATTTGTTGGTTACCAACCGTGTTCCAGGGACTGTGCTAACTGCTCTACATGGATTTTCCTCATTTAAATTTTACTGCATCCATACAGATGAGGAAATGGGGCTAAAAGAAGTTAGGCAACTTGTCCAAGGCCATCTAATTAATAAATGGTAGAGGCAGGATTCATACCCAACAAAATCTGACTTATTATTCTTACTCAGTGTTTCGTTGTCACATGCAGTAAGAATGTTCTTCCCAACCCGATGTATTTTTTTTAAGATTTTATTTATTTATTTGAGAGAGAGAGAGCACAAGCGGGGGGAAGGGCAGTGGGAAAGGGAGAGGCAGACTCCCCTCTGAGCAGGGAGCCTGACATGGGGGCCGATCCTGGGACCCTGAGATCATGACCTGAGCCAAGGTCAGACACCCTGAACTGACTGAGCCACCCGCGCACCCCCTGAACCTCATGTATTTTAAGTAGTCCTTTCCCCACCCCTGGACTGAGTCTGGGAAAGCTGCTCACACACAAAGGTGACTCAGGTGCAGAGACTGCTGCTGAGGCTATGGCATTTGAATTTGTGCACACGGTTCGAATGAGATGAAGACGTGAGAACACACAGATCCAGGATGGATTTACTCCCACTCCACCCTCACCACCATCATCACTAATGCCCTACCCAGAGAATTGTTGCCACAGGAATATGCCCTTCTGGGCACTTTGTAAACTAAGGATGAGTTATTTATCCACACAGTCCCCCCCCTCCCAACCCCCCAGCACCACCGTGGCACCGCCGTCACAGCCTCGGATACTGCCGCGTTCCCCTGCGCCACTCTTGTGACATGGCAGCTTCTCTTGGCTGCAGTTAGGGGTTTCCAAAGGATGCTGTTGTGCCCAGGTATGAGCCCTGGTGCTAATTAATCTCTGGGAAATCCCTCAAACTGTTACTCTACTCTACCTTCAGCACCGCTGTACTCACATCAGTTTTATTCAGAGAGAAGAGAGACTAAATCAGTCTCTGTTCATCAAGATATTGTTTATACTGTTGAAAGTCTAGAAATAATCTCTAGTCATTAAGAGGAGATTGGCTCAAGTAGGGCACATTCTTGCACTGAAATACAATGTTGCTGTTAAAAAAATGAGCTAGTTATATAGTCAGGTTTTAAAAAAAGATTATACAAAATAAGGATATAAAATAAAACAATCTGTAAAAACATGCTGTTAATATTTTTAGTTTTACTGGATTGGCACCATCATAGAAGGGTTGCTCACCACTAGAATACAGTGATATCAGGGGCATCTCAACTCTTTCTTCCTGGCACAGGTCCTGAAATTCTCCCAACAGCCATTTCTTTGTATTAGGAAATTTTCCTCCAGGTGGCTCCTATATAATACTGCATATATTTCAAGATAAGACAAATGTTCCCTGAAAGAGGTGATACTTCTGTTAGTTTCCTGTATGGCTTATTAATTTAGACTAGATAGTTCTACTTACATAGAGAGCAAGGAAAATATGTACCATTGGACCATTTATGAATTTTAGGGAGAAGACACCAACCACCAAATCTGTCGAAATACTCGAAGGAGGAGGCAGCCAGCCTAGCTTGCCGCCAAGACTCAGTTTCCCCTCACCCTTGACTTCTAAGAGCTGAGGCCACTTTAGCCTAATGTTTGGACACAAGCCTCTTCCTTACCTTTCCCCCCACAGGCTCAAAAATCAATCCCATTCTCATTCAAGGAGAATTTAATATGCCCTGTCTAGATCCTTTCCCCTCAGAAGTGAGGTCCAAGGACCAGCAATGTTAGCATCTCCAGGGGCTTGTTAGAAATGCAGATTCTCAGGCCCTGCTCCAGTCCTGCTGATCCAGAATCTGCATTTTTACGAGATCTCTGGGTATTTCATTTCTGTAGTACAATTGGAGAAGCGTCACTGTTGGTCAGTTGCCGTATGACCCGGCATCTGGTCACTTTGCTGCTGACCCCACTCTTACCTTTCACTAAATCTTAGAATTAGTGTCATGTTAATTTCAAGGTTCTAGTGACTTGTAGCCCTGGTCCTCTCCCAACATCTGGGAGATGCTTCGGCTCCGAGCCCCAGCCGGCCAGTTGCAATTTTAGCCCAGCTGATAAACATCTTGGATAATGGACCAATGCAGTTTTGTTCTTCATCGTCCACCTGCCTCACCATCACACTGATCTGCACTACTTTGTGCCTCCTAGCCAAACCAAAATGCACCAGTCCATCATCTAAACAATTTCAGAAAAGATCCCTGGTCTCGGTTACCAGTCTGCCGTCAGCGCAAAGAAGCTCTTCTTTGTGTTGCTTCTTAAGCCTTTTTACTCTCCTTCTTTCCTCTGTGCAGATAGTAACCAGTTTATCAGCTGCTTCTTTGAACCACGATTAACCCATTTCTCACATCTCATGAATCACTTGACAAACCATTGTTTCCAGCTCGCCCAGAGGAATGAAAGGTGCTGCCCCCCATTCACATCACGTTACCATAGGTGTGCTCTTGCACAAGTTCTTAGCTACAACGGAGTACTGAAAGAAGGAAAGGTATTACATAGAGGACACACAAGCTTTTATCACTTTTACATGCTTGTAGAAAATGACCATTTTGCTTCTCTGATATGACAAGTAAGAACGACACAAATCATGTGTAAAGCACTCATTGTCTCCAGATGTTTCAGGCCAGTACCTCAGTGTAGCCCCTACATCTCTGCAGCGAGAAAGGCATTTAAATAGGAGAGAAGACAGAGGCTAACAAGAGTTAAGTCATTTTTTTCCCCAAAGTTCAAGCTGCTGCTTAAACCCCACACTTCCTAATTTCAGATCCATCACAATTTCAATACAGTGTGCTGCCTCATATAAACCTTATTCAAAACGTATTAAGCAGACAAGGGTGGAATACTCATGGCTCCCAAAGCTTTGCTCAGCATTTCAGGAATGTAATTGGAGGACAATAATTATCAGAACAAATAAGAAGTTCATAATATATCTATTTACTGCTTAATATAGATCTAGTATTTGTGAATTACCTTAGGTTTTTGGATGGTTTGAGCTTCCAGAAAGCTGAGTATTTTGCAGGTCACATAGTGAAATCAAGCAGCCAGTTTACTGAGAGCCAATCTGAAGTCCAAGAATGCACGATATATTTTGCTTTGTGTCATGTACCAAATGACTAATAGGCAGCAGGGGCTTTCAGGGTTATAATTTTAGCCCAAGGTTCTGGTAACTACATGAAATCCTTGAGTGGTTTATGATATCATAAGATGAAATTATAGCTCCCCATGGGCAAGAGTTGTTGAAATGCTTTCAGCCACTGAGTACCATAACTAGCCTGTTCTCCATAGCAATTATAGGAAAAACTATATTAAATGCCTAGTCATATTGACTAATGACTTTAAATATAGAAATTATTTTTTAAAATGAGAATGGCAGTCAGACAATTCATTCATCCATCCATTCCACAAATATGTACAAGTCACCATATACCACTAAGACAAAGGCTGGGGTTACAGCAATAGACCAGACCAATCCCTAACCCTGCCCTCAAAGAACTTTCATTTTAGCAGAGGAATCCGACGTTAAACAACCATAGCTCTGAGATAAATGTTATGATGATGAATAGAATATTAAATATGCCAGTGTATTAACAGGAACCTGACCAACTGGGAAGGGAGGGACACAATCAGAGAAGGCCTCCTTGAGGAAGTAAACAGAACTAAACTCTGTATGATGAGTCAGAATTATAACGGATAAGAAGAGGGGAAAGCTTTTTCTTAACAAGCACGTACTGAGAGTAAGATATTGAGACCTTGAAAGGAAGGCACAGAAATCTAACCTCCCTCCAAATGGTAGAAACAGCTATGTGTACATGCTAGAGGAAAAAGTGAGAGAGAATCAGAAAATAATGATCTTGAGCACATTGTGCTAATTGAGATAAGTCAGATAGAGAAAGACAAGTACTGATTGCTAACACTTATGTGTGGTATCTAAAAAAGTCAAACTCATAGAAAACAGTAAAATGGTGGTTACCAGGGAGTGGGGGAGTAGGGGAATAAAATTGATGTTTTTGAAGGGTGCAAACTTGTAACAAGCAGTAAATAAGCCATAGAGATCTCATGCACAGTATGATATAGATAACAATATTGCACCGTAGCTATATAATGTGATAAATATCACTGCAGTGGCAATCATTACAACATATAAATGTATCAAAGTAACACTTTGTACACCTTAAATTTAAACCATCTTACATGTCAAGTATATTTGCTAAAAAAAAAAATGCAGTATAGTAAAATGTATATACATATTGCTCACATATATATGCATATACAAATATGTACATATGTATTCTATATAATATAATGTATGTATATGTGATATATGTGTATGAGAAATAGAATATAAATATGTGCATATATATTCTATATAATATAAAGTATGTATATGTGATATATATGTATGAGAAATAGCTATGTGTGTAGAGATGTATATATGTACATGTATGTGCACCAGAGCAGAACTTGCAATAAGAAGACACCAGGCCATTTTTTATAAAATGCCTCATCTCCAGTCACAAAAGAAAAGAATAAGATTTAAAGACTATAGAGATAATATTCAAGGAGTAACTAATTAAGATGATAAAATCAGATAAGATCATAAAATATTGTATTCCCTGAAACTAATATAACACTGTATGTTAACTATATTGGAATTAAAATAAAAATAAAAAATTCTGTTGAATGGAACAATAGGTACAAGATTCTAAAAGAGATGACCAAGAGGTTATTTATTCATTTATTTAACATATAATGTATTATTTGTTCCAGGGGTACAGGTCTGAATCATCAATCTTAGACAATTCACAGCACTCACCATAGCACATACCCTCCCCAATATCCATAACCCAGCCACTCTATCCCTCCCACCCCCATCGCCTCCAGCAACGTTCAGTTTGTTTCCTGAGATTAAGAGTCTCTTATGGTTTGTCTCCCTCCCTGGTCCCCTCTTGTTTCATTTTTCCCTCCCTTCCCCCCACATCCCCCTGCCCTGCCTCTCAAATTCCTTATATCAGAGAGATCGTATGATAATTGTCTTTTTCTGACTGACTTATTTCACTTAGCATAATACCCTCTAGTTCCATCCATGTCATTGCAAATGGCAAGATTTTGGGCTTCTTTTGATGGCTGCATAGTATTCCATTGTATATATATACACGACATCTTCTTTATCCATTCATCTGTTGATGGACATCTAGGCTCTTTCCATAGTTTGGCTATTGTTGACATTGCTGCTATAAACATTCGGGTGCATGTGCCCCAGATAACTACATTTGTATCTTTCGGGTAAATACCCAGTAGTGTAATTGCTGGGCCCTAGGGTAGCTCTATTTTCAACTTTTTTGAGGAATCTCCATACTGTTTTCCAGAGTGGCTATACCAGCTTGCATTCCCACCAACAATGCAGAAGGGTTCCCCTTTCTCCACATCCTTGCCAACACCTGTCCTTTCCTGACTAATTTTAGCCATTCTGACTGTTGTGAGATGGTATCTCACCGTGGTTTTGATTTGTATTTCCCTGATGCTGAGTGATGTTGAGCACTTTTCCGTGTTTCTATTGGCCTTTTGGATGTTTTCTTTGCAGAAATGTCTGTTCATGTCTTCTGCCCATTTCTTGATTGGATTATTTGTTCTTTGGGTGTTGAGTTTGATGCGTTCTTTTTTTTTTTTTAAGATTTTATTTATTTATTAGAGAGAGAGAGATCACAAGTAGGCAGAGAGGCAGGTAGAGAGAGGAGGGGAAGCAGGCTTCCTGCTGAGCAGAAAGCCCGATACAGGGCTCGATCCCAGGACCCTCAGATCATGATCTGAGCTGAAGGCAGAGGCTTTAACCCACTGAGCCCCCAGGTGCCCCAATACGTTCTTTATAGATTTTGGATACTAGCCCTTTATCTAATAGGTCATTTGCAAATATCTTCTCCCATTCTACCGGTTGTCTTTTGGTTTTGTTGACTGTTTCCTTTGCTGTGCAAAAGCCTTTTATCTTGATGAAGTACCAATAGTTCATTTTCGCCCTTGCTTCCCTTGCCTTTGGCAATGTTTCTAGGAAGAAGTTGCTCTGGCTGAGGTCGAAGAGGTTATCCTGTGTTCTCCTCAAGGATTTTGATGGATTCCTGTCTCACATTGAGGTCTTTCATCCATTTTGAGTCTGTTTTTGTGTGTGGTGTAAGGAAATGGTCCATTTTCATTCATCTGCATGTGTCTGTCCAATTTTCCCAACACCATTTGTTGAGGAGACTGCCTTTTTTCCATTGTACATTCTTTCCTGCTTTGTTGAAGATTAGTTGACCATAGAGTTGTGGGTCCATTTCTGGGCTCTCTATTCTGTTCCATTTGATCTGTGTGTCTGTTTTTGTGCTACTGTCCTGATGATTACAGCTTTGTAATAGAGCTTGAAGTCTGGAATTGTGATGCCACCAACTTTGGTTTTCTTTTTCGACATTCCTGTGGCTATTCGGGGTCTTTTCTGCTTCCATATAAATT
>CM052892.1:25712130-25966943 GCA_028534135.1 Potos flavus
CAGAGAGTGCTTTAATAAGTGGAAGCTACCTGTACTATTAGCTATAAAATAAATAAATGGACTAAATGATCTGTAGCATGTCCTCTGGCCTAGACTCCATATTTTTATAGCCTCCCCGACTTTGGCATCTCTTTTCAAGTTCAGTCCCTAGGCCCCACCGGTAACTGACGTAGAGTTGGGGGAAGGAGAGAATTAAGATGGCCAGTGTGGCAGCAGAGACATGAAGATGTGGGGATGCTGGTAAGGGGAGAAGAAGCAGGATTCACTCCTCCCACAGGCACCCCAAGACTGCTAGATATTGAGCAGAAGCATATGCCCCCCAAGGGATACAGGATGAATGTGCTTGTTTTCGGGATCTTGGCCAATCCACCTAGCTTGTTTTTTACCTTTTATGAATAGAACACAGAAACCATCAGACTGCTTGTGAATGGAATAATATGCATGAATGAGTTTTGTAAACAGCACAGTTCAAGTGTTGCTGTTTTTGCTGCTCTTGCTATAACTGTGATAAATACCTTATTCAAAAACCTGAAGGGTATAGGCACTCTGTCTTATTTCTTTAGGCTGACACTTGTTTGCATTAAATTGACCATTAGTCTTGAGGAATGCCTATCATATCTATAGTCTTTTGAGAGAAGAGGAATCTTTCCTGAAGGCAGTATAAACTGGAGATTAATGGTACAAGTTCTCGGGATTCAATTTCTGGGTTTGCCATTTTCTAGTTGTATGGCCTTGGGCAAGTTGCTAAACCGCTTTAAGCTTCAGTTCCCCCGTCTTTAAAATGGGGATAATGATTATATGTAACCAAAAAGGATGCTGTAAGGATTAAATGAAGTGATGAATGTAAGACCTTGGCACAGTGCCTGGAGTGAAGGAAACACCCAGTAAGGGTTAGCTATTACCATTATTAAAATAATGGAAGAAATTTTATAGGAATCATAAATAACTCCAGCTTTGATGAGATGACAGATACACAAAGGCTGCATCTAAAGGATGAGGAATGGAGGAAAGTGGCAAAGAAGAGAACGAAGCGAAGGGAAAAACTCAGCTAGAATGAGTGGATGTGTCCCTGGCCAGTTCTCATAACTTTAGGTCTGTGGACACTGCTCCGGTAGCACCTGCCCTTGGATTTAAAATTTAATTCCAAATTAGTTCAAGCATCATACTAATGCTTCGATTTAAAATTTTGTTATCAAGGTTTTTGTATTACTAATCCTAAAAAGAAACAAAGGACTGTACTAGTCGGGACCCTCTTTTGAAATACGGATCGTCCACACAGCTAGATGTGAGACGTGCTGTCATTCTAGAGCTGAAATCTGTGCAGTGCCAGGAAGCCTGCTGGGATTTATCAGACCTACCTCTGTCCATTCACCTGCAGAGGTGGCATCCCATAAGTGATGGATGGGTTTTTAGCATAGAAAGTCAAATTTCAAATATGGTATCAATGAAATAGATCAGTATTGTCTATACCATGGGCTGGCAGACATTTTCTGTGTGGGCCAGATAGGAATATTTTAGGCTTTGTGAAACCATATAGCTTCTTCCACACCTACTCAGCTCTACTGTTGTAGGACAAGAGTGGCCGTAGACAGGGGCGCCTGGGTGGCTCAGTGGGTTAAAGCCTCTGCCTTCGGCTCAGGTCATGATCTCAGGGTCCTGAGATCGAGCCCCGCATCGGGCTCTCTGCTCAGCAGGGAGCCTGCTTCCCCCTCTCTCTCTGCCTGCCTCTCTGCCTACTTGTGATCTTTCTCTCTGTCAAATAAATAAAATCTTTAAAAAAAAAAAAAAAAGAGTGGCTGTAGACAATACGTAAATCAATGGCCATGGCTGTGTTCCAATAAACCTTGATTTACAAAAGCAAGTGGCCAGCCAGAATTGGCCCATGTGACCTAGTTTACTAATAACCTCTAGTCTACACAAGGGTTTTGAGGCAGTGACTCAAGTTGTCAGAAGCACCTGGACTAAAGCTCACATAAATTAAACATGATGTGAAAGAATGTTGTTGATTAGAGATTAGCTGACCTAACATAGAGGGCTTCAGACTAAAAATGAAAAGAGTAAGTAAAATGCTTAAATATAAATGGAGAGCCTAGCTTTTGTAGAAGAAAATAGGAATCACACACACACACACACACACACACACACACACACACACGAATTACAACATAAAATGTATTCAGTAATTCACATTAGAGAAGGACTGAGTGGGGCTCAGGAACATTGTTTCCAGTCTCATTTTTCTGTATTCCAGTGTTCAGAGTGTGAGTAATAACTCAGCGAACACACATCCCCGCTTGCCGGGAACAGTCTTAGTGTGCCTGGTGCCTCTGTAATAATCAGTAGTGACCCCTTTTGGAGAAGTGTCCTCATTTGCAATATAAATTATATGGCCATACCTCTAAGAACCAAAGTGGTTTTGAAATTGTAGCACAGACAGGTGTGCTTATTTAAAGTTAAAATTTGGACAATAATGCAAGTCTGTAAAGACAGAATGTAGTGCTGGATAGGGTGAGGGCTTCAAGTCATATAGAGTCAGATTTAAATCATCATTTATCACTTTCTGCTGATCTTACACAGTGTGCTGAATCTCCCTGAATCTTAACCCTTCATATATAATAATAAATAATAAAAGTAGCAGTCTCATTAAATTTAAATGTATCAACATGTAGTAAATATACAAAAATATTCACTGTTACTTCATTATTATTATGTATTTAAATGGGTAGATTGATTAGGTGGGACACAGAGTCATCCTTCCTATACAGAAGATAGGCTTTAAGAAGAGTGACTTCCTTTTCCCTGAAGACACTCAATCAGAGATTTAACAGGCATTTAATAGTGATGTTATAAATAAGCCTTGCTACTCAAAGTCTGGTCCATGAAGCAAGTGTCAGGATAACCTGGGAGCTGGTCAGAAATGCACACTCTTGGGCTCCAACCTAGACCTAATGAATCAGAATCTACATTTTTAAACGCCAGGTGGTATGTTTAGCTTTGCCATAAAGGATTCAGAAATCAGTGAATGATTATAGTAGATGACTTTTAAAGCCCTTCTGAACTCCAAGACCACTCCATATTATCAAGTCCACAGGTTTTAAGTGGATAAAATAATGGCACAGGGAGGAGCTATGGTCTCAATAACTAGTATATCCCATTCCACTGAGCAGGTTAAGAATGGCCATTTCCACCCAATTCCAAAGAACATTAAACATTCCATTCTGTTTATTAAAGTACAATCTCAAATACAAATGTGGATCTTAAATGAAAATACCCAACATTTAGACTGTTTTTTAATCCAAAGCATCATATCTCCTTGGACATAGCCCCTTGATCATTCCTTGGGTTCATTTTGTCTTGAGCCACTTCTCTGCTTTCTGCAAAATGCGCGTCTGATTATTCTCCATGCAGGTGCTCTGCCTAAAGCTCAGTATTCCATTAATACTGAACAGTTCACATATAAATAGATAGTTTAACCTTAGCTATTTCCCCAAAGCCTGAAGAGGTTGAAACAAATGTAAACAGAACTAGAAGAGCTGGCGAAACATTTAACTGAAACTTTAAAGAAATCTTTCTCTCTCTGGGACTTCCTGGTGATGATTGTAAATGCGGCACAACTGCTTTAGCTCCTTTTAAACTTTTATCCTCCCTCCTTGATGCAGGGTTTCTGACATCCCTGGCTGTTTGAGTTACACACCACGTGGACACACAGGATGAACTATGCTGGTCCACTGGGTTTTGTCAGTTGCTTCGTAGATCCCTTTTCTGATTCCATTATTCTGTGACTGCCTGAGTAGCCCATTATTTTTTTCCATTAGAATCTCACACACAGAAATAAAAAAGAATATATCGCTTCAAAAGAATTAAGAATTAAAGGGAAAAAACTAATTTTTAAAGGGAAAGAAAGACAACACGAAATGTGACAAAAGTATCAAGTTTGTAATATGTCTAACCTAAGGGAATTTTATGTTAATAGTGATGACTTATTATGCCAATATTTATCAGGCATCAGCTGTGTGCCAAGCACTGTGTTTGTTGCATGGTGATGATGATGATGACAATGATGATGATGATGATGATGATGATAGTAATAGTAGCTGACATTTGTTATGACTTATGAGCACTCAAATGAGATAGGCATGGGCCCTGCCCTCATGGGAACTTACAAGCTAACAGGAAAAGCAGACATTGCACCAATAAATCCAAGTCTTATCAATACAATGGCAGAGTATAATGGGAGACTGTGTCCGGTGGCCTCATCTAGTCTAAGGGTCAGTGAAAGCTTCTCTGGGGAAGCAATATACATAAAAGAAAGGTATGGTTGAGGAGAAAGAGCATTCCAGGCAGAGTGAAGACTATGGGCAAGAGCTCTGATCAAGCAAAAATATATGTTGGAAGAACTTAGAGGACCAGGAGGAGAATGGGGAGTTGAGGCTGGAGAGAAGAAAGCAGAGCAAGGTCATGCTGAATCTTGGAGTTCCCATGAGGAGGCCACCTTTATTCCAAGGCCAGTGGGGAGCCAATGATAGGTGTTAAGCAAGTGAGTGAATGATCAGCTTTGGGTTCCAAGAAGATAACTTTGACTGGACTGCAGGGGAAGAGAGGAAGCATGCAGAGAGCAGAAATGATGGTGGCTTGGACCAGAGGTTGGCAGTGTTTGTAAAACATCTCCAAGGTAAAGTGGGGTCCTTGTCAGGCTAGTAAAATACTCCTCCCATTGGAGTCTGGTTATTTCTGTTAGTTTTGAAGAAACTTTCCCTTCTCAAAACCTCAAAACTGTTCCTTTCACATGAATCAGAGCCATGTGAGGGAGATATGGGAACCCATGAGCAAAAGGCAACCGAAAGGCATGGAAAAGAAGAAACACAAAGGGCTAGTTCTCCACTGGAATGTGAGTCTGGATCTGCTGGTTCACTGACTCCATCCCATGACATAGGAAGGAATGAAGTACTAATGCACTCAGCAGAGAAAAAGAGGGTCAGGATTTGCCTAGAAATAGTTCATAGCCCATAAAAGTATTGTCAGAGAATAATGTGAGAAAAATGGACTTCTTTTTTTTTTTTTTAAGATTTATTTATTTGAGAGAGAGAGTGCACAAACAGGGAGGGGCAGGGGGAGAGGGAGAAAGGATCCTCAAGCAGGCCCCCCGCTGAGCCTGATAAGGGGTTCAATCCCAGGACCCTGAGATCATGACCTGAGCTGAAATCAAGAGCCAGCCACTCAACCAGCAGAGCCAACCAGGTACCCTGAGAAAATGGACTTCTAAAGGGGATTCTTTTCATATATAAGATAAAAGTATTTTAATTACTGGCCTAAGATCCCTTTACCCTAAAAGGAGGGCTCATTTAGAAAGCTGGAGCTGTAAGCTAAATTGTTAGCCCCTTTTGTGCTAAGTGGGATGACAAAGTCCTCACTTCCCTCTGGGTTCAAAGAATAGTTAGCAATCATTCGTCAAGCATTTTAATTGAACAACTACATGATAAAAGGCACTGGAATACAGTGGTTCATCACACACAGCTTCCAGTCCAGTGAAGAAGCTGAAAGTCTAGATATTAAGCTATTACACAATTAAATTTAAGAAGTGCAGGGGCAGGGCACCTGGGTGGCTCAGTGGGTTAAGCCTCTGCCTTCGGCTCAGGTCATGATCTCAGGGTCCTGGGATCGAGCCCCGCATCGGGCGCTCCGCTCAGCGGGGAGCCTGCTTCCCCCTCTCTCTCTGCCTGCCTCTCTGCCTACTTGTGATCTCTCTCTCTCTCTCTCTCTGTCAAATAAATAAATAAAATCTTTAAAAAAAAAAAAGAAGAAGAAGAAGAAGAAGTGCAGGAGCACCTGGGTGGCTCAGTCAGTTAAGTGCATCTGACTCTTCATTTCAGCTCAGGTCATGATCTCAGGGTCATGAGATTGAGCCCCGCGTCAGGCTCCATGCTGGACATAGAGCCTGCTCGAGATTCTCTCTCTCTCCCTCTCCGTCTGACCCTCCCACCCAACTCAATCAGGTGCTCTCTCTCTCTTAAAAAAAAAAAATTTGACAAGTGCAACTGTGATAGGTTCTGGCAAAGAAAATATTTGTACTGTGAGGGCTTATGGAAGGAGGGCGCCACACAGACAGCAAGTTAGGGAAGTGCTGAATGAACGGAGAGAAGTCAGATGGGTGGAGAGAGAGTAAGACAAGTGGTAAAGTGAGTTAATTTGACAAACACATATAGCACACCTGTCAGGTGCCAAGTGTCATATAGGTCTCTGTGATACACAAATAAATAAAACTCAGTCTCCATGATGGGGAAAAGAACATGGGCTGAGTCTTGCTAATTGCTAACTGTGAGAATTTGATTGTTGCTTTAACTACCCAAACCTCAGCATCTTAATCTGTAAACCACAAATATATCTATCTTGCAGGATCACTGTGAGAATTAAAAATGCTTAAGACCCTTAGCTCACTGCCAGACACATAAGTAGCAAGTTTGGTAATGATCACACCCAGAGTGAGTATGACATAGTATCAGAAGCAATGTTCACAGTGGTCGAAAACACTATTTTCCATCAGACTGCCTGGGTTCAAATCCCAGGTCCACCATTTACTAGCTCTCTCACTTTGGGCAAATGACAAACTTTCTGATCTTCAGTTTCTTCATGTATAAAAGGAAGGTAATAGAAATAGCTCCTAAGTTTCTTGGGAGGATTGAAGGAGGTAATGCATGAGAAGTGTGAAATATGGTTAAATAAATAGCTAGACTACATATTAGGTACATGCAAGGTGCTGTACCAGCACAGATAAATAAGCAGTAAGTTGTTTTTGTTTTTGTTCTAGATAGGAGGGTGAAGTAAGATAAGACCAAGTTTTGATCTTGGCCGTAAAAATGAGTAGGTGTTGGGCAGACAGAATGCTGTTAGATTTGCCTTGCTCAAGCCACAGGCCTGCAATTCACTAATGTGAGAATGCCAAGGGGGCCTAAGGCATAAAGAGACTATTTTAAAAGACAAGTGAGTTTAAGTTTATTCTAATAAGCATCTTCTCTCCAGTTGCTGCCATAAGCTACAAGGCAGGGTGATGTGGTTGATAATAACATGAGCTTTGGAATCAGGCAGACCTGGGTTCTAATTCAGTCCCTACTACTTCTGTGTGATCTTATGCCAGTTACTTTACCTCTCTGAGCTTCAGTTCACTAATCTTTAAAAACGAAGTAATAACAGTGCCCTCTTCATGAAGTTGTTATGAGGAATAAACAAGATAATGCATATAGAGAACAAAATAGCATGTCTGGCTCATAATAAAGATTCAGTAAATGTTAGCTATTGTTATTATTGTTGATGCCTCATTGACGTTTTGCTGGCACAGAACATTAGAATTTGTTCAATGTATGGAATAATTACATTAAACACAAGGGTATGCCTAATCACCTGCTCAACAGTGGGATCTCCAAAATAGATCATAAACAACCAGGTGGTGAGTTCCTATGTGGCATTGATTGCAGGAATTTACCTTTGTGGCCCCAGTAACTTTGAAAGTTGTGCAAAGTAGGCCCTCAATAAATACTGAATAAATTAGTGAAGGATTTGCTTTGCTGATCATAAACTTTTTTCTACTTACAAACATGAAGCATGTTTCTGTAAATCTATAAATAAATAAGTACACCTGTCATCTCACCACCAGTGGGACAATCATTGCTAATATCTTGATACATTTTCTTCCAAGGTGTACGTGCATGTGTGTGTGTGTGTGTGTGTGAAATATCTATGTTGGGGATCATAACATTTAAAGTAACTATATAGATATTTAATTTGATCATTACATACAAAAGCTTTTTCTCCATTTGTCCTATGAACATTTGCCTTGTTTTATTAAATATGCTTCAAAACATGATTTAGACATTGCAGAATATTCTATAAGGTTGTGCCATGTAATTTATTTAATAATTATTGTTAATTTATTGCCATATTGTTAGATTTTTAGCATGTGACAAAGCTAATTCATCTTAAATATAAGTTACCATATTCAGCAAGTTCTTCGCCTTTCAGGGTTATAAACAACTTGAAAACCTAATTATTAAAAAATGAAACTGTACTATTTTCCTCATAGAAGAAAATTACAAACATAGTTACATAAAATGCTGCCTACAATTTCGGGAGCTTTATAAACTTCACAAAGCCCATCCATGGATTCCTGTCGCAGGACTTCAGGTCAGAAGCAATGACATCAAGTATGTTAACATGAAGCAGAACAAAAAAGTGCAGGAAATCTAATGTGACAATTGTGGAGAAGTACCCTCTCTGAAATACTCCCAACTATAGGATCTTCATTTCTTTATAACATGGCCCAATCCCAGTTCATTCTTATATTGGAAATAATCTTAAGTCTAGATGCTACCTTAACACTTCTGTACAACTTTCATGATAATAATTTTGCATGTGCTGTATATTTATTATTCTTGGTGACAGAAAGCCTTTGGAGAACTCCTGTGCTACTGCTCACTGCAAGGTCCCACACCCTGGAGAACTGTATTAGTAGGTCTACCCCAGATATCCTTTTCCTCTGTGTCTCCTAACTGCCTTACATCTCATTCCATTTGAGCAAATATATAGCATGACTCAGCACTGGAAAATACAGTTAGAGTTATCTAAAGGAAAGAGATCATTTCATAATTATACCAAAAATAAATTCAACACATTTAAAATATAGCATAAAATGGATAGTCATAAAAGAGATATATTCACTACTTTGTTTGGGTCAGGTATAGTTCAGTCTCAGGATGCAGGGTTTTAACTTGGTCTTTGTGTCATTCTAACCAAGGAGAAGTACAACCTTTAATTCATTATCTTTATACTTTCTCCAATATGCAATTTATGATAATGAGGCAGGTTCTGCATGCCAATTTATACAGTGTCTAAAGAAGTCTAATAAGTTCTCAGCATAAAATAGAAAACTGTTTTATATTTTCTGTTTGTGGTTTCCATACATTTGCTTCTGAAGATGGAACAATTACTTATGTGAAAACTGGAGTATGAAAGAGTATGTCCATGTCTGCACCTTTCTATGTACGTGTTTATGACGTGTGTGTTTGAAAAATTCTAAATCACTATTCGATTCCAAAGAGTCATGGAAGAGGAAATTTTTGAAAACAATCCTAAGAATAATTTATATTAAAGACATTTCTTTCTCCCTCATAGTTGCATCATCCCTCTCAAGGCTTCCGCTTTGGAACTGTCCGGGAAAGCAGTGCTGAAGATTATGTGAGGCAAAGCTTCCCGGAGATGCATGAGTATATGAGAAGGTACAATGTACCAGCCACCCCTGACGGAGTGGAGTATCTGAAGTGAGTGTCAACCTCTTGAGTCAAGAAAATTCTCACTGAAAGAGAAGTCTTAGCTACTGTATATATATAGTATTTGTTGGGGTTTTTTTAATGACAGCTAAATATACCCACTGTGTGTTCAGTAATACCTCACACTGTGTGAGATCAAGAAAGCAGTATGGAATAGCGTGCATTTAATTATGTGACCTAGATTACTAGTTACCTGCATCATCCCCAGTTGGCAGTAGCTTCGCTCAAAGTGCCAGTGGGGTCATCAGTGTAGCAGATGGTGGGGAAAGTAAATGTTGGCTTGACATCACTTGAGAAAACAATGGTGCCGAAATGATCAAACACTCAGGGAATGTGGCCAGAGGATAAAGTGTCCCAGAGCAGCCCTTGCCTTCACAGTGAATCTCTAAGCCCATGGACTGTCTCCTCTTGCCACAAGGAAAAATGGAATTTATCTTAGAGATTTCCTGTAGAAAGGAAATAAGATAAAAGGCAATGATTCCCATGCCTGCATCCTTCTCATCAGAATTTATGAGAAGCAATCAAGAGCAATGACATTGCCATGGCAGATTATCAGAGCCTGTAATTCAGCAAAGCTGAATGCAAAGGAGGGCAGTGCAGTTATGGATCTGCTCATCTGGTCTGCCTGGGAGAAGGGAATGAATGGTTCCTGATAAGCACCACAGTGTGAAGGCGACCAGTCCTTTCCCTTGTGCCTGATAGTCTCAGGACAATGACATACATTTAAGCCTCCAATCCCTAAAAGCATGCAGCCCCAGGAAACAGGTTTACCTATGGTCAACCACAGTAATCTTCCCAATGGACAGAAGGACTTGCCACCTCAAATTCTCTTTTAGGGAAGAAGGAAAACAAATGAATAATTGAATGAGACATAAGAACTAATATGTTTCTGAAGAGCTCTGGTGACAGGACCCTAAAACTCCTTACGGACTTTTATAGAGTCTAGAGAGGAAGGCTTGTGCTCTCAGATTTGCCAAGTTATGTAGGATGAAATGCTACTTTTGCACTACGAAATGGCACTTTTGGTTTTGCAAGAACATTAAAATGTTAGAGTCCCTCTCTAACACAGAGTCGAGTGCTCCTTTGCCTTCCAGCTCCTCATCTGTCTGCTCTCCTTCAGGCAAATGCATGGCTGAGAGGGAGAAGATGTCAGGGTGATGGCAGTGGCTCCCTGCTAGATAGTAATCGCTGATGAACTGGGCTCTTCTGGCAGTGTGAAAAGAGTGAGATGCGTCACTACTGTGGCAGTCCCCAGTTCCACTCTACTCAGGGTATTCATTTATTCTGGAGGCTTCACCTGAGAAGGCCCCAATACTCCAAGTTGTCCCCACTCTAGCCTGGAGAGATGAAATCGTTAGAAAAGCAGGCACTGATGAAGCTGAGACCTTAAAGAAGCAACTTGTCCACAGTAATATAGTCAGCAAGTGGCAGAGTCAGGACTAGAACCAGGTCTCTAGAATTTATTCGCTGCTGCAGGCCAGTCTAGGAACCGTAACAGAAAAGTAGGTCCTTGATGTTCAAAGAATAGTCCATGTTCCAGCAGCATCTATGATCCTGTTAGCCCTTGGGAGTTTGTGAGAAATGCAGACTCCCAGGCCCCACCCCAGAAACTGCATATTAACAAGCTCCCCAGGTGATTCGCTGGTGGAGGTGACGTTGGGATATAGGCAGAACTGACCATTCATACCCTCTGACTTCTTATCTTTGGCCTTCTCTCTCCATGTTTGGCCCCAGTCACTGTCAGTGCTCTTAGCCACCACTCCCAAGAAACCACAGTCCTCATATTACCCCCTGGCATCCCAGAGCCCTGGGCTGCAGAACACACCTCCAGAGCCGCCTATGAGTATATGTCATTGTGGTATATGTATTATTTTATGGCATATGTATGATTAAACGAATTCTCAAAAAGGCAGAGCATGATTCTGTAATGGGAGAAACAGTTGGGGGCCCTGCCAAGTGTGAGGATGATTCAGCCAGTCATTTTACCTGGATCGCACCCAGCCACTTGCTCACCAGTGACTCAGGACCCCAGGAGAGTCTGTGAGCTAATTGCTTCTTGCCTTCCTGTGCAACAGAGACCTGTCATAACTGACTTCACTTTGCCGTCCACAATCAGGAGTAATTATTTAAGGATACCACTGAGACTGGACCTCAGTAATTACTGCTTAGAAAAACTGACCCCCGATTTTTTTCTATTGCTATTGCTACCTCTGATATTTGCAGAGTACTGGTACATGGTGACTAGTTGCTATGTAGCTCCCAAGGTACATTTTGTTACTGTGACAGTAAAACTTTTATTGGAGAAACATCTTTCAGCTTGATTTTTATTTTATTGCCAAGATTCCATTAAGGTTCCTCATCATCAGCTCCTAGGAGACAATTCACATCCTCAACCCTTTCTGCAGCTTCCCTCAGCTGTGGAGTTAGGAGATGTTTTTTTATTTTGGTTAAAGTTAAACACAGGTCTCATTATGACTTCGATCCAATACTCCTGGAAAAGGGAATGCATTTTCAATAGGCTGGAAGTGTAGAAAGAGGAAGCAATGGTCATTGGCATCAAGAAAAGGGAAGTTGACCTATTTGCTCTGTGTCCATGTATGGTCCAGACAAAGCCATCCATGTAAAAATGTACTTCTTTCCCACTGATGAATCTTAGAGGTGTCTAAGGCTGTCTCTCTTTTTCAGATTTTTGATGGGCCCTAGCCTTGTTCTGTTCTGAGTTTAACGCCACTCCACTCTATTGAATTCCAATAGACTCATTTTTGGCTCTGAGAGAGGAATGACTGAGTCAAGATGGAATAGAGAAGAATTGTTCTCTTCGCCAAGATGTTTGGACAGCCCTGAGGGTGGGAAAGCCTTTCGTAAATGGCTGTATGTCCTACCCCTTTCCAAAAAGGATTTGAGGTGGCTGTCATCGCATACACCTTAAATGGTTCCTTTTAAGATTCCCCCTTCCTTGCCTCCTTTGTTATTGGGAGCTCAGCTGGCACTGAGACATACCTTCCTCTGGACCGTTTCTGTGCCTACATTTAAAAAATGGGAAGAACACATGAAGGATGCGTAAGGCATCTGTTGGCATCTTGAGCGCAGTCCACATCTGATTCACTGATACAAACCAGGGACACCTACCTTAAATGATTCCTGCCTGAATTGCCTCCTAGGATGGGAGTGAAACATGAATCTCTGGAGATATATTAATAAAGCAGATCACTAAGATCTATTACCTATGCTTCCCCCTCCAGTTAACGTGTGCTAGCCTGTGGACTTTAAAGAGACCTCTCAACTCCCTTTTCCCCAAGACTGCTAGATATAGATATATTTGTATTTCCTTAATATGTATTCCTAAATATGAAATGATGCCTGATATCTGAAGAATATGATAGTGATCATGACAGAAAGAAATAAAAGTTTCCACATATTGAGTAATGAAACCACCTGACTCCAACACTTACTAGCTGTGTAACCTGAATTCAGTTACTTGGATTCTCTGAGCCTCATCTGCTAAAATGGGATAATACCACCCACCTCACAGCCATTGTGAGCAATACAGTGTGTGGAGAACAATCAGTACTGTGCCTTGCACAAACGAGTCACTCAGATAATATAAGAGAAATGAACTTCCCATTCAATTCAGTCACTCTTACTTTATTGTGGGATTTAGAAGGAACAAAAGGTAGATAAACCCATTGGAAAGACGTCATGCTCTCTTAGAAGAGTGTCTATTTCCCTGGAAGAGTGTCTATTTCCCCGGGTCTGTTCTCCACGGGTCAGTGAGATGTCAACAAGGCTGAGTCAGCAGCTACCTGGCTTGGGCTGCCCTTTCTTTCCAAGTTTCTGTCCCCTAAACAAAAGCCAGTTGTCAACCTTTCTGTCTATTAATGAATCATTTTTCTCTTTTCTTCTCTTGGTCTTAAATATAGGAACGATCCAGAGAAACTAGATGCCTTCATTATGGACAAAGCCCTCCTGGATTATGAAGTGTCAATAGATGCTGACTGCAAACTTCTAACCGTGGGGAAGCCATTTGCTATAGAAGGTATGAGCCAGTTACTCTTGATTCACTCTGACTCAGGATATGCTCAGTTTGCCAACCTAGCAAGTCATAAATGCCAGAGTCAGAGGCAAAAAGCTATGCATCTTCCCTTGTTTTCATTTTCAATTCATAAGCACTTAGCTATTAAGTTGCTGAAGCTAGGAATTTATTTTTCACCTACTCCATAAAAATTAATTTATCCAATTGTTCGAAAAACAACAACAACAAACATTGTTGTTACCCACATGATGCTGCTTCAGATATCTGAGGATGGAGGCATAGTGTAACAAATGGGGAGTCCAATTTTGATTCAGTCTGTATTTTCTAATTCTTGTAATGAATCTGATGCAAAAACTAGAATGATCACATTCTACAACTGGAAGGACCTCAAAATTGATCTAATCCAATCTACTTCTTTTATCCACAAGAAAGCCCAGGGACATTACATCAGTTTTTCATAATCACACAATTAAATGATAATACTGGAATTAGAATCCAAATCTCATGGTTCCTAAATAAATGTTTTTCCACTAGGTGGGAAAACAATAGGAAAAGAAATCTCCTTCTATACCTAAGCAACCTTTAAGAGTCCTAAACAAAACATTGTTTGGGACCTCAGGTTTGCCTTTCTCCCCTACTGGCAGCAAATTTTTGCTCCCTACTTGATCAACCAATCAATCAAACTTCAGGGGCAAAGAAGGATTGCTTTGTCAGTTGCTCCTTTCATTCGGGACAACAGTTGATATATGGAACTGATAGTTTGAACCAGCAAATTTCACATCTCCCAATTCCCAGCTTCCCTTCTCTGACAGTACATGCTGGCTCTCAAGACAGCCATGCTTACTTGTCAGAAAACACTTTGACTTGAAACAATCCCATGAGGGTGCCCAAGTCCTATTTCCAGAAAACTCTGCTTTTCCGTATGTTGACTAGTGTATCAAAACTATTCTGATTCCGATTTCCCAGCCACAGTTGGACTCTGTCTCCCCTAAACATATCAGCAAATTTTTTACTTCAGTCTTTGTTTTTGTGATGAATGAGAATGTAAGAGCTGATGTTGTTTCTTTGAGCCTTCTCCTAAGAGAAATCAATCTTTTCTCCAGGCAAAGTGACCTCCACCTGAACCAGGGATAGAACTCAGGAAGAGAGAGATTTAGCGGTAGTTGTCTTCTATTAAAACTACAATCTGAGATAGAAAAGTCTAAAAAAAAAAAAAAGAAGAAGAAGATAAAGAAAAGGCAAGAAAAAACCGAAAGAACATTTATTATATAACCCCATTTTAATGTAACAATGGAAAAATTCCCTTTTTTTTTTTGGGGTGGCATCTGGGGATATGGAAAGGATGTTACATTTTTTTTCTGTCCTAGATGTACTGGGTAATTGAGGTCCCTTTTGCCTTTAGCAGCTACTAACAATGAATCATTTGTAGCGGGCATAAGAATGAGGGACTCCATTCTCCACCTTTGTCTTCAGGGGGCAACCCTAGCTTGTCAAAAGACAGTGGTAAGATGGCTTGTTTGCCTCTGCCAGACCCCAGTGCCAGATGCCACACAATTAACTCCCCACTGGTTTCCTGTTTACATTTCCATCTGTGCTCCTGAGACTTAGTGTCTTACAGTTCCCGTCATCTCCACATTCCACATTGTTTTCAAAGGGGATAAGCGCAAAATGGCGCATGAAAGAGCTCTCTCTGCAAGAGAACAGAAAGACCACAGATTTGAATAGAAAGCATTGCCCTCATTGTTGGTTTATTCTAAAAAAAAAAAAAAAACACTGCTGGTTTATTCTGGGTGAGGTGCAAATCAGAAAATTTAATTCAGTACTGCCCTGCCACCAAATTCACAGCCTGAAAACAGAACTTGGTGAAACACAGGGAGGATACTTACAAGTTACTAGAGATACTAGCAAAAGTCTTGATCACTGCTTTTTTTCTTTTTTTAAAGATTTTTTATTTATTTGACAAAGAGCAAGAGAGTACGATCACAAGCAGGGGGAGGGGCTGAAGAGAGGGAGAAGCAGACTCTCTGCTGATCAAGGAGCCCAATGTGGGACTCAATCCTAGGACCCCAGGATCATAACCTGAGCCAAAGGCAGACGCTTAACAACTGAGCCACCCAGGCGCCCCTTGATCACTGCTTTTTTAAAAAAATGTTAATCTCATAAATTTTTAGGGAATATTTCTCTTGAAGAAATTTTTTAAAATATTATATGCTTTGACATTTGTTTCTTGAACTTATAAAAATGAGGACTTATTAATTAATCAGACTTTAGAGGCATAAAAATGTCATGAAAGCAATTTATGAACAATTCTTACCCTTTTAGCTTACAGGAATGTTTTATATATGTATCTGTGTCCACTGTATAATAACAGTTATGTAATAGATGATGTATCACCTATTATGTAACTCAGGAGGTTAAATTTGAAATAAGCATCTAATTCACGGACTGCTGCAGTTTATCAAGGGACCCTGATATCTACAAATGCTTTCCCAGGTACTTACATGGCTTTGTGAACTTAAGGAGGGAAGGGCAGTCCATTGACTGCTTCATGTTGAATGTACATTCACTTTATATAGTACTGATGTCACACCAGCTCCTCGTGGCAACTGCCCACCCCTCCCAACTCCACCATTCTGCATTTATTTAGGCTTAAAAGGTAAAGGTGAAGCCAAAGTAAGCCAGTGGTTCCACTTTGAGTTTGAAACCTTTTCCTGAGGACTCAGCACAGCAAACCGAAACTCTTCAGAATTCAGAAGCGTGTGGAAAGTCTTTCGTCATATTAAATACCATACACCAGGGACACAAAGACGTATAGTGTGCTCTGGAAAAAAGAGAAAGTGTTAAGATAAATGAATACATGTCCCAAATTTATGCATTGGAGTTAGCTGACAATAAAGGTCAAGTGGGAAGAAAGAGTAATAGAACTGCACGGTAATGATGTGTGACCTTTCTGCCAAAGACCTTTGCCTGTTTCTTGAGTTTGTTCTTTTACTTGCTTCCCACTAAGTACTTAATACAGTGTTTGGAGCACTGGCTCTGGAGTCTGAGTGCTTGGGTGAGAATAGAGTTGCTGTTACTCACTGAGCCCCATGGGGCAAGTCATTTCATCTGTTCTTCAGGCCCCTCATCTGCATAATGGGTTTGTGAATACCACAACTAGAGTGGAGTTGTGAAGGTTAAGTGAAATAGTCCATGTGAAGCATGGACAAGCACGGAGTGCCCAGTAAATTATTAGTATTCAGTATATTGAATTAATAGACTGAGACCAATTCCCCAGAAAATTATCCCAGGAGAGATAACCCTCACATATCTCAGCTTCTCCCACACACTTCTTTCTCCGCTCTCATGTGCTGGGGGTAAGGGAAACCCATTTTTAAAGTCTACTTTACAGCTGGGGCTATTACAATATGTTCTCAACCATTGCCCCAGAGTAGCTAAATGTGGTATTCCAAGGACAGACAGCAAAAATGAATTAATCTTTCTTCCTTGAAGCCTTTTTAACCCTATCTAAGATCTCATTTTCAAAATATCTATTACCCAACTACATTTCAGGATGATTCTTTTAGTCTATGAATTTCTAACTATACATTTGCTAGCCAAAATATATTTCCCCCACTCTTAGCTGAGTAAAGCTGATTTATCCATGGGGAAAAGATCAGGATTCTGTTCTGAAAATTGTTCTCTTGGGCTATTAAGCTGTATCCAATTTCCAGGGTGCCTGATGCCTTCATCTTTAGGGTTGAAGGATTCCATTTTGCTTCATTCATCAACCACAAAATAGTCAACCTCATCTTTATTGCAAAGCCACGTTTCTAATGATAATGAAAGCCACTCAGGCTGCTAGGTTGAGTCAGCAATTTAAAAATAAGAATTCTTTGACCAATGAACACAATTAAATTTGAAAAGCAACTGATAAAGAGAAGGACAGAAATGAAACCTTCAAGGTTTTACTATTTTATGTTTCTGAATAAAATGGATTTTATGTCTTTTAACAAATACCTCTTCTAATCACCACATAACTTTTTCCCTGTGAGAAATTTCTCCCCTTGTTCTATATGCATAGTGTGTTTTAATTAGCTCATAATTATTATTGATGCTAATAATCATTTAAATGTCAATACTCAATATATGTATTAAAATAGAAAATGTAGAAGGACAGTAATCTATTTTTAGCAGTCAATTGCAAATTAACCTTGACGTGATGGAGTAGAGTGATTTAATATTTATTATTTTCTATGTAGCAACTTTTTATAAATGTCCCTGCAACTTCAACATAGCTTTTTCCCTAAGGCATTTTTAATACTTTTATTGTAGTGCCAAAATTCTATTCTTAGAATATATAGATTTATCGTAAGTATTAATTTTAGGTTTTTAAACTTTACATCACGTATTTCTGTCTCATCTACCCCAAAATGCCACTATCAAGAATCAGTCTATGATGCCTCCTCTCATCCTTCCATTGGGTAGCAAGTTCTCATTCCTCTGAACTCCATAGAGTTTTATCTATTCTCCTCATTGCATCTAGTTTTCATATTTGACCTTTATTGAATTTATGCATCATCTATCTTGTTTTCCAGAAAAGTCCTGTAACTTTCTCCCATGTTGTGTAGTTATTTATGTCTGCCTCACCGCCCTCATGCCCCCATAGCTTCATAAGGATAGAATTGTGTCTGAGTTAACTTGGAAACCTCTGTAGCCCTTGGCAGGGTATCAGGCACAGAATAAACATCCAACACATGTGTGTAGGCTTAATGAATAGATGAATAGGTATGCAATAAGTGTGTATCAGATAAAAACATTTCCGCCATTATTACACTAAGCTGGGCTGGAATTGTTGGCTTTGAGATGATTTTTAGAAGAAACAATATAGTCAGGGGGTGTCCTTGCTAGTTAATATCCTCATCTATGTATAGTCATGGACCAGGTAGGGCTACACTTACGTATATTTCCACAACTTATTGAAAAGTTTATAAACAAAATCTGCCCATGAATAATATATATTTTGTCTGCTGAAAACAAACTATCGGTTTAGATGATTGTGGTTTTTTTACTGCATTGCCTGGTTTGGGGAGATTACATCAATATGATTATAGTGATAGAGCCTGTGTTGAAGGGGAGGAAATAGGCCGAGTATTTCATTATCTTGGTCACATGTTATTCTGGACACAGTGGAAAGAGCATTGGTTTTAGACTCAAACAGACCTACTTTCAAATGCTAGTTTTGCCAACTATGAGCTGTGTGACCTTGGGCAGTTTACCTATTCCTGAAGTATTGCATATTATACGTAAGTTCTTATAGGGGTTAGACTCATGTAGTATATTATCTGGTACAGAATAGGACTCAATACGTTCTAGTTATTAAATTCCAGAGTGATTTAACTCAACTATAGACCACAGTCTAGTATACAATCTTAGTCTAGTGCATGATCTACAAAATGGGGTAAGATACATACAAAATTTATTATAGCGCATAGTATACAGTAATCTCTTAATACATATCGGAAATTGTTGTTGAAAATTATTGCCCCGAGGGGAAAATACGGTCATATTCAGCAAACCTGCTATAGTTGTCCTGACAATCAACCCACTTCCACCAGATAGTTCCAAGTCCTCCTACTATATGTTATATATGCCCCAGTTCTTCTCTCTCGTAGCATTTATCTCACTCGTAATGAAATAATCATTACGTGGTGCAATAATAACTATCTCTCTGATAGCATATACACTCTATACAAGGCCTGTATCTGCCTTGCTCACTATTAAATCCTGATCTCTTAAGACAGTGCCTAGTCATTCAGTAAATATTTGTTGAATGTGTGAATGAATGAGTGAATGATGAATGCATGAGTCAGTAAGTCATCGAATATTATTATACACATGACTAGTGTTGTGCCTGACATGTAAATAAGTACTGAAAGAATGAATTTGCAACTGAATTGTAAATAGCATTCATTATAATACAAGTTTCTAAAGAAAACTGGTTACTTCCTTATGGTTAGTTGCCCATTATAAAAAAATGTTATTTAATGATAACATCAGCAGAAGAATAGGCTGCCTATGTAAAGTCTTTTATTGTCAGTCTTGCTTTTCAAGCCAAAACTACTAGGCACAAAGTAGGCACTCAAAATAGCCCTTTGAATGGAAAATTCTAATCATGCTCTTGACATTGTCATCACTTCCCTGACTTGCCATTGTTAGGGAACAAACAAAATTATCAGGGGGAAAAAAACCATACAGCTCTTTAAAACTCAAAAATGTTTTCTGCATTATTTACTCTTCTCTTTTATTGGTTATAAATACATCTCAAGCCTCATTTTTTTAAAAAAGGATTTGTGTGTACACAATAAAAAATGGAACAAAAACTAATGTCCTTGGAAATAAATTGTAAGATAGAATAATTATAGCAAGTATTTGTTTTCATGAAGTATCTTTGAATTCTTGACAGCCTTTTAGTCTTTATCAGTGAAAAAAGGATGAGCTATATTTTTAATTTATCTTCCTCAATCATCCTGAGGGCAAAATATCTTTTTGACTATGCCATCCAATAGCTAAAGACAAAATGTAGTTAATTAGCTCTTTCACATGGCTCATCAAAGAGCTTACCAGTGAATTAACAGTTTGGAAAAGAAGTAAAGCCACACAGAGCGAGGATACATAGTCCAAGCTGGTTAATAAAAAACTCTGACAACACATTACATCCACCTTTGTGCTACTCCTTCATCCTTTCCCCTGCCTCTCTTGCCTTAAATAACCACTATCCTGGATATCTGGCTTATTAGTTCCTTGATTTTCTTCTAACTGTACTTTTGCCATATGCATATGAATTCCTAAAAATATACTGTTTCATTTTGAATATGTTTACATTTACATAATGGATTCATGCTGTAATCTTCAGGGGCTGATCTTTTTTACTCAGTATTTCTTGGAGTCATCCATATTATCCCATGTAGTTCTAATTCATATGTTTTGCACTATGCAATATACCAATTATGTAATATTCCACAATTTATTTACCCATTCTCTTGTCAAAGAACATTGGGATTGTTTCCAAATTTTTACTATTATGAACAGTGCCTCTAAGAACATTCTGGTACATATCTCCTGGTGTGGTTGTAGAGGAGCTCTTTAGAAATGTACTTAAAATTACTGGTCTTAGAGCATATAAATGTTCAACTATACAAAATAATAGCAAACTATTTTGGGGTACCTGGGTGGCTCAGATGGTTAAGCGTCTGCCTTCGGCTCAGGTCATGATCCCAGGGTCCTGGGATCGAGCCCCACATTAGGCTCCTTGCTCAGCAGGGAGCCAGCTTCTCCCTCTCCTTCTGCCTGCTATTGCCCCTGCTTGTGCTCTCCCCCTAATCTCTCTTTCTGTCAAATAATAAAATCTTAAAAACAAATAGAAAACTATTTTCCACAGTGGTTATATCAATTTGTATTTGCAGAAGCAACATACGTGATCTTATGGACCTACATCTTCTCCAAGATGTAGGTGTGGGGGGACAAGTTTTTGTGGATGTTTTAATTCTCATGCTATACTGTATGTTCACATGGTCTCATTATTGAAAAACTGACAAAAGTAAAAGAGGGTCATGCATGACCAATGATGAGAGAATGTCATTAACCTGAAATTATAATTAATCCAATTTTGTGTGTTAAGGTTCAGAAGGAGGGGTTTTAGGAGAGGTGGATAGAAAATCCTAGTCCTGGTAAAGGCCTCAAAGGTATCTTCTCAAAATTATCTTGAAGGGAAGGGCAAAAGCCCTTGGAATAATGTGCCCCTGGAACACAGTGCATAGCCCATTCCTCTCCTTTCCAAATTCATCTCTTCTACTCAGAAAGGCAGCAGATGCATAGTAATCATACCTTGGACCTCTCTGAGTCCTTCAAAGGAAAGATGGTGAAAGCTCACCCTGCCCTTGGTACCAGAGCTGATAACTATATCACACAAGTGTGGTGGCCCCTCTTAGGATCCTCTCAGGTGAAAAGCTGATCTGAGATTGTTTTCTTCTAGGGTATGGCATTGGTCTCCCACCAAACTCTCCACTGACCTCCAATATATCCGAGCTAATCAGTCAATACAAGTCCCACGGATTTATGGATGTGTTGCATGACAAGTGGTACAAGGTGGTTCCCTGTGGAAAGAGAAGCTTTGCTGTCACTGAGGTAAGGAAAAAGTGCTGATCATGTTGATGCTTTGTATTGCTTTACCTTGAAGAATATGAAGAAATGCTGTTACAAGTATCCTGTGGTCAATAACGCAGGCTATTACATCTACTAGAACTCACCGTAATATTTGCATTATTCCTAAGTTCACTTGAAGAGTGCCCATTCTGGTAGGAATTTGCAATAAGACAGGTTTGTCTGGGATTCAAACGTGATGTATTTTGATGAGTAAATGTCTGAATTTCCACTTTTTTTCTATATGCTATATCCACAAGTGCAGAAGAAATGCTGTTCGAATTACAGCAATAGTATCTATATCTGAGATTGTCATTAACAGCATTTGGTTTAACTGTTAATTGCTGGACATGATGTGGACTTCAAAATATCCTTTAAGATCTAATCAAAGCTAATTTCCCAATGGTCCAACCATGAATCTTTTATGGGTTTAGAAAAATAGGCACACCTTAATGGGTAATTCTTAGATTGGTGAATCATAGATTTTTTAAACCGGAAACAACCAATACCTTTCTTCTACAGATGAGAAACTAATACCTAGAGATCCTAAGTGATTTGCCCAAGGCACACAAATAGTCAGAATCTACATCTTTCTATTGCAGTGCTCTGCCTTTACAGTATAATTAGAAAGAAACCATCAAAGGAGATAATTAAGATAAGAGACTAAAAGATCTAACAAGAACCAGGTTCAGGTATTCAAAAGAGAAGCCAAATAAACCAGTACAAGGTCAGCCAGACATTAAAACACCACCAACAACAACACTACAGCCAGCAATAATAATGGCTTCAAATAGCCTCTATTTTGGCAAATTTGTATTTCTACACAGACTCTTCTGAGCTCCAGAACCATATGTCTACCTTCCCGTTTGACATCCCCACTTGAATATCCTACAGGCATCTCACATTTAACTTGTCAAAAACTGAACCTTTGATCTTCTCTCCTAAATCTGCTTTTCCTCCTGTGATTCACATCTCAGGTAATGACACCTCCGTCCATTCACTTACTCATTCCAGAAACTGCCAAGGATCCTTCATGCCTCCCACATCTCACCTCCTGCATCCATCAACAAGCCATATTTTTTCCTTCTATAAAATATGTCTCAAGTAAGCCCGTTTATCGCCATCTTCACTGTCATCACTCTAGTTCAAGCCCTCATCCCTTATCTGGACCACTGCAAAAGTCTCTTACGTGCTCTCTGTTTTCCTGCCTGCCTTTCTCCAATTTGTTTTCCATGCGGCAGATCACTCTTTTGCTTAGAAGTCTGCATTGGGCTGCCATGTTAATTAGAGAACAATCTGAAATGCAAAACTTGGCCTACAGTGCCCTGTGGGACTTGATTCTGCCTGTATCTCCAGCCTCATCTCATGCCACTTTCTTCCTGGCTCATTACAGCCCCACCACTTTGGTCATTTAATTTATTTTTTGAAAGATTTAGTTATTTATTTGAGAGAGAGAGAAAGAGAGAGAGTGCAAGCATGTGTGCATGAGTGGAGGGAGGGGTAGAAGGAGGGAATCTCAAGCAGACTCCCCACTGAGCCTGGAGCCTGACGTGGGGCTCGATCTCATGACCCTGAGATCATGACCTGAGCCAAAACCAAGAGTCGGATACTCAACCAACTGAACCATCCGGGAGCCCCCACAGGGGTCATTTTAGATAGAGATATGCCAGTGGCTTCCCCGTCTTGGCATCTTGGCACATGCTATTACATCCTCCTTCCCAATTACTCTTACCCCTGACATTTACCAGCTAATACATCTCATTATAAACTCCCAGCTAAAATCTCACTTCTCCAGGGCCTGCCCATAATCCCTGTTCCAATCTGAAAAATATCTTCCTTTTTAACCTCCTAGGATATCTCATTGAGAAGGTGGTCATAGAGCAAAGATTTAAAGGAAGCAAAGAGGAAAATGGGGAATTAGGGAAATAGCCTCTTCTGTTTCTTACCATGTGACAAAAGCAGTATTAGGGAAATTAACTCGTAAGTTCATACTACAACCCTATTAGGCAGGCATTTTTATCTTTGGAGAGATTTGCGTGGCTTTTTCTAAAAGAAGTAAAATTGGTCTTACACTGGTCAGCTCAATTGAGTCAGCCAAGAATGCAAACAAACCAATTGCTTCACTTGTACAAAGCAACAATCACTTGGTGTTTTCTACCATTCACTATGACCATGGTTAACTCATGCCAAAATCTCCAAGTGATTCAAAGTTGACAGCAAGACATTAGACAAAAGGAGCCTCCCAGTCATGTCCCCAAAGCCAGCTGTATGGAATTATTTGCACCTCCTTGATCACACGCACGTGTCTAGGCTGTTGCCATTTCAGAGGACCATCAGACGGGTATCAGCAGGAGGGACCCTCTGACTCCACTGGACAGGCCTCTGAGGGTGCGGGGTTCTTCAGACTCAGAACCTAACTCCACTGGGCACATAGAGGGAAATGTCCTTTTGGAGACTAACATAAATCTATTTATTCAAGTATGAAAGAGCTACTACAAAGCATGATAAATTTGAAGCCATACATTTCTAGACTTGTATCCTGAAGCTACCAATTAACCACTGAATGACTTAACTGCTATTAGGTCTGAGTTTCCTCATCCATGAATGAATATGATAAAACTCGTCTTGCTGTTTTGTTCTGAGAATAAGAGATCATTGATGGAAAGACCTAGTAAGAAAACTGACACAGTAAGTAGTAAATAATGGAAGTATTCATAGCTCCTCTCCCTCCATCAGGAGAATTGCCTGAAGTTCATAGATATCTTCAGGTATCTTCCTGAAGCTCTTTTTAGAAGTGAGGAAACCTTCCCCAAGGACACTCAGTGGATTTCCTCATATGTCATTGGGCCAAAATGGTGTCATCTGCCCTACATGATCCAATCAGTGTGAGGGGAATGAGATCATCATAATGGATTAGACCAGTCATGACTCATCCCCTTGGACTGAAGATGGGCCGGCTTCCCTTGAAATGCATGATCACATAGAGAAGACCTAAACAAAAGCAGGATTCCCTTAGGAAGAAGGAGATGGGAGAATGGATGCTGAATAAGCAATCACCCACCTCTTCTACACTCACTCTGTCGTTGGAAAAAGTTGCGTCCTCTCATCCCACCCGCCTCCATTCGTCTGTACAATAAGGTATTTGGATTTTATCATCTGCAAAAGCCCTCCCAGCTTTGATCCAGTGATGATGGTTTCCCTTTATATTATCCTGAGATAAGAATATTGATACTCTTTACAATATAGCATCATGGTTGAACATAGGGGCTTTGGAGACAGTTCTGGATTTGATCCTTTTCAGCCCTGTAATATAGGCCATGTTACTTGGCCATTCTGAGCCTCACCTTCAGCAAATTGGGGGACTTTATAGGATTGGGGTAAAAATTAAGTCAGATAATGCTTGTAAAATATTGAGCTTATGACCAAATATGCTAACCACAAGGTCACTTATGTTGTTAAGGATTTTGAGGTTTCACCATAAATGTTCCAGGACTGTGTTGACTTATCAGTAATTTCAAGCAAAACCAGCTTATGTGTGGACAAATAAGATAGATTTTGAGGTAAGAAATAATTAGCAGAAGCCAAATTCAGGGGAGGGGGGTTGGGAGAAATTCTGGATGTAGTGAGCTGGAAGCAGCTGCATGAGAGACTGACATCAGGATCAAGTTATGGTTGCTAAGACAAACCTGGGCCCACAGATCAGCTGAATTTGGAAGGGGGAGACAGGTAGGAGTTAAGAGAGTGGAAGAGATGCATATTCTTAATTAGAACCTCAGAGACTGAAATGAAAGAAGATTCTGTGTGTGGTGGTGGAAAGAGAGCCACCCCCAGCCTCGGGGAATGTTCCGAACACACATGGAGCTATTCTTTCTCAGGAATGGTGCTCTACACTATGGCAGCTCCTAGTCTAGCGATTACTACTCTGTGATGAGGCTCCCCTGTGTGCATTTGCACAGCAGTGCATATCCGTGTGCACCGGCTGGCACATTCGTCTTGTACAACCGAAGAAAGAACTTCAGGGTGTCACCCTCCCAAAACCTACAGGTAGAATGTAATTAAATGAAGCCAGTCTTCAGCTGAGCTCAGTCTCCTCTGTGAAGGCCCTCTGCCCGCTGGATTTCCCTTGGCTCCAATCCTTGAGTGTCCACCTGCTTTTTTTTTTTTGTAAGCCATCTCCCAGAAAAGGTCAGAAAAAGGAAGCATACCTGTTAGCACTTTGCTCACCATCCCTTATGCCTCGCGTGCCATCCATTGCTGGGCTCTGATAGTGTCGAGAGGCAAGGGTTGGCTCTGAAATCAGACAAGCCATACGGGAAGCCTCGTCTACTGTCAGCTTGCCTTGGGCACATCACTGACTCGCCTCAGCCTCAGCTTCTCCATCTCTTCCATGGCTTCTTGTGAGGAGTAAATAAAGTAGTAGTTTAATGAACATGTCCCACCTCCTTCACCTGTCCGGGGTGGGGGGGAGGGCAGGACACAGTACAGCAGAAGCAGGTATGTCCTGGAGGGCACCTCTCCCAACAGCGGCTCTTGAGGAAGACGTTCCTCTGTTTATTTCTGACCCAACCTCCCCGTTTTCCAGGTCCAGTCCAGTCTATATATGTTGCCACAGAGGAATTGAACACCCTTGCCCTATGAAAAAATATCCTGGTTTGGCTAATGAGTAATCTGGTCACCTAGTAACAGGATATGGAAGATGCTTTTTCTTCCTATTTCTGGTAATTGGACATTAATACTTTGTCCCCTGTGAGAACCTTGATCTCTTCACCTCCCATCTCTTGGCAACCCCAGAGCTGTCTAGCTGCATTGTCTCTGGAGGATAAACTCATTTTTTTGAATTCCAGGGCTTTATCCGGTCCCCAGAGTCACTTAGAAAATTGCAGGTCCAGTTCCACTGACCAGATTCTGGCAATTCTCAGAGAGGAATTTTTTTTTTTTTTTAAGATTTTAATTATTTATTTATCAGAGAGAGAGAGCACAAGCAGGCAGAGTGGCAGGCAGAGGCAGAGGGAGAAGCAGGCTCCCTGGCGGGCAAGGAGCCCGATGCAGGACTCGATCCCAGGACCCTGGGATCGTGACCTCAGCCGAAGGCAGCCGCTTAACCAACTGAGACACCCAGGCGTCCCCTCAGAGAAGAATTTTAAATCGACCTTAGATGTTTCTCCATGGTCCTCCTAGCACAACTCTGCCTGTGCCCACAGCAGACCCATTGTCACTTAGTTCCACTGGGGAAAACGTATGGCTGACTTTAAGTTCCTCCATTTTCTTTTGACTCAGCAAAAAATGCCATTTTTTGATAAAGTTACTGAGTGAATTTAGAGTTCCAAGGCAACCGTTTTGTGAAATCTGTTATTTGCAAACCAGGAAAAGGAAGGTGGCAGATCACAGTTTAGCAAACTCCCAAAATTCTTCAAGAAATTATTAAGATCTGTGATAGTATCTTTTTTTTGAAAGCCACTTTTAAATAGTAATGGATCGAATAAACAATTGGTTGACACTTTTAACCACCTGGAAATAGTAAAGAAGGAAGAACTGATAGTCTTGGCAGAGAATAGATAGCACGCAAAAGTCCGGGGAATTTCCAAGAAACCATTTGCAAAGGTATGGTTTACGGAAACCAACAGAAAGAGTACATTCTCCCAGGGCAAGTAAAGTGGAAGAGCCATAACCACATCTAGACTCAAGGGGAAATGGGGAGAGAGCCATTCCTAGAAACTGGGGGAGGGGATAGCTTTCTAACCGGAGGGCTTTCTAACGGGAGCTGTGTCCTTTGACGAGGAACATAGCCAACCCACAGTGACCTGGCTGGGAGATAGCCAGAGAATAAATACCTGACCTCAGCTCCTCTAACCTCTTCATCTCCCACCACGGCCTTAGGTCAAGGGAGCCTGTCAGTGTGGTTCATAGAGGACCTCCACTGGACACAAAACTGGATGGAGAAAGGTGGAGAGTGGGTCTGGAAGGGCAAAAGAATGTCCAGCACAGACCCTCATGGAAGGTGAAGATGGGGATGGGACAGCTAGAGGAAAGTGCTCGCAGCCTGACCATCTGAGAATGTGCAGCTTCTGCACCCATACACAGGTCCAGCCTGCAGGGAGAGAGACAGCTCATGCCTTGCCTTGGTCAGAAGGAGGAGAGAAATACAACCACTGGAACAGCGCTGGTCTTGGGAGCCAGGCCACCCTGGCTCTACCATGACTATAAGGAAACAGCTTTATGTCCTTGGAAAAGTTACGTAACCTCTCCCAACTTCAGTTGAATCTGTATCTTGCTGGATTGTTACAAGGTTTTCTGCCTCTGAATCCAGGGGTCTCCTTGTTGAGTGCCAAGGGAAACAAATACATACTAAGCAGGAAGTTGAACTTTGCCATGAAAGGAGTTCCATCTCAGGAGTTCAGAGACCTTGATTACAAGTGTAAAGAAAAGGAGAAGTAAATTTTGGAATAGTCTAAAAGCAAATCAAGGTACTTTTAGGTGTTTCTTAATATCAGGGAAAGTGCACAATAGGAAACTTTGCACCATTCCGTCTCTGAGCTCATCCTCAACTTGACCTTCACTCCATCCCTGAAATTACTCCATCCATGGCCTCCCCAGTCCTGAACTTCTTCTAATAAGGAATGGGACCACTGGACAGGGATGAAGTGAGATGTCTGCTAAGCTCATTATTAGTTTGTTTTTTAAAGCTAAAGTTAAATGGTTTGTTTTCAAGAGCACTGTAGAGGTGCAAATGTAAAAATAACAGTTTCAAAATATCTACGTCACAAAGGTGCATCAAAACATCACCAACGCAAACTACTTAACCCCTCTGAATTTCCTGTGCTCGATGAAGAGAACAATATTTATTTGATGCTACTGGCTTGGTGTAAGGAGCAGAGGTAACAAACATAAAAGTGCCTGACATCTACAAACGTAGGTGCTGAATGAATGGGAGTTGTCATATCTGTCTTGACTCTGCCATGAACCAACTGAGTGACCTTCAGCACATCTCTAAAGTTCTCTTCAAGCTTGTTTCCTCACCTTAAGATTGAGCCTTGTAGCATGGCCACGTTAGAGAAGGCTGTAGTTCCCAAGCTGATATGATAGGTTTAGAGGGATCCTGACCTATAAGATATGGATCCTGGGACAGAGAAGGACAGTGAACTGGCTGGCCTCCAGTCTGGCTCTCCATCTCTGACCACTGCCCCAGACCTCCAAAATGTGCATCCCATATGAAACTTCCTAATATTTGTTCACTGAGAAAATGGAGTTTTCTCGAAGTAAATCCATTCTTCCCTCCATTACTTTTTTTGTTGGGGGGAGGAGGAAAGCGTTAGTCAACTCTATATTGAGAGCCAAATAGATCACACAAGTCTCATCAAGAAGCTTCCATCCCGGTCAGTTTTCTTTCCAGTTTGTCTTTAAAAACCCCAGGGGAATGGCATAGGGGCGGGCGAGGGGTGAGTTTTAATGCAGTCTTTTCTGCTCTTGACAACTAGGTCACATCTCAACACCCTCCTGCCCCTCTCATCCCTACCCCTTCCTTTTTCAATTTAAAATGTCACTGCTATTCAACCTGATGAAAGTTATGGCGAGGCAAGGAAAGTTAATGACTGTAGATTGCTTTAAATTGAAAACCCGTGTATGTCGGGAGCCACCTTGACAGCTGACTGCTTCCCTTGGAATAGCCTAAGTAATTAAGTTTAATATTTAAGCCAAGCATAAGGTCAGATGGATCCTGTCCAGGTAGTGCTTTCTGGAAATCTGAAGAAGCACAAAGCCTTATGTGTGTCTTTTTATGATGTGGAGTGGAATAGTGAAGAAAGGGAGGCTAATCTCCAAAAGGCCTCACCTTCTTATATTCTGCTACCAGAATAAATTCACTCATTCATTCCTCCATCCATGCATCCATCCATCCATCAGCAGACACGTATTGAATGCCTGTGTGCTGGCCCTGCACCAAGGGCAGAGATGAGTACAGAACTCACAGGCAGGGAGCCAGACCTGTGAACAAACCCCCGACACCATACCGTCACAGGGGCAGCAGGACGAGAAGATGCAAGGTAGAGCAGTGGCACAGGCAAGCCTGTGAATGACCCAGGGAATAGCAAGAATGAATCAGAGAAGGCTTCCTGGAGGAGGTAACCCCTGTCGGGGAAGAGCCCTTCAGTCAGAGTGTGAGCAGGACACTGAGGCATGGAATTATAAGCAATGCAGTTTGGCCCCACCCTCCAGAGACACTGCACCCAGTGATGCTGCTGGATGGACAGGACTTTATGCCCTTTTACTGCAGCCTTCCTCAGGAATGCTGACTTTGTAGATGGCCACCTTTCCTTGTGTTCTGCCTTACAGTTCTCCTATGACCCCCAGAAGAGTGGGGACATCTTTTTAAATCTTCATATGGAAGGCAGTCTGAAATAATTTAAAAAATTTCGACTCCAAATTAGATATACTGAGGTTTGACACCCCGCACCATCCCTGTGTGTCTATGTAAGCCATGCAGCTTTTTTTTTTTTAAGATTTTATTTATTTGACAGAGAGACACAGCAAGAAAGGGAACACAAGCAGGGGGAGTGGGTGAGGGAGAAGCAGGCTTCCCACCGAGCAGGGAGCCCCATGCGGGTTAGGGTTAGGGTTGGGATCATGACCCGAGCAGAAGGCAGACGCTTAGCAATTGAGCCACTCAGGTGCCCCAGGCCATACAACTTCTAAAACATCAGATCCTTATCCCCAAACTGAGGGTGATAATAGAATCTTCCTGTAAGTAGAAAGAATATTTAGCTTAATAAATGTTCCCTCTTTTCTGAGTATAGAGTTATGTGTGCAAAAGAAAAAATATTTGGTAAATAAGAAGCACATGCAGGAAATTACAGTTGTTGCACCCTTCGTTTTGGACCCATCTCCAAAAAAGCAGGAGCATCTTATAATTATAAGCATCTGACAAAACAACGTAAGGATTCTTTTATGTGTTACTTAGATATGTTCTAAAACTGAAGACTTTTTTACTGGAGGACTTGAAAAATACATGATTCTGGAATTTTCTACCTTGCAAAGTGCTGTATTAGCCAGCTATTATTATATCATCTGATTCCTTTCTTCCAACTCAGCTTCTAGGTTTGAGTGGGGAAACATGGTTTGTGCAGGCCATTAGGATGCACCTCAATCAGATTTTTAAAGAAACAACAGTAACTATTTTCTTTAAACGTGATCAGTGGTATTTCAAAGTGAGGCTACTGGGTGGGCAGGCTGGAGCATTACAATTCTCCCATGTTGCTTTCCTCTCTGGCGGCATCATCACAAAGGTGGGGCTGTTACTCTGTTGCTCTCTGCTTACAATAGATGACAGAAGTTGAAATTTTCCAGCAGTGCCCTCTTCACCCTTGCTAATGACCAAGTAAACAGAGCTCATGAAATAAGAGTCTTTTCCTTTGTATACCAGAGATGTTTGGGCATAAATTATCCTCAAGACGGAATACCATTAATAGTTTTTGTTTTTTACCCTGGTTACATTCAGTGGGCTCATGAATATTTATGAATATTTTTGGATGTAGTTATTTACTATGCAACTAAAAGGTGTGAACAGTGCTCAAACTGATTAGGACTATTGTGAGAGATAGTCTTCCTTCCACTTTTTGAGTTTTCCATACACTGAAATCTATAGGGGAATCACATGAAACAGGACTCCTCCCTAATTATTCCCTGTGCTAATAAGTAGTTGCTACCAGGCTTTCAAGATTGTGGCTTGAGAAAAACCAGAAAACTTGGAAATGTGTGAGGATTGCCATCTAGTGGCTATGATGTGAAGTGTCACAAACTTATCAGAAAAGCCTTTTTTTGTTCCTCACAAACATCATTAACTAAGTCTAAGAAGGTGAGAAATTGCCCTCACATTCCCTCTATCATATCCAAGGCCTCTGAAGACACTTTCTTGTGATGCAGCTGTGGGAGTTGGTGGAATTTCAGGACACGTTACATGAGAAGGCAGCATCGTGGGGGAGCCCAGGGACCCGTAAAGGATGCCCCTCTCATCACACATTATAGGTGGCTTCCTGCCACATCCGAGCACAGGGCTGGTCAGCCAGAGAAGCTGGTGTAGTGACATGTGGAGCTTCATCTCTGCCCCATCCCTCTATCCTTCTGTCCAGTAAGATGTCAGGCCTGGTTGGAATGGGTTGCATTGTGTCCCCCAAAAAGACATGTTGAGGTTCTAATGAACTAACCCCCCCTGGTACCTCGGAACAAGGCCTGCTTTGGAGACAGGGTCACTGCAGACATGATTAGTTAGGTTGAAGTGTGGTCACACTGCCCAAGGCGGAGGAGTCCCTAATCCAATATGCCCGGCATTCTTGTAAGAGGACAGACACAGGGAGAACACCATGACCGTGAGGCAGAGATTGGATTTATGCAGCTGCAAACCAAGGGATGCCAAAGACTGCCAGCAAACCATCAGATGCTCAGAATAAGCGAGGAAGGACTCCTCTACAGGTTTCAGAGGGAACATGGCCCTGCTGACGTCTGGAGTTCAGACTTCTAGTCTCCAGAACTGGGAGACAGTCAACTTCTGTTTAAGCCTCCAGTTTGTGGTTCTTTGCTATGACAGCCTAGCAGACGGGTACACCTGGCCTTTCACCTGCAGTGCCTCTCTCAGCGTACCGCACGCTCTCATTTCCAGACAAGCACGTGTGGTCGTCCTCAGTGGCTAGTCGCTCTCCCAGCTGCCGGTCTCTCCCCCATTCAATTCACCCTTCACAATGCCAGAGTCATCTCTCTAGAATAGAATCCTGATTTAGTCATTCTTGTGTGCTTTCAGTCACTCTTTCTGTGTTGTATAGAAGCCAGATGTCTTGGCCAAACATTGAAAAGTCCCATTGATCTGGTTCCTTCCATTTCACTTTGGTATTTCACTCGGTACTTCAGCCACATTGTACCAGATGCTGCCATCCCCACCTGCTCCCTTTCCCACTTCTGTGGTTACAGTACCTGTTCCCTTTGTCTTTGTCAGGAGCAAACCGTACTTCTTGTAAAAAGTCTTCCTCCAGGGGCGCCTGGGTGGCTCAGTGGGTTAAAAGCCTCTGCTTTCGGCTCAGGTCATGATCTCAGGGTCCTAGGATCGAGCCCCGTATCGGGCTCTCTGCTCAACTGGGAGCCTGCTTCCCCCTCTCTCTCTGCTTGCCTCTCTGCCTACTTGTGATCTGTCAAATAAATAAAATCTTAAAAAAAAAAAAAAAAAGTCTTCCTCCATTTGTTCCCAGCAAGAATTCTAGGAATTTCCCAACCACTTCTATATTCTCTGAATTCTTATAGCTTTTAGCCTTTACCTTTCTGATGACATCTTTCCTTTTCCATCTTGTGTTATAATTAACTACAACTTTCTACTGCCTCAAGTCACTCAGTGGTCAGTAAGCTTTCTGAGTAAGGACCATATCTGAATGCCCTCAGTGCTCTATATGTTGAAGAAACAGGATTGGATAAATGATGCCCTGTAAGGAATGATTAAATAAATGTTGCAGTTTCTTCAGTGTCTAGGGAATGGTCAGACATTTCTTCAATTCATCGAATACCACGCTCTCCTGCAACCTCCCTGTTCTGGCCGCAGTGGCCTTTTTCAAGTTCTCCTACTTGATATGATCCTCCTGCCCCATTACCTTTGCACATGTAGTTCCTTTTTCCCGGAACACTCATCCCTGCCCAGAACCTCAGTTAATTCTTCTTCTTCTTGATATTTCCACTCAGTCATCATTTTCTCACTTAAGGTTTAGTTCATCTTTCTGACTGGATCAAATTCCATTGTGTGAACTCCCCGGGCACTACAAATTCCTACTGTGTTACCTCTTACCTGCAACACTCACCACAGGTACCCCTTTAACATTTCTGGGCATGGTAATTTGGTTAATGTCCATCTTCCCTGCAAAACTATAGACAGCTGGCGATGTACCTGCTTTAGATCACCACGGTGTGCCTCTCATATAGTAGATGTTCAATAAATATTTGTGAAGAAAAGAAATGAATAGTTGAGTATATCTGCATGTACATATATGTAAATAGTCTATTAAAATTTTCCAGGCAAGCCTAAAGTAGGCAGTAATTACAATGTCTATCATTTTTGTACCTACTATGGCTAGGCATTGAGCCTAATTCTTTAAGGTGTGCTATCTCATTTAATCCTGAAAATGATGCTATGAATTAGCAATTGTTGTCCCAGTTTTATAGATGGGCAGTGATTCAAATAAATAATTCTGCCCAAGATCACAGAGTTGTTAAATAGCAAGATGATGATTGAAAACCAGGGCTCATATTAAACACCATGCCAGAATTACAAAAGAAAATCAAACATATTCTTGATCCTTTTGAGTACACATGAGAAACATAAAAGACTGACCAAATAGCGCTACATCCTTCCATACTGTTTATTAGAGTGTAGATTTCTCAATAGCAAAACTGTAAATTTCTCAAGGGACTACATCTTGTTCACTACAGAAGACCCATCAGCTGGCAGAGGGCCTGGCACACAGTAGGTGTTCAATATATATTTGTTAAATGGATTTAAACTTGAAATAAAGTATATCACATCCAAGAGAAACAAGACCCATATAGCCAAAGTCAAATATCTGCCTTGGAGAAAACAAAGTAGTAAGAAAGAGAGAAGAAGGAAGATAGGGTACAAAAGGTATTGAGTACCTACTGTGCACTGGCATGCTATTTTAGATGGCATTGGGTTATTTAAGATGTTCTCTCACTTAAACCTAAAATAACACTGCTTTGCAGTAAGAAATCTGATGCTCAGTTTTAAACTATGGGCTGTGTGTTTCCACAGTCTATAAGATGGCTAACCTCAATACAGATTGATGTTAAATATGGTGATTGACAATATCACAGATAGGTAGGGGCTTCCAGGTCAAGGTCAATGACCCACTGCCTGGGTAGCTCCCAGAATGGCTGTGTGATACTGCTCAGAAACCCATTCTCCTGGCTAACTTGGAAGATGAGGCCTTACGTGAGCCACAGGACTCATCGCTTCTGTTTCTGTTAGCTTTATTTTCTAATGGCAGTTACTTTTGCATGTGACCATCTCATAGTTCTTTCCCTGAAAACTTGCTCAAATGGAAGTGCCATCAGGCTCCTGATTTCTTCCGCAACAATCAGTCAACACTTTTCATTTACTTACTGCAATGAATGTCCGACAGTCCAGATCCGTCCACAGTGATAAACAGAAAGAGTAACAGTGAAAATGAGTACGAATAACAGCCAGAGAAAATTGAAACGATGGCATTGAGCCCCATAATAATGCTGAACTACAAAGTTTATGAAATGTGGAGCAGCGGGGAACTCAACTTCATATTGACTAACACTTAAGATCCAGGATGACGTTGCATCCTCTGCAGGGCAGGAGTAAAGCAATTCTTGGTTGCACACTGAATTATTGTAGTGAAGTGGTACCATCTTCCTGATAGTGTCTGTTCAACGTGAGTTGACTCTTGCGACAGTACTTCTCCTCTTACGTAACATTTCTATGTGCACTCCCGCATCTCGCTCTCAGAATAAGCACATGCAGCGGAGAAGGCAGTTATAATTGCTGTCACCATTTTACAGATGAGGACACTGAGGCTGGGACAGGAATGGCTCTGCTAAGGGCTCACAGCTAATCTGGGCAGAGCAGGGATTGGAACCTGGTCTACTGAATTCTGATGCTCTCTCCACTACCCTTCACTACCTCCTAATAAAACACATAGAGGAATAGAGGAATACACTTACTAAAAGTTTCCACACTAATATCTCCTTTCCAAATGACGACCATCATAGGTAAGTCGGCGAGGACTCCAGAAGCTTGCTTGATGGGCCAATGTGGTCAGTGCTCAAGGTGTGTGCTGGGGGAGCCAGAGTTAATACTGAGAAAGTGCTGAGAGCAGTGAGGGGCACACTGCCAGTGGTACCAAGGAATGCTCATTAAATGACATACCTACATGTAAGGACCCAGGCTGCCAACTGTTTGTTCTTTAAGACTTCGTCTCCCACCAGCAGGGGAAATAGTACTGAAACTAGTAAGGATAATAATGATATGACAATGTTTTATCATATTGGCTAATACCAGCTTTAATCCTCATACAGCTGTACAAAATGTATTATTAGCTCCATTTTACAGATGGGAAAACTGATGTTAAGCAAGTTGTTTGAGGCCGTCCTGCTACTAAGCGGGCAGTTCCCAGCTGATGTTGGATTGTTCTGTTTTGAAATTTTTCTGCCCTACCATGCTTCTTTCAGATCTAATTCATTCAATCAGTTGGGATAATAATTCAGTCGTTAAATATTGTAGCCTACAAAACTGCCCTTTTCCCTTAAACTCTCTAGCTCTTGGTTAGGTACCCTGTAGCCGTCATGCCGGTTTCAGTATAGTTGCCTTTAGAGTGATATTTTGGCTGAACTTAAAACACAAAGAAGGTAGTAGCATTTTTTAAGTGAGTGTTTGCCCCCTTCAGTTTGATTTAGTGGTCTTGGGTTCCCCCCAGTCCCTGTGAACTGCATTGCTCTTGAGTCCGTTTATATCTTATGCATTTGGAGTAACTGATGTGCTCCTAAAAGAAGATGGAATATGGGGGGGGGGGGGCACATGAGATTTATGTTTAACAAAAAGAACAAATCCAGTTTAAGCGAAGAGGAAAGAGTGAGGCAGTGGAAGGACCACTGTCACTCTCAAAACATGCAAAAGGCTTCTCTGGGCACATTACAGCCATTCCCAGCATGGTCCGCAGGACCGCCACCAGGCTCTGGTTGGAAAAAGATGAAGACCAGTCATAAGATGATGGATTCCAAGTAATAGGGCAACCAAGGCCATATTCTTGGGAACTGTGTCTTCTTGAAAGAATGACCCAAATTCAGCATTGCGTACATTCCTAGGGAATATGTTACCGCCTATCAGTGATCATGTGAGAAATTCTGTGCAACATCTGGGTGGTTTTTTTTGTAAAGTTTTTTTTTATTTATTTATTTGACAGAGAGAGAGAGAGATCACAAGTAGGCAGAGAGGCAGGGAGAGAGAGAGGGGGAAACAGGCTCCCCGCTGAGCAGAGAGCCCTGATAAGGGGCTGGATCCCAGGACCCTGATATCATGACCTGAGGTGAAGGCAGAGGCTTTAACCCACTGAGCCACCCAGGTGCCCCTCTGGGTGGTCTCTTACAAAGACCCGGAACCCCAGGTCTTGAAAAAGGTCAGTGACCACTGCACCGGAAGGATGTCAATCCTGGCAGAGAATTTAGGAAATATGTATAAGATCGGCGCTTTGGTGTATTACCTCATTAGTCCTTCCACTAGGCCCGCATAATAAGCATAAAGAGCGCAGGACTGCAGTTCGCTCAGTCATTCCATGCATATTGATTAAGCACATACTGCAAGTCAGGCACTGTGCTAGGGATACTGCCCCTTTGGAGTTTACTAAGGAAAAGAGAGGAAGTGAGAAGATAAAATATTAGTAGCGGAACTAGGGAGAAAACCGCCAGCGGCCAAGAGGCCAAGAGAAGGAAAGAGGGCGGAGTAGCCTGTCAGCCTGTCCACTCCTGGGCGTCCATTACCCCAGCCCCCGCCCCGCTGCACTCTCTCCTACTTTCTCCCCCTTCCCTCCCCGCCTGGCTCCCCATCCTCGGTCGCCGCCTGGTGGGGGAGGGGGAGGGGCCCGCGAGCCCTCCAAGCCTGCCCCGCCCCCCATCCTCCCCCGGTGGCCGCGCAACCGTTGGGCTCCAACCGGCCCGCGCCTACAGCCCTTGCGAGCGGTGCCCGCGTCCACAATGGGAAATGAAGCCAGTTACCCAGAGGAGATTTGCTCCCACTTCAACTCCGATGAAATTAAAAGGCTGGGCAAGAGGTTTAGGAAGCTGGACTTGGACTGTTCGGGCGTTCTGAGCGTGGAGGAGTTCATGGCCCTGCCCGAGCTGCAGCAGAACCCGTTGGTGCAGCGAGTGATCGACATCTTCGACACCGACGGCAATGGAGAAGTGGACTTCAAGGAGTTCATCCTGGGGGTCTCCCAGTTCAGCGTCAGGGGGGACGAAGAGCAGAAGTTGAGGTTTGCCTTCAACATCTACGACATTGACAAAGACGGCTACATTTCCAACGGGGAGCTGTTCCAGGTGCTGAAGCTGATGGTGGGCAACAACCTGAAGGACTGGCAGCTACAGCAGCTCGTGGACAAAACCATCATCATCCTGGATCGGGATGGAGACGGGAAAATATCCTTCGAGGAATTCAGCGCTGCGGTCGGAGGCCTGGAGGTCCACAAGAAGTTGGTGGTGATTGTGTGAGCTTTTAAGAGCACCGCCCATCAACTCTTATTTCTCTTTCTGTCTCTTTTAAGATCTGCTCAGGGCAGCCCAGCAGCTGTCTCTCTGATTTATTTGGAAGTGTTTCTCTTTGTGAAGCCACATTTTCTAACATGAATCTCATGACCAACTCGCTGTTGTGAATTCTTTTTCTCTCAATGATTCAGGGTAACACCCGGACTGGGGGAGACCAAGATGAAGGAGCACGGTGGGGAAAGAAAATCAAAAGGCCTTTCTAAACATCTTTTTCTTTGTTTTGATTCAGAATCCAAACGATAAAGTGTCAAGAACTTTAAAAATCTCCAAATAAGAAAATATACATATCTTTGCCTTTACTTCTCATAGTTTTATAGATGGGAGGAAATTGCACAATTTAAATCAGGTGTTAGGTGAACTGTTTTCATTTACTTGTATCCAGGTTCTCTTGACAGATTGTTAACTTCCCATTGTGGCAACAGGAACAGATCTATTTCTCTTGGCTGAGCGCCTTTTAATCAGCTCTCTCTGGGCAGTGAAATCCCACCTTTCCCTTCCCTAGGCTGTAGCTCACTCCCCGTCTTGCATCTAGATATCCTTGAGCCCATCTGGAGGGCTCCTCCTGTCCCATCCTTCCAGCTCCTGACCAAGAACTGGTCTCAGGGCTCTTATAAGAAATGCTAAGCCTGGACTAAGTGCCCAGCCCAACTCTCAGCCTCAGTGGCAATTTTTCAGGGTGGGTCAGCCATCCCGATAGGAAGTTCCATTAAGATTGCTTCCAGCCAAACAGGGCAGGGACCTTCCCAGAAAGCTCTTACCTCCAAAACTCAGCCCCACCACACCCCCAGTTAGAGGGAAAGAAACAGATTCAGAATTGTTCTTCCGATGGGACAGAGGCAGACACATTCAAAAGATGCAGAGATGGGCAAATACGTCTCTGCTGCAGGGGGAAATGCTGTCTGTACTAGCTGAACTCCCTTTTAAACATCAGACCTGGGGTCTGGCAGGGAAGCTGAGAGCTCTTTCACCCCAGGAAGCCTTTTCTCTAATGGAACATTCAGCCCAGAATTCCTCACACACACATACACCTGCAGCCAAGGTGTGTACTCGAGCCTAGTCACACTGGGCAAGGGCAATGTGTGTGCCTTCTTCCTAGCTCTGTGTTTAGGGATGTCATGTTGTTAGATTGAAATTAGCCATGGGAGGGACACCTGGGTGGCTCAGTTGGTTCAGCGTCTGCCTTCAGCTCAGGTCGTGATCCCAGGGTCCTGGGAGTGACTCCTGCATCAGGCTCCCTGCTCAGCGGGGAGCCTGCTTCTCCCTCTGCCTGCCGCTCCCCCTGCTTGTGTGTGCTCTCTCTCTCTCTCTCTCTCTGACAAATAAATAAAATCTTAAAAAAACAAAAAAACAAAAAAAAATTAGCCATGATGGAACTGGTACACCATGGAAAGAAGCAAAAGCTTTTCATGTTGTTTTGTTTGAAGAACTCGTGTACCAGTAAGTATACCACTGCCTGTATCCAGATGTTACCAGCTCTCCAAGGCCCCACTTGCTGTCAGTTCTCAGAAAACCAACTGTCCTTGGTCCCAGGATTTGCCACTTCACGCCAGTCCTCTTCCTTACAATGGACCACTCCCCACAGAAGGGCTGAAGTCTCCAAACATCAGGACAATGAAACCTACTCTCCCTACACAGGACAAAACTCAGGTGATTTTTCTCAGGATGAGGAAGATCTGTTTGAAAGATATTATTATCCTTCTGTTTTGAAGAAGCCAGTCGCTAGTCTTAAAAAAACAAAAGTAGGAAAAATAAGTCCACAAATTACTGTCAGAGCACCCATCTACCAAGCCTCCCTGCCATACTTTTTATTTAGTAGATTATTTAGGAACCACAAAAAAATAGAAATCTCTGTTCCTTTCATTTCTGTGCAGTCCTAAAAAATGCATTAATAATAAATGGTCCCAACCCTGTAGTGATCTGAGCATAGCCCCATTGCAGGATAACATCATTGAAAGATTCAGACACACCTGGGTTTGGAGTCATTTACAACTGGGTTCTTATGACGGTCATTTATTAGCTGTGTGAGCATGAGCAAGTTACTTAACCTCTCACTATCAGTTCTCCTAATTAAAACAAGGATCCATTGTATAGTTATTTTGAGGATTCAAAAATCTAAGACATGTAAGGGTGGCTGGCTGGGTTGGTTGGTAGAGCATGCAACTCTTGATCTCCGGGTTGTGACTTTGAGCCCCATGTTCGGTGTAGAGCCTACTAAAAAGTAAGACAAAGGCCTGGAGCACAATGGGTTCATTCTAATTCCCTTCCCTTACCCCTTCTCCACTTCTATTAGATCAAGATACATAAGGGAAACAGGACGCTCATTTCTTCCTTTTGAACCCTTTCTTAGTACTTAGCTACACCACTCTAAAATTAACTGGATGTTCGTGTAATCCTAATCCAGAAATAAAACAATGTCATAGTCCTCCCCACCCCCTCATTTGCAGAAGAACAGTAGACTTCTTGACTAGAGAAAGTTTAAAAGAAAGACTCCCACTTGAGTGGCCCAGTTGGTTAAGCATCTGCCTTCGGCACAGGTCATGATCCTAGGGTCCCGGGTCCTGGGAGCAAGCCCCACATCAGGCTCCTTGCTCAGCGGGGAGCCTGCTTCTCCCTCTGCCTGCTGCTCCCTGCTTGTGCATGCTCTCTCTCTCTGACAAATTAAAAAAAAAAAAAAAATCTTTAAAAAAAATAAAAGGAAGACTCTGATTCTAGCCCAACCTATTGACTTTGTGGAGGAAACTGCATGAGGAAGGTGAGCACGTGTAGTACTAGCTGAGAAGGCCTCAGAGACATTTTTTATATACCCTGCAATGTACACATTAAAATATGGAAATTTAAAAATTATGACCAAGGGTTTGAAACATGTTGGGTTACATGTTTAAATTTAACAAGAGGAAAATTATTTCAGCTTCTGGAATGGCTGGAATTAACAGGCTAATTAATCAATCTATTTAACGTACTTACCCAGAGCTTTACGGCAATGACCTTGAACTGAGAGCCTGTTTCCAATTTCAGCAACTGGAAAGATCTGACTGTATGTATATTTGGGAAGAAGGATCACATTTACTTCCAAGTTAGAATGCTCTGATTTTTCTGTTGCCAGTTGCCAACAAATGTAGTTCTGTGCATCTCCTTGGGTGATAGTGGTAGTTAACATTTATTGAACTACTGTTCCAGATACTATTGAAGTTGTTATATCATTTAATCATAATAACAGTGTGAAGTAGGTGCCATCATTCAGTTTAATACATGATGCTATAGAGAGATCCAGAATCTTCTCCAAGATCTCCCAGCTGGTAAGTGACAAAGCAAGAACTTGAACCCGGCTGCTGCTGCTGCTGCTGCTTCTTGTTCTTCTTCTTCTTTTTTTTTTAAGATTTATCCATTTATTTGAGAGAGAGTGTGTGCCAGTGTGGGGAGGGGCAGAGGGAGAGAATCTTCAAGCAGATCTCTCCACCAAGTGCAGAGCCTGTGGGGCTCGATCTCACCACCCGTGCGATCACAACTGGAGCTGAAACCAAGAGTCAGATGCTTAACCGACTAAGCCACCCAGGCACCCCTGAACCAGGCTTTCTTCTGACCCCAAATGCTGAACTCACTGCATTACCTCTTATTTTTATGGTTCTTATATTTACCTGCTTCAAAATGTTTCTGATAGTCTTATTAATATAATCCAATCAAACCTCAGTTTTCACGAAACGGGTGAATCACGTGTCAAGGACCAAGCAGCCCCCACCTCTTTGGTTCTACATATTGCAAAAAAAAAAAAAAGTTAGCAAGGCAGTCTTAAGTCATCTTCCACCTTCATCTCATTTTGAAAAATAAGTGACAGTATTTAGATTAAACTGATAATAGCAACCAATACACGTCTAAGCTGTAGAGATCAGTAACAATATGTTGTTATGAATCCTACATTAATGGATTGTATCTGTTCTCTACCGTATATTGCAATCCCAAACTACTAGACATCTTTTTTTTGGAACATAGGAGAAAATGGCTTTAGCATTGTTGGTTTATCCTCTAAGTCTATCCTGCTTTAGAGGCATTCTCCGGGAAAAAACTCTCAAGAAATTTTTTTGTTTGAGTTACAAACCGTTTTTCATTTATGGGGTTGATTCTCTTTGTTAGCATGTAGGAGGTCATTGATCTGGCTACTGTGTTTTATCTGTTTTGCTTGCCTTGTAAAGGGAAAGGCTTGGGAGTTTTTAAAGACAAGGTGGCACCGTAATAGGCCACTAGACCGAGAATCAGAACTGGACCCCTCTCCTTTCATATTGGCTACCACAGCTCTCCCAAAGGCTGGTGATTGTGTGAACAGCAGCAAATCATGTATCTGCTTTAAAGGCATTAGCTGATTCACAATGAAAAACCACAACACTGAAGGGACACTAGTAGCAAGACAGCTGTGTACGCCAAAGGATATAATCTGACAGCTCAGGCTTAATCTGACCCACGAGTATGTTTTTTTTTGTTGTTAATTTTACATGATGTTTGTCCTCACAATTTTCTTATTTGCCAATATTTTTAAAATCTGAAGATCTTAAATCAAAATCAAAATGAGCATAAAGGAGCGCATGCCACCCCAAGAAGAGAGTGCCCTTTTATTGGCTAAGGTACCTCTGAAGCATGCGGCTAAAATGGAAAGTCTCAACGAAGAGAAAATAACGTGCTCCACTCTTTAGTACAAAAGCTCAAGATAGACTAAAATGTTCATTATTTTTCAAAAAATAAAGCAACTGGTCATAAAACACTTATCCCAACAACCGATATTTTCTAACAGCTAAAACAATAGATAGGTTCACTGTAGTCAAAACAAATATAGCCATATAAAATTTCAAACTTCCATATAATAAAATCCAACAAAAGCTAACAGTAAAACCTGAAGTAAGAGAAACGTAAATAACATGTAGGAAGGAGGTTAATAGCTTTTTTTTAATAAAAAGCCTTGCCTTGTCTGAAATGCATAATTGGCAAAGGATATAAATATATGATTCATACAAAAGGGGATGAGAAAAACAAACATCAGAAAATAGCGTCACTAAGTAAATACAAATCAGAATATTTAAAACAGGAAGAAGTGATTACGTGTAAAACAGGCTTGGCAAGTCCGTGAGCATGCTGTGCTTTGGGGCAACACCAGCAGCAATGTTCACTTTGTGAAACCTGCTTCACACATCACGAGGCATCAAAACAGTTGCATCATCTGACCTGTTGATCTCACCCACTGCATATATATATCTCAGGGAATCAAAGCCAATTTTTTAAATGCTATACACAAAAGATTTTTTGTTGCAGCAATATTTATCATATATATACAATAAATAATATTAAAATTAAACACCTGACAGTTTGAGATTAGTTAGGTCAATTACGGTAAATAATAGGTGATAATATAAGACTATTAAAATTAATAAATAAAGTCACTATAAACTCACGCATTTTTAGAAAGTAGTGTTTTTTTAAAAAGCAAAATTGTAATATGTTTATATAACTCTGGAAAATATATATGCATATGTTTCATATGCAGTTCAGGAGAGAAAATGGAAGAACTGAAAGTATTTTGTAGGGACACCTGGCTGACTCAGTCGGTTAAAGCCTGTGACTCTTGATCTCAGTTGTGAGTTTGAGCCCCACATTGGCTGTAGCCACTTAAAAATAAAACATTTTTTAAAAAAGAAAGTATTTGTATAGGAAAAGTAATGATTATGATTAATCTTCCCTAAGTTTTAGAAATATTTTTCTGAGTTGCCTTAATAATAAATTAAGATTTCCAAAAGACCACACAATGGAACAAATGTAGCAAACTGAGCACCAGGTCCAAGGCTAAACAATGGTTGCCAAAGCCGAAAAGGAGAAGGGGTTTGCAGACTGCAAGGAACAGAGAGGGAGCATTTCCTCAGCAGTATAACAGGAAATGTTGATGGAGCCATTAAGCAGATTCCAGATTAAAGAAGACAGAGGTGCCCCAGCCCCCAGGGCCTGGGGAGTGATGGGATATTCCCACAGACACTGATAGCTGTCCATCCAGATTACTTTGCTCATCCAAATATGCGAGCACTGTTAACTTCGTTTATGCATTGTCCTGCTGGATTTTGCAAATCATCTCCTCTTTTGTTTCTTTTGTTAAATGTGATCTTTCAGTCTTGCCTTCATTGATGAGAAAATTCCAGATCCTCTGAGTGAACATCTTCTTTCTCCCTTTTCATGATTATTGTTAATTTTTTTAGAAATCCCAAATGATTACCTTTCACCCTTACTCTACTCTCTAGCCAGGCAAACTCTATCCCCTGGGAGCTATCCTTTGTGCCTCCGAGGCACCTCACGCAATTCTCCATCTCTGGCCCTCCTCCTCAAAGGGTCATGTGTATAGACACAACAATGAATCTGCCAGATTTATGGAGCTGCTGCTCTTCTGGTCAAAATAGTGGGTGGCAAAAAAAAAAAAAGTGTATAAATCAGGTCTTCTAAATCAGAAACAGCATTTGCTTCCTACACATCCTGCTTCTAAGTATCTACGAGTCATCCATATTTCAGAAGCTCCATAGCCTTTCTATTCTTTACCTCTCACTAAAACCATTGTTCCTCCCCTCCTCCTATTCTTACTAAAGGAAAGTGAAATTAGTTTGAACACGAGGATTGGGCTTTACAGATTCAGACAGGAGATAATGCCAAGTTTAATGCATCAGATCACTAAAGTATAAAATGATTTCCTCTGGTTCTTGTAGTTATTTTGCTCTGGGGGAAACCTACTTTAATAGGTACTGGAAATCTTGAGATTAATTGTAACTAAGTTTCTTGTCAGATGTATACTTTATTTGATAAGCATTTATTGAGCACCTGCTATACACCAAGCTTTTGGTGTATAGCAAAGGAAGGCAAAGCCTCACTGTGTCAAAGAAATCTTCCTAGAACAGACTCACACATTCACTTCAGTGTTCTGCATGAGAAATGAAGTCTATCTCAAGATCAGTTCTTTTTACACCTTGGAGCTAGGGGAGCTTCGTCCTTTAAGCAGTCGATCAGGTCAAGTTCTTTGGTTGCAAGCAACAGATTAAGCAAGAAAAAAGGGGATTATCAAAAGAATAGTGGGGAGCTCAGTGTTTTGAAGTGAGGAGAATGACTGATGATGCCTCAGGAACCACAGGGCTCTAGGGATGGTAGGGGCAGGAAATAGGGGACTATGTCTTTGAGGCACTGGCATTGGAAATGACTCAGCCTCAACAACTTTCAGTAACATTGTCTCTGCCTCAAATGCAAACTGACTTACCTTGGGTCACATGCTTGGCTTCAGGGGACCAAAGAACCAGGAGTCCGTGTTTGGTAGACACACCAAAACTATATGAAGTGGGAGAGGGCAGTTCCCCAAGAAAAAGGTCCTAAGCAAACAAAATCAATACAATACATGCCCAACACAAGCCAGCTGAAACTACTGCATTCAGTCTCTAACTTTTTATTTTACTAATTGTAAATATATTTCCCCCCAGTTAGGTTACCAGAGTGATGAACACTGGCATTATGTAGTCAGGATGCCAAGTTTTCCAAGCTCTCTCTGTTTTCTCATCTATCAATTGAGAATATCCATCTTTGTCTTTCTCCCTCACAGAATTATTCTAGAACTCTCCTGAAATATACAGAAGTGTTTGGGGGGAAATATGTATACATTTATATTATACAAAAAAGATTCTAGCTTTCATATGCTTTCATCCATCCATTCAAAAATATTAATTGAACACCTAGTAAATGGTAGGCACTGTTCTAGGCAGTCAGGGTCCACTCTTAACAAAATGGCAAAATCCCTGGTCTCTTGGAGCTTATATTCTACGTGAGAAGGGAAATAGGCAATAAACTCATATATATTATGACAGGAGAAAAATAAAACAGACTAGGGGGGATAGGTTGTGTTCAGGACAGGAAGGGGAGGAGGGCAGGTTTTGCCTTTTTAACCACATTGTTAGGGAAGACTTTACTGATAAATGACATTTGGGTAGAGACTATAGAAAATGAGGGGAAGGAACAGTATTCATGGCTGGCAGAGAAGTTACAGGCAGACAGAACAGAAAGCGAAGATCCTCAACTGCTCCATAGACTTAAAGAAGCAAGAGAAAGTCCAAGTAGCTGAGCAGAGTGAACAAGTGAGAGAAGGATAGGAAGTTAGAACCTGTGGGACTAAATCATGGAAGGTCTTGTAGGACATTATAAGGACTCCGACGTTTACTCTAGATGAGATGAAAAACCATCACTGGGCATTGAATGACATAATATGTTGAGGGAACCAAGCTGGATGCCATGCAGAAGACAGACTGAGGGGGTCAGGGAACCAAAGAGAAGGCTATTTCAATAGTCTAGGTGAGCAATGATGGTAGCATAGACCAGAGTGGTTGGTGGAGGTGGTGGGAAGTCATCAGATTCTAGATATACTTTCAAGGTGGGGTCTGCCATATTTGCAGACAGACACATCTTGTATGGAATGCTAAAGAAAGGGAACAATCAAAGACGACTCTAAGGTTTTTGACCTGAGCAATAGCAAGGATGGAGATTCTCTGATGAGAAAGACTGTGTGAAGAGCAGTTGTCGGAAAATTCGTTTATTTCAGTGTGTTAAGCCTAGGATGTCTGTTAGATATCCAAGTAGAGAGACTGAATAAGGAGTTGGGGAAGATATAAATTTAGAAGTCATTGGCAGATAGGTAGGCTTTAAAGCCATGAGTTTGGATAAGAAAGTGAATGCAGCTAAAGAATCAAAGTCATACCAATGTTTATGAACAGAAAGATGAGGAGGAACCAGTAAACAAGATTGAGGTAGAACAAAGAGAGAGGTATCCCAGAAACAGTGAAGAAAATATATCAAAGAGGATGAAATAATCGATAGTATCCAACCTGATACATGAATAAGTTGAAAACTGTTGGATTTAGCAATGTGGAGGTCATTGATGGCTTTGACAGGAGTTGTGTAGGTTATAGGTTGGGAGAAAAAGCCTGATTGGAATGAGTCCAAAAGAGAATGGGGACAGAGGAATTGAAAACAAGTATAGCCAATTCCTTCGAGGACCAGAGAAAGTGTGTAGTTGGTGTGTGTTGAGAGATGTGCACTGGGGGCTAGGGAGGCTTAGCTCTTCGGACTCCGTAACATCTAAAGCATGATGCATGAAATACTCTAACTGCATTTCTTGCTCAAGGTTTCAGAATTAATCAGTTATCTCACCAGCTGTCAGATGTTTCAAATGTCCACATCTGAGCAAGATGCCAAGCACAGTTTAGGCAGCAACAAAATTGGTGGTCTTGGCTCTTTGTGTCACTGGGAGCACTCATGGATCTGGGCAGAGACCCCTTAGAACATTTGCCAGAACAGGCATCTCCCTTTATCTGAATTTAGACCACTCCTGGAAATACATTGGCTAGTGAATTTCCAGTGAATTTCCTTTCCATTGTTTTAAATGGGGTGGGGGGGACACCAAAGCATTCCCACATCATCTAAAACTCCCAATGAGTTTCTTTAAATATCACTAAAACACTCTTAGACACATGGGGCACCTGGGTGACTCAGTCAGTTCAGCGTCTACCTTCAGCTCAGGTCATGATCCCAGGGTCCAGGTGGCAAGGAGTGCCTGTAAATGGTATTCACTCGAAAGGCAGTGCAGGCTTTAGCATCAGACAGTCCTGGATCCACAGCCTGACTCGCCCATTTATTAGCTTGTGAGATCTTGCAGAAGGTGGTTCATCTCTATGAGACTCAGTTTCCTTGAATGTGAAATGGGGGTAATAATACTTAAAGGGTTATTATAAGATCATAATATGCATAAGGATGCCTGGCACACATATTAGATGCCTAATTTAAAAGAAACGGTAACTATATCTATTAGTCTATTAGTATATGGGTGTAAACAACAGAAATTTAAAGAAAAACTGAGAGGGCGCCTGGGTGGCTCAGTTGGTTAAGCGTCCCACCCTTGGTTTTGGCTCAGGTCATGATCTCAGGGGCGTGAGATTGAGCCCCACATGAGGCTCAGCACGGAGTTTGCTCAAAATTCTGTCTCTCCCTCTCCCTCTGCCTCTCCCCTGCTCTCTCTCTTTCTCTCTCTCTCTCTATCCGTCGAATAATAAATAAATAAAATCTTTAAGGAAAATGTGTAAAATAAACTGAACATAGCCTATTTGTTATTGAGGTAAGATGAGGAAAATGAGACTGTTGTCATGCACAAAAGAAAGGAGGGGGAAGCCATGTGTTTAAAAGGCAAGATGTTTCACTGTAAGTTACATTTTTCTCCCTCATCTTGGCAGCACCTTATAAGAAAGCAGTGCCAGTCTGTTAAGTGTTTTGCTGATTGTTTGATGATGTTAAAATCAAAAATGAATTCCTCCATTTTGTCCTTCATCCATAGCAGTAATAACTCAGTAACCCTTATAGCCATACCCTGTACACATTATGACAGGTCCAACCCCAGGGCTATTTCAGCCATACTTGTAATATGCTTTCTGGAGGTCAGTGTTATACAGTTGGTCACCACTTGTCCCAGGAGAAGCCCTAGTATTTTCGTGGCTCTCAGGGCCCGATACCCCTCCTGCCTTTCCTAGACCACCATTCCTCCTTCCCTGGGGCTGGGCTTCTGCCTCATTCTCAGGTGGTCTGCCTTGTGCTCAGTTGCCTAGACCAGGCCATGCTCTATGTCCCTGCTCACCCCCACTCATTAGTTGTCCAGGGATCCTAGCAGCCGTCACGGATACTGGACCACTGCTAGAGGGACCGTCATGGGGGAGAAGAGATTTCGTGGCCCAGACTCCACTGGAGTTCGAAATCCCCAAGTTCTGCCTCTGACCGCTACCCCCAGATGGACTTCCTGGCTTGCCCAGGAGGCGGGCCCGTGCCTGAACCACGTCTGGCTAGCTGTTTCTTCAGGATTCAGATGGAATGAAAGAAAGGAAGACCCTTTCAAGATAATGAGGGGACACTGACATCAGTCAAGGGAGGGTGATTAAGAGTATAGACTCTGGAGCCAGATTGCCTGAGTTTGAACCCCAGCTCTTACGTTTGCTAATTGTGTGACCTTGGACAAGTTGCTAAGCTATTTTGTTCCTAAGTTTCCTCACCTATAAAATGGAAGTGATGACAGTACCTAGCTCATAGATTGTTACGAATAGTAAGCAAGTTCCTACAGTGATAAAGTGCTCAAAGCTGTGCCTTCCACATATTAAGTGCTAAATAATTATTGATGATGACCAAAAGCCTCGAGCAGAGGGATGACATCAGGCTCCTTAGCACTGGTATCTGAGGGCTTTCTTAGCGTGGCCCTGTTTCTCCCTCATGGCACATGCCTCCTGCACCAGACCTACCCCTCAGCCACCATGGTCTGCTTCACAAACCCCTGCATCACTGTGCCAGACGTCACTTCTTTCCCTCTGTTTCCACAACCTTCAGAGTGCTTACTTTCCCACCCAAGCCTCCGCATTCTACTTCTCTTATGAGCCAACCTCTCCATAAAACTGAGAAGGCACAGATCCGTGTCTGTATCATGGCCTATGAATGTTTGCTTCCTCCCTAGACTCAGGCTGATTAAAGGCAGGGACATAACCCTCCTATCTTCATCCTGTGGTACTTCAGAGAGTGCCTGAAGTAGGCACTCAGTGTGTCCAAAGTCTGTCTTTCTGCAGTATTGACTCTTGTCATTGATGTCTGTGACAGAATAATACCCATTTCAGAGAGAACTCTTGAGGATTCTCTTAGATCTCACATGTAAATCACATAGCAAAGTACCTGCCACATACAGTTGTTGTAACTATAGCTGCTGTAACTGCTGCTGGCTTTTTTGGGAGGGAGGGGGGTGGGGAGGGGCAGAGGGAGAGGGAGAGAGAGAATCCCAAGCTGACTCCAGGCTCAGCGCAGAACCCGATGTGGGACTCGATCTCATGACCCTGAGATAATGACCTGAGCCGAAATCAAGAGTCATGCACTTAACTGACTGAGCCACCCAGGCGCCGCAGCTGCTATTTTGTTGGATAACAGAAAGAGCCCCGGCTTCCCAACTAAACAAACATGGACTTACAGACCTGCTTGGTCACTTAAAAGCTGCAAGGACTTCAGTTTCTTCAACTGTAAATTGTGGTTTTAATACCTATCTCAGTGCAAAAAGGCAATCAATAAATATTAGGTCCCTTTTTTTTTTTTTTTCCTCCTCTCTGGCTAATTTTGTGACCTGCCTGAATTTACTTCACTTCCCTGGTCCCAAGTTCCTCATCTGTAAAATGAGAACATTGAAGTAGATGATCTCCATGTTCCTGCCAGATCTAAATGTCAAAATTATTGAACTCATCGTCCCTTCCCCTTAAACCTACTCATTCTGCATCCCTGAGAAAGGTTCTTTCCTTGATAACTATTCAGTGCTTTAGTATGTTAAATTGTTTCAACCCTTGGTCTCTCTCTTCTCTCTCTCAGTCTCTCACTAGAGCCTGAGGGCGGTCCAGACCCCAGGACCCCTCAGACGATAGGACTGTATGTGCCCCGCTCCCCAGGAATTGTGCTGTGCCCTCAGTCCCGGCTGGGCCCCTCTCACAGCGCCATCTAGTGAAGCCGGCCCAGCGCCCAGGGAGGGGTAGTCTCCAGCTGTCCCGGGGACCAGGAAAAAAAGTATCTGCATCTAAAAACAAGTGCGGGGCCGGGTGGAGCCTCGCGTTCATGGCCTTTCCTTTCCTGTTCCGCCGCAGACTTTGCAAATGGGCATCAAACACTTCTCTGGACTCTTCGTGCTGCTGTGCGTGGGATTTGGTCTGTCCATGCTGACCGCCATCGGGGAGCACGTCGTGTATCGGCTGCTGCTACCGCGCATCAAGAGCAGATCCAGGCTGCACTACTGGCTCCACACCAGCCAGGTGAGTGCCCGGCCGCCCCCGGGTTAACCGTCGGCGCTCCCGCCGATGCCACAGGCCAGAGCCCCACGGCAGACAGGTGACTGGTTCCCAAGAGAACCAGGGCAGCCTAGACAGCTCCGTGCGGAAGGCGGAGTTCCCTCTAGCCCATCAATCCGCTTTCCCCGTAAATTAGCTTGTCCCGTCACAACCCCGCCTTTCTTATCACCCTGCACTGCTGCTCCCGCCGAGGCGGCGATGGGATTGTTTTAACCTGGTTTCACTTAACAGTGACAACCGGAGGCGATAGTGTGAGAGATTTATTTCCCACAGACTCTCTTCCAGCCCAAATGGAAACTCATTCAATGAGCTTGAAGTCCCTATTTTTCCCTTTAGATGAACCCAGCGGCCCCTGTTCTGTCCCCACTTTCAGTGGCCCCGAGGGGGGAGGTCAGCCGCTGCCCAGGCCCAGCTGCACAGGATGGACATTCAGTGTCCAGACTCGGGCGCACTCAGGCCCCAGAGAGCGTCCAGCCGGCCCTTTGTTGAGGAGCGCTCCCTCGCACTGCGCTGCCTGTGGGCGGTGAGCACGGAGAGCCCGAGGAGAACGGAAGGGGTTCTGGCAGCAGGGGCAGCAGTCCCCGGGGGGGAGGGGCGGAGGCCGCAGGTGCCAGCCTCATCTCCTCGCCAGTGGATCCCTCCTACCTCCCGGGTCGCTGGGTCGCCATGTGCCTGGCCCGTGAGGCCGCCTGGGCCACCCCAGCCACTGCCCCACTCATCGGTGACAGTGACCCTCTTTTTCTAGCTAGGTCACTGTCCTTGGTTTGGTCACATAGGACCCTGTTCTTCCTGCTTCGTCCTGGAAAGGATTTGATCTCCTCAGAGGAATCCCACAGACAAGTGACCTCCATCGGGTGTTAATGTGACTAGCGGAATTCTCTGGTTCTTCCCTTCGTTTTGGCTGAAGAGACGTTCAAACCTAAGTTTCTGCCTCTGCTTTAGCAATTTTACAAGGCCCTTTGCCACACGCTAGTTGTGATGACTCTTTATATCACATACCTTTTTACGACCCAGAGCATTTCTAAAGCTTCCTTCAAATTACTATTTTTCCCTCTGGATGGAATAATAGCTTAGAATTAAAATTTAGTTCTCTTGAGATTTAGGGCTGAAAGTTGATCGGTTTTCAGGCATCCCTGGAAATGTATTTAAAGAGGCCCAGATTTGTTACAATGAGATACACTATTAAACTCAGGTGGTACTTCTCCCCAGACTGTGTGTTTCTAACCATCGCTACCTATGAATCTGTTCTTTCTGCCAGAGATTACATAGAGCACTAAACACATCGTTTGTAGAGGAAAAGCAGCACAGTTTCAAGACTAAACGTGTGGAAAAGAGGTAAGAAGGTGGCCAGCACCAGGTGTCTTTATGTTTGTGAAAATAAAAGTGGAGAGATCTAACTGGGACTCCCTGCTCAAAGGGGAAATTATGTATAAATAATTCAGATCAAATCAGGACCAAGTCGTTGATAATACAATCAGTGAAAATATATGTGGTTTCAAACAGAACACAGAAGAAAAAACATATCTGTACATGTATGGACAGGGAAATGCAGTACAGGCCATGTATGTCGTGGTTAAAGGTGCGGCCGTGGTCTCGAGAGTCACGCATCCAGATCCTAACCTGTCACAGACCCTTCTCATACGTGTGGCATAGCAAGTTATTTCTTTAACCTCTCTGTGCCTCCATGTCCTCGTTTGTGAAATTGAGATAAAAACAGTACCTACTTCCTAGAGATGCTGTAAGGATTAAATGAGATAATACATGCAAAGCCCCGGAAACAAAGTCACTTTAGCTCGTTACTGTGCACAGAGTACACGCGAGCCTGAATTCGCGGGTACTGCAGGCAGTTTGGTTCATGCCGTATTGCCTTTCTGGCATGCGTCTGTTCCCCACTCCTAGGAATATTTGAAATATGCAGCGGATGTGTTCTGCTTAATCCATTTCCGGCACTCTTACTACAAACTTCCCAGAAAAGCATCTCATTGATAGGGAGTAACAAGCATTAAATGCCTAGCTGACACCTTCCCCGCACGCAGCCTGTGGGTGGCTGTTGTGGCTAAAGATGCCGGCAGAGTTCGGTCTGGCTCCTGGCTGGCCTCTACCTCCTCCTGCCTGGGACAGCCCTCCTCCTTCTGTCTCATGCCCAGAGGCCTCCGTTCAGGGCACCCCCTCCGAGCAATTCTGTCATCGTTGGCAGGTCTTCAGCTCAAAGCTTGGCTTCCTGGGTAATTTTGAAATCTGCCACTCACACTTCTCACTCGTAATAGAGAAAAAGGGAAAAGGGGGCGAAAAGCATCATTCTTTTTCATTGTTTATACCTCCTCTGGGACTGCTGCTGTCCCTTTGTCTCCAGTTTGCATGTCAGAATCATTTCCGTTCTCTCTCGAAGCCTCTCTTTCCAGTCAGTGAGCACCCCCAACCCCGTCTGTGGTATTCCTGGATCGTGTTGCAGCCCTGTCAGCGACAAGCTGGAGACTAATCAGGTCGCAGCTGTTCTATGTCATGTTACGTATTTTTTCTGTAATGATTTTTTTAACACAAATTTTTAACCAGAGGAACACAAGAAGACATAGCAGTGAAGACATCATCTCACGACAAACCATTTGTTTACCAGCCATAATAGAAACAGGAAGCCCAGTGATCCCATTTCCAACCATGATGTGATTGCTACTCACATCTCTCTCACCTCAGCTGAGAGCTAAATGTGCCTTTCACTCAATGTATCCACTTTTCTTGGCAGATTCCCTTCTGGAGAGCCTTATTTTGAGAAGGAGCTAAGGCAGATCATGCCCTCTTGGCTTATGTTGGGCCCACACTTCCTGTGCCACCTCCCTTCTGCCCAGCACCCAGCTGTAACCTTTCAAGTGCAGTGAGTGTTTGAGGCCCCACAGCTGTCATGTCTCTTTGAAGGCTCTATGGGAGTATTGGACTCCAAGGTTACAGAACTGGTCTGTGGAAGCTCGTTTTGCTCATTTTTAGTGCCAAACGCAGTTCACCCACTGGTCACCTTACACACTAAGGCTGAGGAAGGTTCGATAGAAAACAGAACAAAACACTGAAGAGGCCTCCAATTAGACGCCAAATCTGACATCACTCCCTGTCATCTTCTATTCACAGGTGGCCCAGAGCCACATGTTGATTACCAGGGCACTTGTTAGGCTAGCAACTCAAGTCTGTCATGGAATCTAGCTTCTGCTTATTCTCCTATATTCTATTCCCAGATACGTGTACGAAGCTCTGGAGAAAACCAGATTGGCTAGCTCTACTTACCTGATTTCTGTGGTTGCCTCGATACTAGGAAAATGTGCAGATGCCCTACTCCCAGGTTCTCCCTGTGACAACTCCTGTGCTACTACAGTTAGGTCTGCTGGGTTGAAAACTCGTTCCCTCTTTTTTGGGAAGAGTATCTATGCAAATGGCTATGTCTGCTACAATTCGGCATTCCTCCAGTGTGCTCCATATTTATAGAATGAATAAAACAATAGATAAGTGGGTGAATGCAGATGAGTGTGGCCCTGAGGACCAGGCATGGTGGATGTGTGTGCACCTACTGGAGAATAAAGATTTCTTTGAGCTTAAAAAAAAAAAAAAGATGAACAAATTATTAACATGTGGATTTGAGGAAAGGCTTGACGTTCTGGGCCATGATACAAAAGTAGATGTTGCTCTTTTTCTATTTAAAGCAAAGGAAAAAAGTAGATATTACAAGACACCATGCATAGTCTTTGGTTTATTCAACTTGGGATTTCATGTAAATTTTGGTCTATGCTTTACTCCACTGCGTTTCCAATACACCCCCATTTTCCCTTGCCCCAAAATATACAAAGATTATAAACCATGTAACACAAACAAGACTTTGAAAATTTTCAAACTCAACTGGAAGAGATTTGAGGGAAAAATTAAAAGGAACTGTACAGCTCAAAGTAAAATTATAACTGCACCCCAACCCAAGTTTGAAGCCAGCGGAGCTGTAAGTGGGTTCATTGTAGACTCTTACTGAGCCCAGGACACATGAAAGCTACACTCTGGTGCCCCCCGCGCATTATATGCCACTTAAACTGTGAGAAGTGTAAAGGAGCTGCAGGGGAGTTGGGAATGTGTGTTTTAATGGCTTAGGGCATGTGTCTTAGTTTTTGCCACGTGGGAAATTATCTCAATAACTTAATTTTCTAAACAACAGCAAGTTAGCAATCTCTGGGTCAGCTGTGCAGTTGACTGGTCTGGGCCAGACTTGGCTGGTCTTGGCTGGATTTGTTCATTATGTCTGCAGCCAGCTTGTGGGGAGGGGGAAAGCAGCTAAGGGCTCTATGGCTTAAGCTGGGTCCACTGGGAAGACTGGGAACTCTCTCTACCCTGTTACCTTCAGCAGACTAGTGCGGACTCGTTCACACTGCTGCAGCAGCAGCTGGGTTCTGAGAGAGACCCTCAGGGGACGTGCACGAGGCTTCTGTAAAGTTGGCGTGGAACGCCCACCTGCTATTTCTGCTGGTTTGGCCAAAACAAGTCAGGAAACCAGACTAAATTCCAAGGGGAGGGAAAGCCAGACTTTCTCCCCTTGAATCCTCCTTGATAAAGGTGAGCTACAAAGTCGTATTACCGAGGGACATGGGTGGAAAGGAGGAACAAAGGATTATGACCATTTCTGCACTCACCCACAGGGCAAATGCAACAGAATCATCCTGTCAAGTCCTTGTGTTTCTGTTCTCATCCATATAACTGAACCAAGATTTTATTAGCCCTCCCTTTGCCCCTTCCCTTCTTCTGGAAAGAAAGAGTCCAGAAATAAAGTCTTGATTCAGTTACATGGATGGGAACAGAAACACATATATTATATATATAATATATATATATAAATATATAATTAAGTTACACACTTAATATATGGAGTGTTTCTATGTAGGTTTGCCCTGTGGTGGATTGCAGAAGTAGTAATAGCCCTCCTCCTCCTCCAAGGCTAAAAGAATCTGCAGCTATGCCTCTTAGGGCTCTAGTCTGTTTTTGTAGCAAGAAACTCTTCTCACTGCATCTGACTGTCCCAAGTTTCTTTCAGGGCCCCGATCCCCCTCCTCTTGTGCCTGCCTGGCAGTAACTCTGGCTGTCCGCCAGCCGTCTCTCGGAGGTGGTGGCAGGTGGTTTGATGCAAGCCTGAGAGAGGATTGTGAATCTGTTTCTATTGACTTTCATTATTCCAGCAAGAATTTGAGGCTTTCTTTGGGTTTCCTTTAAAGCTCCAGACCCGAGCCGTCATTCTCAACCCACATAAGATCATCCCTATAATGGAAAACTTTTTGCTGAACCCTGCAGCTTGTGTTTTTATTCTCCTCAAACTCCAGTAGTAAACTTCAGGGTAGTCCTGTGGGACTGAGGATGAATCAGTTTATAGTATTTATCAGCCGGCTTGTGCATAGAGTCCAACAGGTGAATAAATAGGTTCTCACTTTTACTAAAGCACCATTTTGTAGCCAGAGAATGTTTCAAGGCGGTGCTGTGCTCTGAGCCTCACTGGCAGGAAGGGAGTGGAAAGACATCCAGGGTTCTTCATAAAAGAATATGCCACACCCTGGCCCAACGGCCCTCCAGATGATACATCCATTCCAATTTCAGGGCATCAGAAGACTCGGTAAGACCTTGAACTTCAGTCAAAAAGAATTGTAATGGCTCTTTTTGTCCCTGTGCCACTCCAGCAGGCAGTCTGTCCTCTGAATGCATATGCAGCTCCGTATTCACAGTTTGAAATGGCCCACAGCTGGGGAGCAGCACTTGGAGACCCGCAGAACGGAAGGTAAATCTAAAGTGTCTTTGTTTCCTAGGTCCAGTGTGGGACCCCGTCAGCTCACGGTGTGGAATACTTCCAATCTGAGTCAGGATAACCGACGAAAATACATCTTTAGTGATGAGAGAGGACAAAATCAGCTGAGCATCCGGACCGACCAGGACATCCCACTCCCTCCAAGAAGAAGAGAGCTCCCTGCCTCACTGACCACCAATGGGAATGCGGACTCCCTAAATGGAGCTCGGAACTCAGTGATGCAGGAACTCTCGGAGCTCGAGAAGCAGATTCAGGTGATTCGGCAGGAGCTGCAGCTGGCTGTGAGCAGGAAGACGGAGCTGGAAGAGTATCAAAGGATGAACCGGACTCGTGAGTCCTAGCTAACCGTACTGCTCCCCTTCCCGGTTCCCGGCATTCCTCTGAGCCCTTGAGACACTTTGTAATGCTCTCTTGTAACTGCTGACAGAAGTGTGGGGAAGAGGAGGTCTAGGTCTCTCTCAGAGCTCAAGTCTGCCCGTCCTAGCCTAAAAATCAGCCATAGCTCTTCCCAAGCTGACTCCCTAGCTCTGCAGGGTGGGGGTCTTTCAGAGCAGGGATGGTAAGTTAGGAGTGAACTACGTGGAGAGGATCTATGAACGGCCCGGCAAAGCCGGCTCCTCATGGGGTGCCGTACTAGTAGTTCTGGGTCTCAGCCCTTTCTCTGCACTCTCACCAGCGAGAGAGAAAATGTGCCTCAGACCTGGTTTTAATCTTAGGATAGAATAGGATTATCCAGGGTTGTGGCTTTTGATACAACTCCCACAACTAGAGTTGTTCCTACATTCTGAATGGGGAGCCAGATAAGAGCCAGAGGTGTGGGTAGGTAAACAACCAAGCCAACTCATTAGCATACAGCAGACCAGGGATTGACTGGATCGGGCACGAGCCATGTTTCTGAGAGGGTCCCGCGTCTCCGACACCATCCTGTCTGCCAACATTTAGTAGGAAGGGCTTACGGGACAGGGATGTGGCAAGCGGGAACAGAGGACAGGCAGAAGAGGCATTAAAAATGCCCACCATGTTAAAGAACAAAAGCTCTGGGCCAGAAAAACGATTTGGCTAAGGAAGAAATAGGACTATACTTCCAATCTAACTAAGCTTCTCCGCTACAGAGTGTGCCTTTTATAAAGGAAAGCAAAGCAGAGCAAGGACATGGCCTTAGATGAAACTGGACTACGCCTGCTCAGTGCCCATCCAGGGCTCACAAGCTGGCACCGTGGGTTAAGTGAAAAGGCTCTGCAAACCACACACTAGCCCCTTTTCAGATCAGCGGTTGTCTCTTAGCTTTGGGAATCCCTAAAGCGGACCTCCCCTGCAAAGTCCACAAGCTTTAACGTTTGGGACGGTGCCCTGTGCCGTCCATCTCTGTACAGGTAACTACCACGCCAGCCTCCCAGCCCCACACCTACTCCTCCCTGAGGGGCTGTGATCAGGTATGGGCCCTCCCATTCTCTCCCAGGCATCCCTGTCCTGGGCGCAATGGTGTGGACATGCATGCAGGAGGGAAAAGTCACAGGGAACTGTGGAGCATCAGTTCCCAGTGCCAGTGTAGATGGAAAGTATCTAGGAACCCATTAGAATGCCAACTGTCAGGGCCTTTTTCCCCAGAAGATGTCATGAGGTGGGCAGTCTGGCTCAGAAGCCTGTTAACCAGCTCCCCCAAGTGACTGACACGTGTGATCCAAAAATTACTCTTCAAGAAACACTGTTCTAGAAGGATGGCTGCTCCAGGCCTGGGGAGAAGTAAGAGCCTTTTGGATAGGTCTTGACACTTTAGCACACACCTGCTGATTCACCTTCCATACAGCCGCTCCCACCCCTGAAAAACACTTAGGACAAGACTTCGATTATCACTTACTCTGCTCCGGCCTCATCTGCTGGGATGCGCCCCACGAGTCCAGGGCACTGTCCCACGCACTGTGCTCTGCGACGGCTGCACATCGCTGGAAAGGCTCCGAGGTCACAAAATTTCCCCTGCATTTCCGCCAGGAGCTACCCAGTCCCCCAGGGAAGGACAACAGCTTCAGCTGTAATCAGCTCACACTTTGGTTAATTGTCTGAGAGAACCCTGGGGTGGATGGAGGCCCAGAGAGACTGATGGGGGAGGTGAGAAGCTTCTAGTTAGACATCCTCAACCTTGCAGATGAAACAGTGAGGGAACAGGGGGAGCCCTGGAAACAGAAAGGACAATCCTGCTTTGAAATGCCCTGTCCTCCCATGTTCTCCCCCAGGCCCCGACTTAGATCTACAACTGCCTTTGGAAGAGGACACCTCGCAGCCACCTCCACCCATCTGCAGCCGCTGAGGACTCTGCCGTCCTGCTCGGCGCGGCCTGAGGTGCTGGCAAACCTCTCAACGGGACAGCCAGGCTCCTAATGTACACGGGCACTTTTCTAACAGCTCCTCCTGACTGTACTTGAAAAGCTGCCTATTTAAAGGAACCCAGAGGTGAATTCTTTTGTAAAGAATCCTTTTGTAATGCAATTAACTACCCCTTAACGTATCTGTTTTGTAAATTTGGATTTTTGTATATCTATCGGGTTTACCTTAAGCTTCTCTCCTGAGGCGTGCTGAGCAGTGGTAACCTGCCCGGCGGCCCTGCCTTCCCACAAAGCAGGTGGCCGGTGCCCGGCTGCCCCTGGATCTTCTGAGGAGCCCCTCCGCTGAAATCATGGCCAGGGTGCGGCCCGCAGCAGCAGGGGCTGAAAGCAGGTTTGCTGCCGGCAGCATCGCTTGAAATGCCTCCGTTTCCTCAATGAAGAGAAACCACCAAGTTGCTTGTGGTGGAATGAAGCAGTCTCAAGTAGCGGTGGTTGTCATTACCAGTAGTAACTGAACAGTGTTTTGCAGTGTGTGAAACAGTGTGTTGTGTTTTATAAAAAGAGTTCATGAAATGGTGGGTCCTTCGAAAACTCTCCTTTCTGTTCTGCTCCAAGTGTCCTTTCAGTTCCCCTCGGGCTCAAAAACCACAGAGATCCAAGTCTTCAGGTGGAGGGTGGTGTTTTAGTGAGGAAGAAAGTGGGAAGGGCTGCTCCCTCGCTGCCTCTTCTGGGCTCTTATTTCAGGAGATCAGGAAGGTCCATTGTTTTCCAAGCTCTGGTGCTGGGCAGCTGGACAACCCGACTGTGTCGCACAGCCCACCCGTTTTCCAGGAGGAAGGTCCTGGCACAGGAAGCACACAATAAAATATGGCGGGGTGAGCAAGAACAGACGGGCTACGTGCGTCACGTAAATAATAGTAAGGGCCCCAGAGTACAGATGCCTTGAGGTGGAGGAGCAGCAAGGGGGTCCCTCCAACAATTAAAGACGAGTTGGAAAAACGGGACAGACAAGTGAGGCAGCCACAGGGACACAATCAGTTGAGGTCTTTAACATGCCTGGAGGCGACTCCATTACTCAAGGATCTTGCCGTTGCACAAACCCCAGGCAGGAGCTGCTGCTTCCATGCCGACCAGAGAAGTGGTCAGTAAAGCAACTGCAAGTAAAACCCAGTGACATCAGGGCAGTGGGCTTCTCAGTGTTGGCGCTGAGCCTAGTAGGGCCTTGGAGCTAATAAGCACGTCCTTGGTGTGGTAAAGAAATGAAGGGGAAAGAAACTGCTTTAGAGCCTCTCTTGCTTCCATTTTTGATAAGCAAAACCAGAAAATCCAAGCAGCCATGGAAAGAACTTGTGTTTCAGTCATCAAAACCACTCCACTAGCTGCACCGATGAGTTATTCTTCACCCACCTACGCCACCCCATCTTATCCAGGAGTCCCTCACTCTTTTTAGTTTAGTTCCCAATCGTTTTATGAAAATAATGTACTTAGAAGTATTTTCTTAAGGTTTGTAGAGAGTGTTTGCTTTGTGTCCTCATTTTAACGTGTGTGCAACCGCTCCGGCCCGGGAAGAGCGGACATGCTGTCTTGTGAGCATGAAGTGAGCAGGCTGTTTTGCTCCAGTCACTTTTCTCGTACAACCATGTGGATGGACTAGATGTTCTCAGGTCTTTCCCATCTTCAGTTTCTATGACTGTGGAATAAATGTTCAGATAGAAACTTCATTTTCTGATGTATTGCTGGCATTGTCTTGGGGGATTCAACTGTGGACGTGGTACCAGCCCCTTCCTCACAGGAGACCCACTCATGCTAGGACACACACTTGTTTCCTTAGTAGAGTCGATGTGGCACAAAATACACTGGGAAAACTCAGAGCCCACCAGTACAGTCGAAATGGCTTTGTCTGAAAGACATTCTAGGAAAAGCCACAATACTGAGAGATCTCTAAAAAATTCTGCCCTGGCCATCCTCATTTAGTAATTCAACAACCATGTGCTACACAGCCTGTGTCTACGTGCCAAGTGCTGGAGACACAACAGTGAATAAGACGGGCATGGTCTCTGAGCACAGGGACCTTCTCACAATCTGTCCTGTTCACAACCTGTCGACAGACAATATATAGTAGCTAACACTTATCTCAACTTCACTAAAACCCCAGGACACAGGTTCTCTAGACCTAGTCTACAGCAGATGAACTAGACCTCCAGTTTACAGATGGAAAAACTAAGGCTCAGGGAATTATAGAAGTTGTCCAAGGTCACACAGCTGGTAAGAGGAGTGGCAGAGACAGATTCACACACAGGCGGTTAAATCCCAGAACACCCACGGTACGCTGTCAGGATTCTGATAGCTGCCTTACAACCCCCCTCCTTCCTCCAACGCCCCCTTCAGTCTTCGCCGCCGAAGCGCCTCCAGCCCATGCCTCGGCTTGGCCCCCAGCTCCACAGAAAAGGAAGCCGATACACCAACTGTACCTGCATTGCCACATCCACTGAACTCCACACCGTGGCCCCCAAGTCTCACAGAAACAAGCTGTCGTAGGCGTGTCTTTCGGCTTTCCGGCCCAGCTGAGTACTGGTACCCATACAGCTGGGACTCCCCGAGCTCTCCTGCAGTCTCAGGCTCGCTGCAGTTTCTGACGCACCCGGCCGTTTAGCGGCTGGCCGCCTTGCCAGCGTGAACCTGCTAGCGGGATGCGTTCTTCACGCATGTTTCTGGATGAGACCCAATCAAATCTCATACAAATATAAACCCGCTGTAACCTGATTCAAGTGCCAACTTACCCAAGGTTGTTTTGCCTCATTCAGTCACTCCTTGTTTGGATGCTTATTTTGAGCCTGGCATTGGGCTAGCTGCTGGCGAGAGAAAGAAAAAAAGCAGATTCTGACCCCACGGAGCTCAGTCCGGCAGGGAGACACAAACTGGCGAAACAGTGTGGCGTATATGCTGATAAGTGCACATCAGGTACTGTGGAGGCAAAAAAGACACTTACCCTGTGTGTGTGTGTGTGTGTGTGTGTGTGTGTGTGTGTGTGTGTGTACGCACATGCATGACCACACAGTGGAGAAATTGAGAGAAGGGTAACCGGCACCCCAGGTAAAAGAAATAGAATGTGCTAAGTTCCAGAGTTGGGAAACTATGACAATCAAGAAACGTAGGAACATCAAATAACTCAATATGATAGAAACATAAAGCACAGGTGGGTAATAAGCTGTAAGGACTTCAAAGAGAACAGCACAGGCAAGATCCCCATGCTAAATTGGATTTGTATCCCCTTACCACAGGAAATCTTTAAAGGATTTTAGGCTAAAGAGGGTTATAGTAAAAGATCAGGGTCCTCACGGACTATAATTCACATGCATTCAATTTGTTTGTAGGACATTGAGCAAATGAAGTTAACTTTTTGATCCCTGGGCATGACGTGGCCTTGACATCATTTTAACCAGACCAGGTGGACTTAGAGATAAACACATACAATCTAGATTCTAAATATGTCAATCTTATTTTTTCCTGGAAATAAGGAGAAAATGTAGAAGAAAAACTGATCACTCAATTTATATGCAATAATACAAGTTAATATTTTGAGCATTTACTAGTTGCCAGGCACCCTGCTAAATGTTTTGTATATATTGACTCATTTCATCCTCAGTACAATTCTATGATGTAGTTACTATTATTTTATAGATTAAGAAACTGAAACAGAGAGCTGAAGTAACCTTCTAGTAAGAGGCAGGGCCATACTCATCCTAAGTCTCACTTCACAAGAAACAGGTTTAGCACGGTGCCTGGCATCACAACAAGCACCGAATGTATGAACGGGCTGGGCTGGATGAGCAAGGAGAAATCTAAGATCCCCTTGGTTTAGTTCTACTCTGGAACAAAGTGCTATGGGAACTCTCAATCAATAGGGGAAGAAAATGCAGTCCTAATCTAGGGCCTGGCAGAGAGCCTACTTAAATTAGAAACCTTCAGAAAGACTTAAAATTTGACTCAAGGTATTTTCATTTATTATCTTCCTGATGACGGGCATTCTATTGGTAAATGTCTCCACTTAGGGTAAAAGAAAAACAGAGGTCTGATTGGCACATTATGATTCTGCTGCTAAACTGAGTGACCCTGGGACTTGTTTCCTCATCTCTAAAATAAAGACATGGGGAATACAAGCTGGTACAGCCACTCTGGAAAACAGGATGGAGGTTCCTCAAGAAGTTAAAAATAGAGCTTCCCTACGACCCAGAAATTGCACTACTAGGTATTTATTGCAAAGATAGAGATGTAGTGAAAAGAAGGGGCACATGCACCCCAACGTTCAAAGCAGCAATGTCCACAATGGCCAAACTGTGGAAGGAGCCAAGATGCCCGCCAACAGATGAATGGATAAAGAAGATGTGGTTCATATATACAATGGAATATTACTCAGCCATCAGAAAGGCTGAATACTCACCATTTACATCCTCATGGAAGGAACTGGAGGGGATTATGCTAAGTGAAATAAGTCAATCAGAGACAGACAATTATCACATGGTTTCACTCACCATGTGATCATATCACGTGATTCATATCACAAACCATGATAGACTTGACTCTAGGAAACAAACGGGGTTGCTGAAGGGGAGGTGGGTGGAGGGATGGGGTAACTGGGTAATGGGCATTGTAATGGGGCAACTGGGTAAGGAGGGCACGTGATGTGATGAGCACTGGGTGTTACATGCAACTAATGAAACACTGAACACTACATCAAACACTAATGTTGGCTAATTGAATTAAAATAAAATTTTAAAAATAAAGTAAGTACACAGTTTGAGGTCCCTTTTAGCTCCCACATCCTAGCTTTCAAATCATTCCACTCCATAGATTTCAGTAACCTGAAATCCTCAGAGCATAGTGTTACTCTATTAATGCAAATATACTATGCTTCCAACTTTGTCTACAATTTCCCTCCAAAAAAAAAGACTAAACCATATAAAAGAAGCCACAGCTATTACAGATTGCCTCAGAGCTTCAGAGTTTCAGAATTCATAATTTCTTTTTGTTATCACCAAGAAAGGAAATTTAAAATAAGGTTATATATTTCTGGATAATCCAAATTGGAAGAGTTACTTCAATATATGAGGAAAAATTGTTTCCACTTAGGGGGTGAAAAAAAAATGAGTCAGGTTTGAATACGCACTGGTCCAATAAAACAGACTTCTGAGGAACTGTTAGCAGAAGCAAGGAGCTGAATTAACTTAACCTTGCGGACCTTCCCTGAGTGCTGTGGGCCAGGCCTGCTGCTGGGTACTGTGGACTATGTTGTTAAGACACTGCTCTTTCTATATCCTAATTTTAGTACCTATGAAATATGCTACGAATGAGACCTTAATATTTAACATTAGGAAGAAACCAAACCTGGGGAGAAATCCCCAGAAAGTAAAGCTCAATTTTTCTGTGTGGAGGGATAATGTTTAGGTTATTTCCATACCACAAATTTCCTATTATGTAAACCCAATCTAACATATACACAACCCACCAGTTGCTACTTACTCTTAATGTAGCTGTCTTATCATGTTGAATCAGTAGACTTTTGCAGTAAGAACTAGTCGAAACTTCTCTGCATACTCATTGGTCCTTGGGTTTATCTATCAATTGATAATCCTCAGCAAAAACCTTAAAGACCAAAATTTAAAGGCATTCCACACCAACAAATGATCATGGAAATTGATGAGAGCAGAATACACCTCCCTTCAAGAAGCGAGCATCACCATCCCAGTAGGTCTAAAAGAAGACAAGTGATCATTTCTCTATTCTCCAGAATCTTCCCATGAATCCCCACAATATCAGACTCCAGAGTGCTGACCATTACACCAGGGGGCCCACCTGAATCCTCACAATATCAAATCACATTCATCGTTTGAGTGGCATGCAAATAGTACTATATGCACAGAACTCCTGTCCTTGAAGAACAAAGATGCCTTGTGGATCTGGACAGAGATTAAAAAAAAAAAAAGTTTCCCAATGGAAATTCATATAAGAATGCAACAGCTAGCAGAAATAGCTGAGCACCTTTGAAAAGGATCCCTATAGAGGCAAGAATTTTTTTTTTCCCCCCCAGAGGTAAGAATTTTAAAAGCCAATCATGTAGTTAAGATACATGCCTTAGAGCATATCAACCCTGATTTTGGTCCAAATTGCCAAGACAATTTCCAAGACAACAACAAAATAAAGAAAAAAGAGACCATCCCCCCTCAAGACCTGAAAAAAGAGAGAAAGGGAAGACTCTAGTACTTTTCCAATAATCCTTGAAGTTGGCATTCTACATAAGCATTAAAGAAATTTTCTAAAAAGTTCCTTATGGATCTAGAGCAATGATTTTTTTTTTTTTAAAGATTTATTTATTTTAGGGGTGCCTGGGTGGCTCAGTCAGTTAAGCGTCTGCCTTCAGCTCAGGTCACGATCCCAGGGTCCTGGGATCGAGCCCCACATCAGGTTCCCTGTTCAGCAGGGAGTCTGCTTCTCCCTCTCCCTCTGCCCCTCCCCGTTCATGCTCTATCTCTCCCTCTCAAATAAATAATCTTTAAAAAATTTATTTTAGACAGAAAGAGAGAGTGTGGGGGGGGAGCAAAGGGAGAGAGAGAGAGAGAATCCTCAAGCAGACTCCCCATTGAGCAAGGAACCTGATGTGGGGTTCCATCCCAGGACCCTGAGATCATGACCTGAGCCGAAATCAAGAGTCAGATGCTTAACCAACTGAGTCACTCAGGCGCTGTGATTTTTTTTGGAGGATTGTGAGGTTTCAAAATTCCTTTCAGAATCTGAAAAAAGCTATGAATAATATACATACAACACAAACAAAATTTTGTATACAATTTGTGGATATTCCTGAAGCCCGTTCATCGGCCTCTTCTGTAGTAAGAAGTCAGACTGTCCAAAAATCATCACCCTTTTTGGTAATTATCTCAGAATGTCTCTAAGAGGTCTTTATGTTGCTGGGACTTCAAACTTGTTGGGACTAGAGGCTCCCTGCTCTTCCCAACTAGAGGAACTTCCCCTAAATCCAGCTTCCCATAGGGATATTGTGGTTTTCTGCCACAATATTCCACAGGCTGCAGTCCCCCAATGCTGGGCAGCCAGCTTTCCTAGCCAAGTGTCATAAACAGTAAATATCCAAACCCAAACCACCTACTGCCCAAGAAAAACACAAACACTAAAACAAACTGAATCCTGCTTTAATTGAAGCTTGGGAGTATAAAGTCCTACAGAAACATTACAGAGAATCTTCCGGAAAACAGGGACCACAGCAATCCCTGTGGAGTGGCAGATGAGAGTAATTCATAGCTCACCAAGGCCTCCCTGTATCAAGTTCCCAGAGTACCCAGAAGATCTCTTCATCATCTCAGTCCTGTTCCCCATCCTCTCCAAGCTTGATTTCATTGTAAGATAAAAAGGGCTAATGGATTTGAAATTATTCTGGCCTCAAGAAATTTAAGATTTTTTAATGAGTAGGACATTTCAAAACTTAAATAACTTCAACATGGAACCCAGCTGACCTTAACAAGTTACTTTGTTAGTGAATAGGAAATGGACTGAATCATCCTGGACATAATTTCATTAAGGCTTCAAACCATCCAGGAAAAAGTAGCACAATTATACCATTTTATAATCCAACTTTACAAAAAGTTTACTACCTAAATCAAGAAACGTTTGTACCCACAGAGAGCTTATTTCTAAAAGATCCCCCTCACCCCCCCCAAAACAGCCATATGTCTCCACTCTTCTTTGTTCCCTTCTCCATGTCGAAAATACCAATTTATTTCTTCAGGAGGAATGGCAATCCAAGATTATATAGTAAGCCTGAAGAAGAAAATGCTGAGAAATCTAAAAGCAGGAGAAAGAAGCTGGTGGGGAAGACAAATGAGAATTGTTTGTTTCTAATTCATTCTAAAACCCAAGACTTGCCTTTACCAGTCCTTTTCCCTGAAGTCATCTAGCTATTAGAGAGGAGAATTGGACATAAAGTCTGTGAAGGAAAGGTCATTCGTTGACAGACAAACTGCCCTTAGGTGACAGTCAAGGAGAGAAGAGGTAGAGGTTTGGTGGTTAATGAAGAAGTGCCTGTCTAGCCATTCCCTCTTCTTCTCCTGGCTTGGTTCAACCAATGTAGATGCGATGGAAATCATTGGCACCAAAGGCGGCGTTACACTTGGGACATTTGCGCTGACGGGTGTCATAGCGTGTCTTCACACACTCGAAGCAGAAAACATGAAAACACTTGGTCAGTACAGCGTCCTTTTTACGCATGTTGCAACATGGACAGGTCAGGCGTGCCTAAAAAAAAAAAAAAGAAAGAAAGAAGTCAGACTCTGACCAATCATAAAGGTTTAAATTGCTATCATATGGAGGCAAACAAGCAGGAAACCCACTAAGCACTAAGACAAGAGTGCCACCTCCCCCCTAAAAGAAACCATCCTCTGGTTCCCTTCATGGAAAGAAGTTCAGTATTTCTTCTCCCAGTCTACTAGCAGGCCACTTCAGGCCTAAACAAAAAGAACACAAAGAAATCACTGAGGTAGTTTTCCTAACCTTGTAATCCTTAATCTCCTCCATCAGGATCTCATCACATTTGGGCACATTGTCTGGTTTCTTTGTGGTCTCCAGCTTCCTTCGAAGTCGAGAGATGTCCTCCTGTGGTAAGATAGCGTACCCATTAGACACACTCCCCCAGACCCGCCATTCCTGAGGAAAAAAACTGCTCCAACTTGAACTTTCTGCCTGGCAAAGAAAGGACTTTCTGTCTTTTCCTGGCCAATTATCTCTTAGGAATGCAGAGAACTGGAATGGCAAATACCTTCTTTGTTCCTAAGCACAAAACCATAATCCTATCACCAAACTCTAGTTGCACCTAACTATTGTCAATGCAGTTCTGTAAAAATACGATCTAAGATTTAAAAAAAAAAAAGATGAAAAACTTGATAAGCGACTTTAAGGTAATTACTCTCAAGCTGAAGGTAGAGTGGATTAAAATAATTTATAGATATATGGATAAGGACAGAAAGTCATCATGAGAAACATTTGACATGCCAAAAATAGAAAAATTATACAACTTTAAAATCCTCTAATTTGATAATGTTGCTACTTCTTTACAAATTCACCAATTCATTCAATTAATAAGTATGTATTTCATGCCCACCGGGTGGTAGGCACCATGACAGGCTTTTGGGGAAACGGCAGTGAGGAAAACAGGCTTGGCCTCGTCACTCAAGGAACTTATAATCAAGTAGGAGATGACATACATCAGACCAAAGACTCGTTCATAACATTTCAGAGCTCAGAAAATACCTGAAAGGTGAAATGTAAAGAAAACACAATTGCTCTTGCCTGGGCTCGTTTGAAATTGAACATGTCCTTTTCTTTGGTGACACTGTTCTCCACAATCTCATCCTGAAAATCATGGAGCTTCTTCTGAGCCAACTCCAGTTGCGCTTTGAGGTCATCTGCCAGCTGCGCTGCCTCCATCGCCTAGGCGGGGCATACAGATAGTGTCAGGTTATTTCTAGGGAGGCAAGACGCTAACCCAGGCCAAGGAAGAAATTGAACCTGTAATTACATCACTGTCCTCCTTATTTGCTCCTCTGAGACTGTCACTTTAGATTACAGGGTAAGCAAGCCTACCTTGCGTTTATTCATCTCTAAGGCTTGAGTCCTAAGACCCAGCTCCTTCTCCCCCGTGCCAATGTTGCTTTGTAAGAGATGCTCCTTCTCTTCCAACTTCCTTACTACTTGTAACTGGGCATCAACCTTTGAAAAAGAAAAATCAGATTTTAACACAAACAGGAAAGAAAAAAACTATTAACCGACTAGGCACTGCTAATCCATAGGCCCACAAAAAGAGAGTCTGTTAGATCACTGTCTTTACCCATGAACCCTTCAAAATACATGTAAGATCACAATACTTAAAAGCTTCCCTTTTCATACCAAAAAAAATTGTTGATGATTCAAGCAAGAGTTTAAGAAACCACTGAAGATTCTTCTCCAAATTGCCAAGAGCAAAAGGAATCACATTTTCAGATATTCACCTTCTTCAGCCATACTCATTCTCAAAGGCTGGCAATTCACACTAGACCATGTAAATTATAGCTCCAACAAAGGCCATGTGTACTTCTCTCAGAATGGCTAGAAGTTCCAAAGCAGTCTTTTTCTTGAAATTCACACACAAAGTGGAGTCAACATGAAAGGGTAAAAAGTAAAGTCACACACCCACAGACTCTCATCCCAGCATCCAGAGGTAATCAGGTAACCACTCTGTTTCTCATACAGCCTTCCAGAAATTTGTAAAATACACAGCACACACACACACAAAGACATACACATTTTTAACATAAAAGGGATAATAAAACAAATCACTTAATGATAACATTTTCCATACTAGCAGATCCGTATTTAACAGCTAAACTGCACTTCTTTGCAGGGATGTATAATTTATTTACCAGGATGCTAACAGTATACATTTAGTTTTCAGGGGTTTTTTCTTATCTAAAAAAATGCCACAATAATCATTCTTTAATGCAGACTTTCATGTAGAAAGTGCCCTACTTCAACAGAATTCTGGCAAGCTCTATTCATATTACCTGAGTCTTTAGAGTCAAAACCTGGTCAGCCAGCTCCTCCTTCTCTTCTTTAAGTAGCTTGTGGATCTGATTGGACTTGATACGCTCGGACATGAGCTTGAAATTTGCATCATCCTTCTCCCGCAACTGCTGCATTAAACGGATATTCTGCTCTTGCATGTCTTCAAAGGCCTGGCCTGTAACATCCATCTCCGAGAGGAGAGCCTCTTCCTCCTAAAATACAGGGAAAGAACCCTCATTTTAATGGAATCTTCTAACTTCAAAGAAATGAGCACTGGAAACTAAACTTTCCCAGTGTTCATTCAGAAATAAATTAACCTGGTGACAGAGACTCGGTTTTAAGCAGCTTAGTTTTGTCACTTAGGTTAGCCCGAGGAATACAAAAGAAGTCCTTATTATCTGAAGCCACTGGCACCAATGGTCTGATGCTCAGCTGATCTGTATTCAGGTCAGTTAGAATAGACGAAACATCTACACACCAATGCAGCAAATGATCAAGTAGCTGTTGGTGAAGAGAACTTCTACCACAAAACCTCACATTTTCTCACACTTTTCCACAACTGTAATTATCAAATTTCACTACAGACTTTCCAACTGTACTGCACAACAATCTGATGGGTGAAGAATAGTACCTAAAAATATCTTTGACTTACATTTTGTGTTATGAGGAGACTGAACATCTTTTCAGATGTGTAAGAGCCATTTGTATCCTTTTCTGTGAACGAGTCACATCTTTTGCCTATTCCTCTACTTGGGTGTTGGGTTTTCCTCTCTATCATTTCTGGGGAGTTTTTATATAGTACAAAAATAAGCCCTTTTGTGCTAAGAGTTAGAAATATTTTCTCCCTGTCATTTGTCTTTTGGCTTTGCGAATAGTGGTTTCTGCCAGACAGAAGTTTTGTGGGCTTTTTTCATAAGTTGAAATTATCAATTCTTTTCCTATTTTTTAAACTTTTATTAATAGTTAAAAAGGTCTCCACCATTACAGACTTATAAAGGAATTTATCCATTTTCTTCTAATGGATTCTTTTTTTTTTAAAGTTTTATTTATTTATTTGATGGAGAAAGAGACAGCGAGAGAGGGAACACAAGCAGGGGGAGTGGGAGAGGGAGAAGCAGGCTTCCCGCTGAGCAGGGAGCCTGATGCAGGGCTCGATCCCAGGACGCTAGGATCATGACCTGAGCCGAAGGCAGATGCCTTCGTCAAATATGACCTCGGTGGCTCAGGTCAAATAAGGACTGAGCCACCCAGGTGCCCCAAATGGATTAACTTCTTTAATATTATAGCTATAATCCATTTGGAAATTATCCTGTGTAGACTGAGTATATATGCAACTTTTTTCCAGTATTAGTATTTCTTTTTGCCCTACCACATTTAACAGTCTTCCTTTTTCCCACTGACTTTAAACTGCATCTTTGGCGCATACTAAATACACACGTGTACTTCGGTCTATTTCTGGACTTTCTATTCAGTCCTAGCAGTCTATTAGTCTCAAGCTATTTTACGTACTGAAACTTCCTGTTTTTATACCTTACTGAGATAGGAAGTGCCACTGCTCTTCTTGTTCTGTTTTATTGGCCATTCTTGTGTGCTTTTCCATATGTACTTTAAAATTGGTCTTAGTGCCAAAATCAATAAAACCAAAAATCAGTATTTGTATTGGGATATTAAATTCATACATTAATGTCTCTCCACTTCTTACTAGAACCTATAGTAGTACAATTTCCTGATAATTATTATTTTTATTTTTTTAAAAGACTTTATTCATTTGAGAGCGAGGGAGGGAGAATGCGCACGTGCATGAGAGGAGGGAGGGGCAGAGGAAGAGGGACAAACAGACTCTCCACTGTGAGAGAAGCCCAGTGTGGGGCTTGATCCCACAACTCTGGGATCAGGCCCTGAGCCAAAGTCAGACGCTTAACCGATTGAGTCATCCAGGCACCCCGATAATTATTATTTTTAAAAAAAGAGCAAGAGGGGCACCTGGGTGGCTCAGTCGTTAAGCCATCTGCCTTTGGCTCGGGTCATGATCCCAGGGTCCTGGGATCGAGTCCCTCATCAGGCTCGCTGCTCAGTAGGAAACCTACTTCTCCCTCTCCCACTCCCCCTGCTTGTATTCCCTCTCTCGCTGTCTCTCTCTCTCTCTCTCTGTCGAATAAATAATATCTTTAAAAAAAAAAAAAAGAGCAAGAGAGAGAAAATTGGAAATCACCAGATTTAAGAAAAGCCAAAATCCCACTTTTTCTAAAAGAAATGCATACAGGTTCTAATAAAGTTCCTCTTCTCAAGGTGCTTAATCTAAAACTCCTTCACTTTGCCATTTTGCTATTTCTTAGACACAGTGAAGGTGTTCCTCACAGTGAACATATGTAGTTTTTCCATTTTTGGTATCTTTATTATTGACCATTAAGTTAATAAAACTCGCTGGGACTTAAAAATAAAGAAATATATGTTCGTTGTGAGAAGGAAAAGTCTCTACAGTTCTATGACCTAGAAACAACCACAGTTAACATGCTATTTATTCATAACCTGTTTGGGGGTATGTTTTTCTTAGTTTTGTATATTTGTGATCATAATGTATATAAAACCATATATATATATATATGTATACATGTATACACACATACACACACACTTTTTTTTTTCATTTAGACTCACTATATCCCTGATTCCAGATCAGCAGAAGAAGGGTAGATCCCTCAATAAACAATATTTGAACAACTGGCTACCCTTTTGAAAATAAAAGTAAATTTCCTGCCTCACAAATACATAAAACAAAATAATAAAGAATGCTAGACTTCAATATAAAAACAAACATACACATAGGAGAAAAACATACTCACAAAAAGAGAAAGACTGGAATGAAAGAGCACACTGCACTGTCAATAACTTACTTGTCAAGTAACATGTACTTTCTAAAAACCTAACTAAACAAAGAGAGTCCACCCACCTGCTTGGCCATGGCCAGCTTCTTCTGCAGGTACTCTATCTGCTCCTCGACGGCCCGGATCTTCCTCAAGGCATCCTCATCAGCCATTTTCTTGTTCTCCTTTTTCTCTTTATCCTCTAGATCCTTGAGTCTTTGCCTTAGATCTTCCAACTAGAAGGTAAGGAATCACACACATGAGAAGAAAAAGATATAATACAATTTCAAAAATCAATTGATCCTGTGCAGGTGGAGGGCCCACAACACCAAAGAACCTTGACAGAATTCGAAAGGGAGAGAAACGCTATACTGGCGGGCCACATCACAATGCTGCTGTCCCTTCCCTCCGTTCCCACATGACACACTTGTATAAGCAACGCTGGTGACGAGTGCATGTGCACCTCTCTTTAGGATAGTGGTTCTCACTCTTGTTTTTAAGGCCCCCAAATTTTAATAGAATAAGACACTCTTCCCAAAAGATCTGAATCTGAATTCAGAATTCAGAATTCAGAAAAAAGATCTATAATCTGAAAAGTGACTCACCGTAACAGTGATTTATGGGAAAAGCATTAATGTGAAAGAGAGAATAAAAAGTCTGAAAATGTTACTCCTATTTCCAGAAATTGTGATACACCTTACCACCTAGTGCAGAATACAGAAATCTGTTTTATTTTAGATGGTCTCCGAAAGGGAAGAAAATGCTACTGAGTTTTAAATGCTAACTTTAAAAATGAAGAAGAAAGTACATCCTTCAGAAACGTGAAGGAAAATCCCACAAATGCAGACTATAACCAGAATGACAGGTAATGGCAGACTAGATTACCTCTGCCTTAGACTTCTTCTCAGCTGCCATCAGCTGAACTTTGTCTCTCTGTTCCTTTGGGGCAGAGCGGTACATATCTAGCAATAGTTTCATCTCCTTTTGGCTCTCTTGTGCCTTCCTATGATGAGGGTGGTAGAGGGAAGGGAAGAGTGTAATGAGAAAACACAGGACCTCAGAGCAAGGTAATTTGGAATTGAGCAAAATAATTTACAACAGTTCTTTGTACACTCTACGTCACAGCTCTAAAAGATAATACTTCGCACGGACCATCAGGAGACTTGTGGATATACTCAGAAACTACAGAAAAGCAAGCTCGCTAATGGAATCATTTCTCCTTTCAGACCAAGTTCTCCAACATAAAGTTATAAAATAAACACCTGTGGCCCTAATTAAAGAGGCAAAATTCTGGGGCCCCACTCAGAAACTGAGATTCAGTAGGTCTGTGATGGGGTCCAGGAATATATTTTAAATAAGTCACCCAGATAATTCTGATACCACACTTGAAAAAAAGCATTTGCCTTAAAGAGATTGAGAGGAAGGAATGGAAAAAAAGGGAGAAAACTGGAGTCGATAGTGGAGTGATCAGCCATCAGCTGAAGACTGAAACTTCACCTCCTACTAATTTATCCAACCTCTTAACTATACTTTTATATACCAAAGAAATTCAAATGTTTTGAGCACAGTTGTCCTTCAAATCCAAGTATCAATAAATGCACAACCACGATCAACGGGAAGCAAGACATAACCAGTTCTACCAGAGAAGTTACTGGTTATGCAGGAAGAAAAGGGGCAGTATGTGACGTTATGTTGGTGTTTCATTAACCGACAGGTCTGTCTTACCATTTCAATGCCTGCAGGAATAACCCTCCTAACACATCTCTTAAAATGATCTGATATATAGACACACTAATTAACTGCCAGGTAGACAGACCAACGTTGTTCAAGTTAGAGTGATACAAACTCTACCCATTATGATTTAAATTATAGTTCATGCCAGCAATCTGCCAGCAGTTAATTTCAATAATTCTTGTGAGTACTGCTTAAGTCATGACACCCTGTCCCTTAATTTGGATTCATAAAGAATAACGCTGCAGGTGCGGGGCTTACCGAGACCTGACCACAGAGCCAGACTACGCACTAGCCCATGCAAGCCATTTTCACTGCATACTTGATTAAGAATTGAGAGCACAATTAATTGTACATTTAGTTATAACTGAGATACTATGACGGTAAGTCACGCCATCCGCCAAACATTTCACGCATGATGTCCTAACCTCAGCTTCTGAGTCAGAAACAGTTACTCTAAATTCTGCTCTTACTTGAGTTCAATCTTCAATTGTTTGATAACTTCTGCTTCCTTTTTCCTCCCATCGTCATGTTTCCCTTTCTCTTTATCCTTAGCAGAGTCTCTTTCCTTCTCTGACTCTTTCAATTTCTGCTTCTCTCGTTCCCTCTCCTTTTCCTTCTCCCGCTCTCTTTCTCGCTCCCTCTCTTTCTCCCTCCTTTCTCGTTCTCGTTCTTCCTCGTCCCGTTTGGACTTAATTTCATTGACTTCCTCCTGAGATGCCTTTGACGCGGAGGACTGGGCCGCTAAGTCCTCGGGATCTTGCTTCAGCTCCGCGGGCTCGTCCTTCGGGTCCTCAGTACTGGACTGCGACTGCAGGAGGGCAGTGCCGCTGCGCAGCCGTGTCTGGGGGATAAAGACGGGAAGGAAGCGTGTGACTGACGGCAACCACCCCGCTCGCCTCCCTCGAAACCGGCTACACAAACAGAACAGCAGCTCGCACTTATTTGACCCCTCCCGGTTACCTTGTTCAGGTCAGACTGGGCTTCTCTCAGTTTTCGCTTGTACCTCAGGACCTCGCCTTTCAGCTGGTGGTTGTGATTCTGGAGGCTGCTGATGAGGTGGCGCATCTCCCGGTTGATGGGGCCTGAAATACAGCAGCAGCAATGTCAGGAAGGACTGTGACGAGGGCAAAGGCACAAGGAGACAAAGTGCAGAACACATCAGGAACCTCTGAGAAACAGGGAAAATTACCAAAAGAAAGATTCCTTCTCAGAAGAAGAAAACAAAACTGGCCAATCTGAGTTGAAATACAAACATCCAGGCTGTGAGCCAAAATGAATTCCAGGGTTTGATTTAAGGGTCTTCCAGACATCTGAGCTCCACGTAACCCTATCAAATCCAGGTGGACCACACTGTGTTGTTTAAGGCAGGCATCTGCAAGGCGGACAGAATAATCATACCTGCTTGTTCATTGGCGGCCAGCGTCTGCTCAAATTCTATCCTCAGCATCTCATACTCCTTGCGGACCTGGGCCAGCGTATCTTCCAGCTGGATCACTTCAGTCCTCAGCTTCTTATGAAGACTAACCTCATCTCGCTACGCACAAAAAAGGGAACCAATCAAAAATTCTTATCCAAATATGGAAACATCAATATGCTCTATTACTAGGTTTCCTAATTTTGACCTATAAGGATCTAAGAAGAAAAAAAAAAGAAATACGAAGAGAGATTACTCTGAAAAGTTTCCATTCAATCGATATTTAATGAGCACCAGGCAGCTACAAAAACTGATTTGAGAACTGGAAGGATATTGAAGAAATGAGGAAAATAGCCCCTACCTGCAAGAATGTTATAATTTACAAGGAGTACTAAATAATAAAACAGAATATAAATGTATGTAAGGTAAAACATATCAAATTCAATTCATCTGTCAGACATACAGCAAAAGGCCAACTATGACAAACATTATCTTAAGGACTATGGAAGGTATAGAAGTGAACACATGAATAAAAGTTTTTGCCTTAAAAAAAAAAAGTATTTACATTTGCCCCGACATGCTATAATGGCTTATAAATGGTAAGGCAGCTTTTTTTTTTTACCATTCATATATTAGAGTTTATTTGATATTTATGCCATCAGAAACACATTCATTCATTCATTCATCCAGTAATTAATGCATCGTCATACATTATGTTTAAAATCCACACCATGGGCAATACAAACTTCTGTAGCACAAGTTAAATTTAGTGGAAGTAATGAGCTACAATCTTCTTGGCTCATTCTCAATACTAAAAGGATTCCAAAATTAAACATTTAAAAAGCTTAGACTGTAAAATCACCTGAGATGGGTAAAGGCAGAATTTTCATTAAATTTATTTCTCATAGAATCACTCTATTTTTTAAAACTTTTTTTAAATTCAGATTTCCTCAGTTTCACTTGTGTTTATTGTGTGTCTGTGTCTGTAATTCTTCACAATTTTGTCACATTGCTGTTTTATATATCCACCACTACAGGCAAGATAGAGTGTCATTAGCATGAGAATCCCTCCTTTTGTTTTATTGGAATCACATCCACCTTCCTTCCCATTGGTAAGGCAGCTTCTACCCACTATTTTCACCCAGGCACATAAGGCTCTAGACATACTAAACTTATTTCTAAATCTGTTCTCACCTCTGGGAATGCCCTTCTATTTTTTCTACCAGTAAACTTGTATTTATACAAATCTTATATTTACGTTTTTACCAGTAAACCTATATTTATACAAAACTTGTATTTACGTTTTTTTTTAAATATTTTATTTATTTATTTGACAGAGAGAGATCACAGGTAAGCAGAGAGGCAGGCAGAGAGATGGGGGGAAGCAGGCTCCCTGCTGAGCAGAGAGCCCGATGCGGGGCTCGATCCCAGGACCCTGAGATCATGACCTGAGCCGAAGGCAGAGACTTTAACCCACTGAGCCACCCAGGCGCCCCTGTATTTACATTTTCTACCAGTAAACTTAAAATTCACACTTCACTCTGGCAAATGGTATCAGGAAGGTTCCATAGGAAATCAGGTGCTCTGTCTCCTTTATCACTGCCTCTTTTGGGTATGCATCTGTTGTCCCACACCGCATTCTAATGGTCACTAGTCGCCCTGCTAAGCTCTCTGATCCCGGATGGCAGGAGACGCCCGCCATCCAGCAGAGTAAAGACCTACAGCCACTCCATACATGCTTGCCGAACGAGCGATAATTGCTCATGAGAGGGTAAAATTATAAAATTTATGAGGCAGAAAAATTTATATACAGAAGACAAAGCGAAGCTGTCACCTCAATGAGCTCAACTTGGCGCTGGTGGGTCCCCCTGGTGCCATGAAGCAGCGTCCGAGCCTCATCCAAGTGCGCTTTCAACTGCAGGCTCTCGTTGTACAGGACGGAGAACTGCGACTGCATACAGCGGTACTCCGGGGTCTCCTTAACCGCCTCCTCCACCGCGCTCCGCAGTTCCACCTGAGGAGCGCCCAAAAACCAGTCAGAAGTAGAAGCTAGCATCTGCGCCCTGGATGCCAGATAGGAAATAAAACCTTAAACTCAATGATGTCCTGTGCAATTGAGACAAGCTTTTTTGTTTTGTTTTTGTTTTTTAAGATTTTATTTATTTGTCAGAGAGAGAGCACACCCACGAGAACGCACGTTCACGGGTAGCAGCAGGCAGAGGGAGAAGCAGGCTCCCCACTGAACAGGGAGCCGGATGAGGGACTTGATCCCAGGACCCTGGGATCATGATCTGAGCCAAAGGCAGGCGCTTAACCGTCTCAGCCACCCGAGTGTCCCAAATTGAGACAAGCTTTACGAAGATTACGGATTGTATCTGCCCCACTCTTCTAGTTCTGTAAAATCGATATCAAATTAAATCTGACCAGCCAAGAGTTGATACCAGGTACCTGTGTTCTCCACCCAAGAACTGTTTTAATTGACATGTATTTTACATTATGTATCAACCTACACCCAATGACACTAGAAGAGCCCTATGAAATTTGTCAGCCACGGGGACACAGAAAAACCCTATGAAATTGGTCAAGATGTTCAATTCTTAAAACACAGTTGAGAGGGGCACCTGGGTGGCTCAGTGGGTTAAAGCCTCTGCCTTCGGCTCGGGTCATGATCTCAGGGTCCTGGGATCGAGCCCCGCATCGGGCTCTCTGCTCAGCAGGGAGCCTGCTTCCCCCTTTCTCTCTGCCTGTCTCTCTGCCTACTTGTGCTCTCTCTCTGTCAAATAAATAAATAAATAAAATCTTTAAAAAACAAAAACAAAAACAAAACGCAGTTGAGAATCCCCATCGCTAACTAGTTCTTTTTATTAATAGTCACAGAGAAATATATTTTCAATACTGTATCAAAAATAGTTATGTTTAAGCAACGGCTTGCTTTAATTACCCACTTTAACTGATTTAACTCAGGTTGGTTTTGTTTTGTTTTGTTTTTCAGTTTGAACATCTTTATTTACCTAGAAACATATCAAATTATAAAAGACATGTGGCTATGACTAAAAGAGGGGCGGGAAGACTTCCAGAATCCCTTTTCTTCCCGCCCCCCAAGAACCTGGGGAGAGAAAATTCTAACGGGCAGGTTTGAAAACCAATAGGAACCATCATGTTTCTTTCTCTGTTTTGGCAGCTAGGAACAGTAGAGCCAAATTCTGTGACCCACATTGGCAATTACTGACACGTGAGTAGCCTGCCTGCTACAAGATGTATGTGCTCCTTGCACAGATCTTGTACACGAGCCCCATTTTTTTAAATGCATTTTGGATCATCACCCCAGTTTACCCTACTCATTTTTCTCAACGATTCCTAAGTTAGAGCACCTCGATTCAGTCTATATATCTTTGTAGGTTGTCTTAGATACTTTTCAGAAGGCACGGTATAACTAACAAGTAGATAAATAGATATACCAACAAAACTCACATTTTTCTTTTCTCTCGTAAGTTCTGAGGGTCAACCAGTACGTATGCGAACTGATCAGCAAAAAGTTTCATTTTACGGCTATTCAGAAAGGTGTGTCCTACCTTCAGCTTCTCATTTTGGGTAGTGACCTCCTCCAGGTCTTGCCGAAGTTTCTCCAGCTCACAGTGACGGTTCTGAGCCAGCTCTTTGTTCTCCTCAAGCTCTGCATTCATTTCCTCAAACTGGAGAAGAAGGAAAATAGCAAAATGAGCAAAAAGAATTTTTAAATCATTCTCATTCCTAAGCTTCCACCTTCACCTCTCCATTCTTCTAGCACGACCCCACTCTGCCACTTGTGAACTGCTAAGTACCAAGCACAACAGCTGACACGAGTTCAAAAACATGTCCCGAGTGAGTCGCGCATTTTACCTTCCGGGCATTGATAGTGATCGTGCCGCCATAGAGACTACTCCCCGCTCCATACACCTTATAGCCTTTCGAATTCACCTACAGGAAGAACAAAGATTTTAGTGAGAGGAGACCCTAAGGTTTTAGTCTGATACCCAAAGTACTTTTAAGAGTCCATTTTGTCCCCAGGTACTACCACCTAGGTCTGTCCTTTCTGAGTAGACTCCTTAAAAATGATTCTAGTCTCTAAACTGTGAATGAAAAAGCACTTGCCCGTTCTAGGACTTCTGCTAAGTGCCGGTTGAGTCGTTGTTCCCTCTTTCGAATTTTGTCAATATCCCATTGCAGGTCATCGATCATGGACTCAAGGACAGACACTCGTGACTCAGCTGTCTCCACTTTACTCTGCAACTTAGAGAACTACATCCCAAAGACAAGCATCCAGAAAAAGAAAGCCAAAAAAAGACTGAGTTAGAAAAGCAATACTTTCCATTACTACCTTACATCCCAAATCTCACAAAATTAACCCTTGCTTATGTAGCATTATAGACAAAATTTAAATAGAAGCTGCTTCACCTTCTTCCCAATGCATGAGTATAAAAATAAAATCATGAAAACTCTAATTACAAAACTGTTACGTGTTCACATTAATCTATATATACCCTTTGTGTTGGTTTTAAAAAATGGTCCCCAAAATCTTTGGTAGTCCTCCCATCAAGCAATGGTGGCACTGTCCCCTCCTCTTGAATCTGGGTCAGCTTCAGTGACCCAGTGGAAATGATGCTACATAACTTTGAGGCTATGTCTGAAAGACTATGCAGGTTCTGCCTGCTGTTCTTGAGACATTCATTCTCTGGAAGAAGCCAGGTGCCACGTAAGAAGCCCAACCCTGACACTGCCACGTTGGCGCAGCAACATGCAGGCGTTCCGGCGGACAACCCAAGCTGACAGGCAACATCAACCGCCAGCCAGGAAAGCCATGGTGGACGTCCGCTCAGCTGAGCAAAGCAATGTCTCTCTCCAGCTTAGTAATGCTACATGAGATTTGGGAAAGGGCCAGATGAGGTGAACCTTCTCATCTTGGTCGCACCTAATTTATGTCTCAAACATGACAAAAAGTTATTCTATCTTTCCACTATACACCCCAATCTATTTATAAGCACTGCTATACTCTAATATGTATATTTTTCAAGGCTCATGAGAATCCACATGTATTAATAAACTTCCTAGATGATTCTCATGCAAACAGCCAGCACGGACCTTGGCATTCGAGTTTACAAAATAAAAGCATAAAGAACATGGGCTTTGAAGTAAAACAGACCTACATCCAAATCACAGTTCAATCACTTGCTGGCTGTGGGTTCAGACCAGTTACCAAACTCTCTGAATTTGTTCCCTTAGCAGTAAGATGGGAATTGTTTGACCATTAGAGACGATACTCATCAAGTACTGAAGTGCTGAGCACTAATGAGATGGTAACTACTAACTTACTAATAAGCATAGGGTATGGGCGGCCAAACTAAAGTATGTCAAATTTCAGCACAACATCCTTTCAACTAAACTGAAATGATAATCAGGAGTGTCAGAAAAAATCTTAAAGGCCTATTATCACGTTATCTCAATCACTGTATATAAATAAATAAATACCCAAATCCTGACAAGGTTTGGTCATGGCACTATTTATGCCCAAATCTGGACTGAAAACCCACATTCCTCAAGTTCCCAGGCCATCATCAATACAGTAGTTCCTACTGTCTCATTCTCAGATGAATTTCTACCAACCCATTCCTCAGTAACATTGTACAGGATATTTTACATTTGGGGTAATTCATTATTTGGGGGATTGGTGTGTTGTTGGACAAAACCCCACATGATGGTATTTCTTCCTAAAAACTAACATCGTAAAATTGTCTATTTAACAGAGACACAAGTCTAGGAGAAACATTTGATTCTTTTTTTCCCCTTAACCTTTCCTCAGATTTTGATTTCTCAGACCTGGCTGCATTAGCCTGCCCTGCATGCTTTTAAATATAAAAAAAGGCTTTCTACAGTCAGGTGATCCTCAAAGCACTCAAAATTCTGAGTCAATGTCTGCCACAGGCCACGAGAAAGTACCATCTCTCCCTTTAGGTCAAATACCTCCTGAGACATGGTGCGATGCTTCTCCTGAAGGAGGTCTGTCAGTTCCTGTAGCCTCATATTCTCCTGTGCAAGGAAGGAATTCAGCTCCTGCACCGCCTCCTCCACGATCAGATTATCTGAGGGAGCAAAATTGCACTTTAGTTAACATCTATAGTGTCAAATTTTAAAACTGCACCTCCCACTAAAATATTAACATGCTATGTCACTTTATTTTCCTGAAAACCTTCAAGAAGTAGGCTGGTTTTTATTATCTTCGCATGACTGATTAAGTACCCAGACCTTAGATGAGGAAATGAGCCAACCTTGTGCTTCAGTAGAGGATGACACAAAGCCAAGGCACCTAACTCTCACCCCTTTCTACAAAGTCAAAATGCCGTGAGAAAAGAAATGGAGGTTCTGTAACTTTATTCGGATAAGACACAATCACCTAAAAAAAACTGCATTTTAGAATTGTAGACAAGATAGAGGTATCTCTCATCAGTGTCAGACTTCATAGCAATAAAATTCTATTTCATAAGGCTATCGCAAATTCCTATTATTCACTAACACCAACATGAAGCATCTCTCTGCTGAAAGAGGGAAGAAGGGGGCAGAGGGCAGAAATTTCCTTGCTCAAATGAGCACCTATAAAATCACAAAGAATAAAGACAAGAGCCTCAAATTACTTAACATATTCCAGAATATGATGCTAGCAGCACTCTTGAAGCTCAAAAGCCAAAATGTACACTACAATTTACAAAGAAGGTAGATAAATATACAGAACTTATTACACCAAGTTAATATGTTTAAAATTAGAATCACAAATATAAATGCTCAAATCCAAATGTTAGTAAATGAAACCAGATACTCTCAGGATATACAGTACACTATAGAAACAGTTATCAGGAAGAAAAATTGTGGGCTCTCCTACTACCCTCTAGCATCACTCAGAAACACCACACACAACGGGTTGGTCACGTGGTGGTTTTTGTGGTTTTCGACCGGGATTGCCTGTAGAATTACTTGTGGAACTTTTAAAATTAGACACTTCCCTAGGACCCATCCCACACCTACTAAATAAGAATTCCCATGGGCAGGGCCAAAAAAACATATGATCCAAAAGCTCTCAAAGTGATTCATAACCCAAGTTAAGAACTAGGAGCTGAATTTTAGTCTTTTTAATATCCTGAGATACTCAGAACAAGGCCTAGAATACAGTAAGAGCTCAAAAAATACTTACTGAATTAATAAACAAGCTGATAAATGCATTTCTTTTGAATCAAAGGATAAAATAAACATGGGGAAAAAATGAACTGCCAAAAAGGTATAGTTGATGCTATAATTCATACTTTATAGATCTTTATCTCTTAGCAAGTTCAGGTTATCAATGGCAATTGCCTTTTATGCTATAAACAATAACTCGGTGACTTGTAACTTAATGTTTTTATTTGACCTTAAACTCTAACCTTACAATGCATGCCATCAAAAATAATTTTAAAATACTGTTCAGTATCCTACCCATTTCAGTTCCTTTTTAAACATATCTATTACTTTACGTGATATTCATTTATAAAATCAAGTTTAACACTGGCATAACCTCTGCAGATGGCGTATTACCTGCATATAATATGCATACGGTATGTACCATGATGCATATGGGTCATCCACGTGGCATATTACAGGATTTAACCACACCATCCAACTGTTCTAGTACAGCCAAGGGAGAAAGAAGTTATACCCAGCTGAGTTTATATTAGGAGGATTTATAGCCACTCATTCCTCATAACTAAGCGCACACTAGATAACAGATACAGTGCTAGACACTGGAGAAACAAAGAAGAGAGAGCCAAGGCGCTGCACCAGGAAACAGAGTTTAGCTGGGAACCCTCAAGACGACAAAACATATGAATACAAAAGACTGGGAGGGCACGAACCACACTGCTTACAAAATGGTAATCTTTGAGAAGTGGGATGGGAGGACTTTTATAGTCTACTTTTATAAATTTCTGATCTGTGTATTCTAAAACTGGTATCCAAATAAAATACACAAATATGCACATACGTTAATGGAAAAGCAAAAGAAACCCTTTCCCATCAAATGCTCACAAGTCTTTCACATCCCTCACCTTTTAATTCTGTTGATAATTTAGCCCAAGTAGCCTTAAAAAAAAATTAGAGTAGGGGCACCTGGGTGGCGTAGTTGGTTAAGCGTCTGCCTTAGGCTCAGGTTCCTGGGATGGAGCCGTGCATCAGGATCCCTGCTCAGCGGGGAGTCTGCTTCTCCCTCTCCCCCCACCTCACTTGTGCTCTCTCTCTTGCTCACTCACCCTCTCTCTCAAATAAAATCTTAAAAAAAAAAAAAAAAATTACAGAGGGCGCCTGGGTGGCTCAGTCAGTTAAGCATCTGCCTTTTGCTCAGGTCATGATCCTGGAGGCCCAGGATCGAGTCCCATGTTGGGCTCCCCACTCAGTGGGGAGTCTCTTCTCCCTCCGACCCTTCCCCCCTCATGCTCTCTCTCTCTCTTTCTCTCTCAAATAAATAAAACCTTAAAATAATAATAATAATTTAAAAATTCTTATTTGCCTGCCCAATGGTTCATTACATTCAACATATTACTTTCAGAAATGAAAGGTTAAACATCTTTCTTTTTTTTTAAAGTAGGCTCCAGGCTGAATGTGGGACTTGAACTCACAACCCTGAGATCAAGAGTCACATGCTCTACTAAGCCAGCCGAGCACCCCAAAAGGTTAAACATCTTAATAATCAGAGAAATTACGCTATTACAACTAGACCATAATTATCAAAAATGTGAAATCAGGACATTTAAGAAGATGCAACCTAGCTACACAAATACTATATAATGTACAAGTTTCTCCATAACACTGACTAGTAACAATTATTTCAAATAAACACTTCTCCATTCACATAATATTTTACCTTTTTATTTTTTTGAGGGGGGAGGGGCAAAGGGAGAGGAAGCAAAAGAATCTTAATGCAGGGCTCAATCTCATGACCCTGAGATCATGACCTGAGCCAGAATCAAGAGTTGGACGCTGACCAACTGAGCTACCCAGCCACCCCTCTTTTATCTTTTCAAACACAGAGACCATCTAACAACTCTAAAACCTGAGCCAACTCTTTTTGAAAATATTAGAGATAATAGATAAATAAAAACAAAAACATATCAAAACTGACTCTTTGGGGGCGCCTGGGTGGCTCAGTGGGTTAAAGCCTCTGCCTTCGGCTCAGGTCATGATCTCAGGATCCTGGGATCGAGCCCCGCATCGGGCTCTCTGCTCAGCAGGGAGCCTGCTTCCCCCTCTCTCTCTGCCTGCCTCTCTGCCTACTTGTGATCTCTCTGTCAAATAAATAAATAAAATCTTAAAAAAAAAACAAAACTGACTCTTTGGAGGTGCACCTGGGTGGCTCATTCAGTTAAGTGACTCTTGATTTTAGCTCAGGTTATTATCTCAGGGTTGTGACATCTAGCCCTGGGTTTGGTTCCACACTGGGCATGGAGCCTGCTTAAGATTCTCTCCCTCTCCCTCTGCCCATCCCACTCCCCTGCCCCACTCTCTCTCTCTCTTAAATAAATAATTATCTTTACGGGCACCTGGTGGCTCAGTTGGTGAAGTGTCTACCTTTGGCTCAGAGCTCATGATCCCAGGGTCCTGGGATGGAGTCCCTCGTTGGGCTCCCCGCTCAGCAGGGAGCCTGCTTCTCCCTCTGCCCCTCCCTGTGCTCGTGCTCTCTCTCCTTCACTCTATCTCAAATAAATAAACCTTAAAAAAATTAAATCTTTTTTTAAAAATCTGACTCTTTGAAGTCAAAGTTCGACATCTTATAAACAAAAGTTTTTTAAGTATAATTATCAACATTTAAAATAATATCCAAAAACAGAGCTACTCCTTAAATAATAAAATTAATTTTGCTACCTATAAAAGTGTTTAATTAACAGAGAGTATCAGAATGGGGCTTTGCTCAGCTTCTTATACGACCGTTATGTGGCTCAAAATATGAAGCACTTGGAAAATACTAACATGCCATAGCAATGACATTACTGGTATTACTGGTAATACTGGAGAATGGATTCCACGGAATGTAATAAAAAATAAATACGTTAAGTCTGCAACTACAAATCAGCATGCAAGAGAGCTCTTATTCCTCCCCCTTTTCTCCCAGTCTCCCGGTTATTGTCCCACCTCCACTGTTCAGCTTCCGTGATAAGAGCTCCACTTTCTCTTGTAATTTATCATAGACAGTCACAATCTGGGACACAGCTCGGCGGGAGGACTCCACACGCTCCTGCAGCTGAGATTCCATTTCTTCACTGGAACTGCTGGCCAGAGTAGCAAGGAAAGAGAAAGCTGGCTCTTGACCTTCCCCTGAGGACACGGGGAAAAGAAGCTGTCAACGTTATAAAACCAAAAACATCAAAATCTTCTTTCTTTTATCAAATGGAAATCCTGAAAGCAAAGCTCTACTTCAAAAACCCACATGGCACGTGGTGGTAGCAGGCACCACAAATACTCACCTCTGTCTCGGTCATCTTTCCGTTCCTGATTGCTATCAGAGTCGGGTTCTGGTTCCGGCACAACAAGGGCTTTTCTCTCCGTGAGGAGATCTCCCAAGCCCTGCTCCAGATCATAACGTTTAAGGATGATACGGATGTTTTCATCGAACTGGAAAAGGGTGGGCACGGTTATGAAAATACAAAAGAACACAATTTGGGAAATGAAGAGAGTACTGAGGCGAACAAAAATACTCAAAAATCTGAGCAAATAAACAAGTGAGCTATACCTGACTCCAGTACCGGTTGACGATCAGCAGTGAGGCATCATCAGTGGCCTGTCTTCGTTCCAGTTTTTCGATGTGCTCACGGAGTTCATCTTCAATGGCCTGCCGCTGATCCAGCATTTCTGCCAGCTTGCGATTTTTGGTTTGCAGTGTTCGAATGTCTAGCTCCTCCTGCCCCAGGAAACCAATCTTATTAGTCGCCACAAAGAAATTAGGCAAATCAGCTATTAAATTCAACAGGGTCGTATTAATTAGTAATTTCCTCTGACTAAAGCTATTCATCTTTAAAAATCTTACAACAAATAACTGGGTAAGTAGGAACAGAGGAAGGAAAGAATCTGCGATGATGGGAAGAATGACGCTAATATACTAGAACTTGGACCTCACCCATCTCACTGTTTTCTTCTCATGGACACTCACAAAGTCCTGTGAGGCTCCACTGTCCAGCTAGACCACCTTCTACCTTGATCACTGCTGACATCTATCTCCTCAGCACTGCCCCCCACTCATTCAAGAACCTCGGCACCTGGGTCTTTCTCTGCCCCAATCCCTGCCAACATATCCGGTAAGTGCAATACAGATGTGGAGAGGTATGCATGTGAACAAACCATCGAATCTTCTAGAGTGTAGGCTGTGTTCTGAATTCCTTAACTCCAGGGAGTATCTCCCCCACACTATGCTTCAGCCACACATTTCAAAGCCACATCTTGGACTTCTGTCATTATCTTGAACTGTGCCACAACTGAAATCTTAAAATTCCGTGAATAAAACCGTATCTTTTTCCAGGTACCTCATGCCCTTATCCTCATATACCGATCTTCATCTAGATCTCTCAGAATCTTGATTCTCTCCTTTTTCCTTGTCAGTCCCTTCTGTTTTCACTACCTTCCATACCTTGACCTCAACTTGTACTCAGGATCTCATTCTCTTCTGTTTCTGCAAAAATATCACTCCATCAGTAATTCCACGCCTCTCTCAGTATCTTTTATTTTTCTCCCCAATTCCTTCCCCAGGACAAGGTGGGGACTGGAGGTGGGGGGGATAGGGGGAGTATCCCAGGCAAAGAAAAGGATTGGAAAGGATTACATTTTAACTTTACCACGGAATTCATGAATATTTTAAAGGAAGAACTATTTATTAGAGCACCAATTTCTTGTGTTACTTCTATTTTCTTTCTTCCATTTTGGTTAAAACATTCTTGATAGGTCAAATTACTCAAGAATTTCCCAAATGTACAGCTATTAATACTATTAATAAATGAAATCCTCAACCTCCTCTCTGAGCTCTCCTTTCCCCTTCTTGTTCTAACTGAAACCTGGATGAGAATACTGTTGCTCTGTAGGTTTCTCCAGCACTGAGCCTGGGGACAGGCTGGCATCCTGGGCCTGGAGACAGACAGACATCCTCCTTGTTCTCCACTGCCACTTCCAGGCCATTAGCCCACCTGCCTCCCTAAAACCTCCTAGCTTTGCAGCTCATGCCACTGGTCTGCACCACCTGCCACCCTGCCTTCCTGCACTGGTCTACAAATGCCCAGATCACCTCCCCACGTTTCCTGAAGACTTAGCTCCTAGCTTACTACACTCTCAAATGCTACTCCTATCACAGTTCTTACCGATTTCAATTCCCATATAGATTGTCTTTCCTGTATCTCAAATCATCAAGTCATTCACTTCCTTTCCTTCAATGATCTTGTCATCTGCCTCCCTCAGCCACCAAACTCCCAGTTATTCTTAGTCTTAGCTATACGTGTATGCTGTCTATAAGCTCAATTTCAAACACCCCATTCTCCAAAATTACCACCTACTTTTCCAGCTCACTCTCTAGTTTCCTGACTCCTAAAGTTCTTCACCTCCTCCAGGATCTATAATCCATTGGTTCTATATCTTTCCTATCCTTCACTCCTCTCACTTCCTCAATCCCTTCTTTATTGAAACTAAATTCTGCAATCAGTCATAATCACGACCTTTAGTAACTTCCTCCTTCCTTGCTGCTTCTTCACACTTACCTGGTAAAAACCCCACCCCTGGTAACATCCAGCTCTCCACTCCTACAGGCCTACATCCATGCAGCTGAACGTGACCACAAAACATAAAGTACCATGCTGCCTGGGCTCACTTTAAACTCATGATCACAGAGTCAAGTTGGTCCTCAGTGCTGGCCAGCAAAAATACTCTAGTCCGTTCCCTCTTCAAGATGACTACTTCATACCTTCTCCTGTCTCTTCAAACCTCCAACACTTCCTCCCCCATCCTCACTCTCAGATGAGTCGCCTCTGATTTCACTGAAAAAAAAATAGAAGCAATCAGAAGAGAATGTCCACAGCTATTGCCCGTAACTGCAGCTACAGACCTACCTACAGCTGAACTTTTATCCACAGCCTTCCTCTTTGTTGCTACAGATCAACTGCCCCTGCTCCTAGTTAAGGCCAATTCCCCACCTGTGCATTATATCCCATGCCCTCTCCCCTACTCGTGGAAATCACACCAACAACCATCTCCTCTTTCTGCTACCTCGTCAACTTGATCATCTCTACCAAATCATTTCAATCAACATGCTGTAATAGCTCCTACTTTAAAAACAAAACAAACCTTCCCTCAACCCCATATTTCCCTCTGGCTAATGCCCAATTTTCTTTGTCTTGCTTTACATCAATACTCTTGCAAAGCATGGTCTCTCCCCTCTTTTCCCTAATTCCTCTCTTCTCTTCAGCTCACTGCAGTCAGGCTTCTAGCACCACCACTCCATGAACACAGGTCTCATCAAGGCTCCCGAGAACCTTCTACTGCTAAACCTAATGTCTCAGTGCTCCCCTTACTCAGAGCTCTCCTTAATCAAACCATCAGCAGCACCTGAACAACTCCTTCCTGAAACACTCTTCATTTGGCTTCTGGGTCCCCACTCTCTCTTGTTCTCCTGCTACTTCATTTTCTGCCTCTTTGGTCAGTCTCTTCTCATCACCTTGACATGAAAATATCACAGTGCCTCAGGGCTCTGTTGTCAGTCAAACCTCTTATTACACTCACTTAGAGCCTCTGGTCTCATGGATTTAAATACCTCCTACAAAATGATGACTCCCATATGCACAGCATTAGCCCAGACCTTCAGACTGCAGATTGTGGTATCCAACCACCTACCCACTCAGATGTCTACTAAGTTTCCCAAACTTGAATGTCCAAAATCAAACTCCTCCCTCATCCTCCAAAGCTTCCCAAAAAGTCTGCTCCTCTCATACTCCTCCCTGGCTCAGTAAGCGGACAGTCCGTACTTCCAAAATTCTGGGATCCCATAAACTTCATCCAACCCATCAGCAAATCTGTCAGCACTACCTCCACAGTGACCCAGGCCACCATGATCCCTCATCAAGATTACCGCAACGGCCTCTTGTTGTGGACACTTTTGTGCCCCATGCCATGTCCTGTCAGCCCGCCAGAATTCAACACAGCCATGGTGGAGAGCTCCATCCACACCGCCAGTGTTCCCACCTCAAGCCACCCGGAGTCTTTTCATTTTTTGGTCCACAACCTCAGCTGGCTCACTACAGCAACCTTGAAGTGCAGAGGGAGAGATATTGCCTTTAAGGGCAACCTTCAACCACCTGGCGCAGGAATTAGAGGATATATACCCCACTCCTCACCCTTAGAGAGATGAAATGGAAAGGAGAAAAGGGAGAAGGAATGAGGGAACAACTTTGCTAACTGAACTTATAAACATTGCTCCTCTACAATTCATGCTCCAAGCATAAGTCACAGCATGTTACTCTCCTGCTTAAGACCTTACAATGGCTCCTCACCACCTTGTGGATAAAGTCCAAACTGGGATGTATCCTCTCTGCTTCCCTTAGAGCATGGGGCTATTTATCCCTATGAACAGCATATCTCCCACTCATAAATGTTAAAACAATCTGTTCTCTTGGCAGTGCCACCTTACAGCCTGAAGTCCAGGGGCTGTCTTCAGTGTAAAGCATAGTTCTGGCAAATAACAGATGCTCAACAAATATTTATATTTATTGAGTTAGCAAATGTCCTTGGGATGCATGATGTGATTCAGTGTTAAGACAAAATCACCTCCTGGCAAAGTATGGCGCAGCTGAACCCCAGAGACTCAGAAATGACACTTCATCAACAATTTACTCTGAATGTTCCCATTATTCTCCCTGATCCTGAGCCTAATTCAAATAAGTAAGAGATGTGGTTTTATAAGCTATACAAATGTAAAGCATTTTAACACCATATCCCCATGGCTGAGTTCCAGAACACAGACTCCTGATCTAGGTCCAAACCAATTATAGTGAGCTTCTGATGTCTAATGGACATATAACGTTACTCTAAGCTTCTAGTGTATAACAGTCTAATGAAACTGTCAACTCCATAATAGCAAGGACAGAGTCTATTTTATTCACCACTATATTCATAATATCTAGCCCAATAATAATTAATAGCTCACACATATTGCATACTTACCATATTAAAGGTAATGTTTTAAGCCTGTTTAACAGGGGCACTTTCATTTTATCCTCACAACAACCCAATGAGGTAGGTACAATAATAACATTTTATACACAAGGAGAAGAGGCACAGGGAGGAAAAGAGAAGAGCATGCAGCTAGGAAGTGGTAGTGCTGAGGGTAAATTCCAGGTCGTCTGGCTTCAGACTCTGACCCTTCACCACTCTCTCAGTGATTTTGCTACACTGCCTCTTAGTACCTAGCACCTAACTTTTCGGCGAATGAAAAATGAACGTACAGTTTCCCACTGCTAATGCCTATAATCAAGGTGTATCAGGCACCACACTCTCCAGAGATTAGAACCATACCTTTGAAAATAAAGACCAAATAAAATACCAAATACTCTCTTCAGAACTGACAACCACATCATTTCACCTACTTATGGCTATTTCCCTCTTCTTGTCAAATAAATTTCTCTTACACCAGAAGGCTTCCTTAAACTCTTACTTTCAGGTTGCAATTGACCAAAAAAAAAAAAAAAAAAAAGCACACTCTCATAGCACTGTTTCCACATACCGTTGAAGAGACACCCCCGAGCTTAATTGTCTCCACTGTGGTCCCTGAATCTTCAACAGCTGTCTTCTTCTCTGGAGGCATGGATGTGCCAGGCTCTCCAGCTGCTCTTTTATTTCCAATTCCTGACATCTTGCCACCAGATGACAGCAGTCTTCCTGGAGGGGGAAAAAAAAAACCCAGAAACTTAGGTAAGATATGCAAGAAGAGCAACAATAACGAGATCACCTACAGTGTAAAAACTAGCAACTTTTCTGGGCAGCCTTTTAACCAAAATCCATTAACTTCATACCAAGTGACACAATCTCCAAATTCCTCTTGGAAAGAAAAAAGTAAACTGTGGAGTAAAAGTCAGGGCTGAATTTACACAACCACCAATTTCTAAATACGGTGCTGGTAAGAAATAAGACAATGGGCAAAGGATGAAGACACCAAGAAAAATGTCAGAGAAATCTCACTTTCTGAAATGTCAGAATCAGAAAAATAGTTTGATTAGGACAGAAACTAATTCTATTGTGTTGGAAAACTCACAGAGCTGAAAGAGAGCTCAGAAATATCCACTAAATCATTAATATTGAACAAGTCGTGTATCATCACTGAGGCTCAATTTCCTAAGCCAGGAATAAGAGTATATAATTACTGTGCCCCTTTCGAGGAATGAATAAGTATAGAAAGAACGGAGCATAATGCCTAACACGAAGAATGCACTCAGAAATACTAGTTCCCTTTCTTCTTTTTGCAGTTTCTTTCCTATTTCCAAACGTTCTCCTCGCGATTTCGTGCAACCCTAGGGAGACTACACCTGACAGCGAATCACAATTCTACCTCTCAGGGAGCCGTGCTGCCTTGAGGAGTTCTCCAAGAGCTTGGGTTTCCTCATACATACAGTAGAGGCGAACAAATATTCTGTCTACCTAAACTGCCTCCCAGGGTTTCCGAGCTCAAAGAAGGAGAAATGGATGCTAAAGCACTTTCCTGCTATAGAAAGCAGCCCTGCCATCACCGAGACTACACACTACCTTGCTTCCGATTCAAGCTCCAGAAGGGGTTACTGGCGGCAGTAACCTGAGTCGGAGCTCGCCTGGAGAGAGGACACAGAGGGGCAGGACAAGGGCCACAACCCAACTCACGAGGAGGCAAGGACCCCAGCCTCCCGCGCCGCCAAACGCAGGCCCAAGAGAGGGAAGCCCCGGAGCCGGAGAGGGTGGAGATTCCTGAGGCCCGAACAGTCCCGCAGCGCCCTTGCCCGAGGTCTAACCTGGGTGCTAACAACTCGCGCCGCTGGGCAGCGGAACTCAGGCAGTTATTCACCAAGGTCCGCTCAGCGCCCCCACGTCTCACCCCTGACCCGCAGGCGAGCACCCATCGAAGCTTCCGGGAAGCGGGGCCAAGGAAAGGAAGAAGGGAAAGAAAAGATGAAGGCTCTTCAGCGCCGCCGGGCGGAAGTGACGGCCCGCGAGGGCGCCAAGCGCCCGGAAGTAGATGCCGTCTCTATAGCAACGCGAGGCAGCTGACCTCAACGTGGGCCGTGTACCGGCTGTGGTTGGCAAGAGAGCTCCTGACTTTTTCCGCTTGTTGGCCTACGTTACTGAGACCTAGTTTTTCTACTGAAATAAAGTGCCTTGTTCTGTTGCCTCTTACTGGTGCTATGGAGACTCGTTCAGACTGCCGATTGGCCGATGGTCCTGTCAATCTCCGGGCGGAGAGCACTAGCCTCAGGCACTTCCGGAAGTTGTTACTCGCGGCCCGTTCGTACTGAAATCGTTCTGGAGAAAATCCAAAAGATTTGATGGTTTCGGGGCTTGTAGGTTTTTCTTAAAGGGAACTATAAACGGTCCTTCCAACACATTAGAATTATTTGGGGAGTTTTGGTCCTTCTAGGGTAGGGCCTGGCATGGGGATTTCTTAAAAGCGGTCCTCTATCGCTTTTATCGCACCCCCAAGACGCTAAGGTGCAAACAGGGTTGACAGTTACTGCTTTTTTGCTTCTTTGGAACAGGAAATTGACCAGGAAGAAGATAAGAAACATAAATCAATAAGTAGTTTCTGATCTCAACATTAGTCTATTTTAAGCTAATTAGGCATTGATTTTTAGTCAGTAACAAACTGTTATTCCCCATTCAATTAAACTAAATGCCTATGTTTTAATGATAGGAAGGTAATCAATCTAACTTACCAAAAAAAAAACTGTATGCCTCACAGAACTATGAAAAACTACCTAATGACATCAGATAGGGGCTCAGAAATACAAGGATGATAGCTGTATCTTAACAAAAGAAAAGGAAATGAACCAATGGAATTTAGGCAGCTTTGAAAAAAGGATCAAACCTAGACCACGCTGGATTTCTGGTAGTATGAAAACTTTGGTCCCTGTACCCACAGGGTCTTGCCTCTGCATGAAGTAAGAAGGTAAACAAATGCTTGTGGTTTGGGGCATCAAAGTAGTTTGCCTAGTCAGGAAAGGAGTAACTGGCTCCAATGAAATTCAGATTTTGTTGGGTGAAGCAGAAGCCTGAGAACTGTGTTTGGGGACCTGAGATAGGGAAACTGAAGGACTCCATAGAAATCTGCTTTTTGTCTTTTTCCTGCTCCTATTCTTGCTAGGATCTGCACACCACTCCAGTTTACATATGCCTTGTAATGCAAATAGCATATGTCCTCCTCAGAAGGGACAAGGAGTTAATGATTTCTCTAGTATAGATAACATCTAAGGAAGGACCAGGTGAGAATGACTGGAGGAAGCTATTATTAGAGTGCTCCAGACCACCAGAGCTAGACATCTAAACACCAGGACCCCCTGGCTCCAAGGAATAATGCCTGGACCCTTGTCTTTGTTCTAACCAGTACCTGGATGCCTGAGAGGACACATACACCAGACCACCATGCTCAATAATACCCCAGGCCCCAAAGACAAGATTCATGTTCCTTTCCCTTCTGAGTTTCCTGGAAGTTCTGTCTGTATCTCCTCTCTCTCCTCAATAAACTCTGCTCTCACTCACTGCTGGCTCAAGTTTGATTTCAATCCTTCACGAAGCCAAGATCCTCGTGGCTGATCCTGCGGGACCCCTCTGGGTCCCTGGACCAGGCTTGCTGGCATCAGACCCACCTGCCGAAATGTAATGCATAAGAATGACACTAACTCTCCGATCTCCCTCCTTTGGTTGCTCTGTTCTTGATAAGCCTTGCATCCTCAGGACCACTGAATGACAAGCAATGGTTCTTCTAAAGTTTGTAAACTAGAGTTTCACAGGTTGTATTTTGTCAGCCGATAAGCTTTGTTTATTTTGGATAGTACTGACTGCCGTTTGTGGTGAAAAACAAAAACCAACTTGGTTTCCAACATTTAAAATAGGATATTTGAGGGACACCTGGGTGGCTCAGTCTGGTAAACATCTGCCTTCAGCACAAGTCATGATCCCAGGATCCTGGGATCGAGTCCTGCCTTAGGCTCCCTGCTCAGTAGGGAGCCTGCATCTCCCTCTGCCTGCTGCTGCCCCTGCTTGTGCTCTTTCTCTCTGACAAATAAATAAATAAAACATTTAAAACAAAACAAAAATAAAATAGGATATTTGACATACAAATTCAGATTATCAACTCCTCTTGAAAATGTTGAAGCTCTAACATGTTTGTATATTCTTGTATTCTTCCATGGTCACATTGCCTAGAACTGAGTCGTGCTTCCTCTTCTATTTCTGTTTACTATAATCCCCACTAATGTTAGTTCCCTCACATTAGTTGAGTTTCATTTGAGCATCATCATCTGAGGTTGTACTGTGACAATCACTGATATTAAATGAACATTGTTGTTTGCCTACCCAGCATCCATCCCCCCTCCCCTTGCTTTCTTAACAGAACACAACCAGGATTTTATTCAATTATCCATTTAGCCCCCTTTATTCCCTATGTCTTAGAGGAAGCTAACTTCAATTTCATCTCTAAAGATTGTCTCAATATAAATAGTAAGTCTCATTCCCCAAGCAAAGTCCTAGTCTTAACAATGGACCATTTGATCGGGGTTAATTGCTTGGAATACAATAGAAGCAATTTACTTATCTTCTAAATTTTTTGTGTGAGGACTGAAACTGCTGGAAACTTCTTGCCAAGCAGCTTGATAATGAAGCCAACACAGAGGTGGGCAGAACTAAGACAGTCTCAGGGAAATGGTGAGGACACCCCTAACTTCAATCCACACTTCAGAGTGCTAACTTCACCCCTAACTTCAACCCGCACTCAGACAAAAATTGAGAAGAGAGCACATCTTTATAGAACCCTTCAGTTCTCATCATGTAGAAGACCATATTCTCCAGCTACTGGTGAGATGTATCTCTTCTGAAAGCCTCAGTCAGCCATCTGACCCCTTGAGAATGAGACTTTTCACATTACCTCTGACATAACCTGTCTGGTTCAAAGAGGTAGCCTCACCCTAAATACTGGGGAAATGGAATAGATGAAGGGGAGGATGACAGAGACCTCTCCCATTGAACATATTCCCTATTTCTGACCAGCCACCTCCTGTTCAACATCATAATCCAGAGAAAAAAGATAGCCCTAGAAAAAGAAATTTGTCCCTCATAAATAGGTAGACCAGCATTTGCTCTTCTGGTTTCTGACCTGTCCTTATTAACTATACAATTCTGCCACAAGGTGGCAACAGGCGACATGCTTTCCTCCCCAGTTCCACTTCTAAAGTTTTGGTTGCCAAGTACTGCCCTGCATTGCTCTTTGGTCCTGTCTCATTTAACTCTCAGAAATCTGGCCAACTATTTAGGGTGAGCTCAATGCTCAATGCTCAATGCTCCCCTAAAGGATTTTTGTTTACCATTTTGTCTACGCTCCTTACAAATGTTCTGCTGTAACATTATTGTATCTCCATACATTCAAATATTCCTAGAACTCTAGATTGGGCTATTTGTGTGCTAAATGTAATTCCCCTATTTATTCTTACTTTTAGTCAAGTTGTATTTTACCTAGCCCGACATCACTTGTTAAATATAAACATACAGGTTCCATGGCCCCTGCTCCAGACTTAGTGAATTAGAATCTCTAGAGGAAAACTCTCTGGAAATGCAAGTTCTTACTTTTGTTAATTATGCCCTCCCCTTTTGGACACGTTTGAGGAACACTGCTCTAAGTGATGATATCCAGCTCTGCCTGATTGAGACCGTTCTGCAGAACCCAGCTCCCTGCTCTTGTTCTCAACTTCCCCTCACTCATAGACATTCACCATCACAGCACCTCTTTCTTCTTCCCCACATCCCTGCCTCCTTCTCCCCAGATCACCAGGTCCACCATGTTATGCCCTCTTGGTGTGATTTCTGGATTGTGCTTGTGGCTTTAGTCCAGAGACCCAGGAAGTATGAGAGCCGATAGAGTCACAAACTGTCAAAGAAGCCACCCTTCATTTCATGTTCTCCTAAAAAGCTACGTCGTGTCTATGGTACAGTCATACAATTGGTCATTTACGTTTTTATGCTATGTTTAGGTTACTAATATTTTTATGATTTTAATTTCCATTATGTTGACAGCACACCCCGGCATCCACTGGATGACCTAAGGATAGTGATAACGTGATGGAGGTCCCAAAACTATGAGAGTTCAAAGAATGTCAGTTTGGAGTCTTGCTAAGAGACACAGAGGTCTGGGCTCCCACTTGACTCCTGCAAATGAACATGGAGTCTTGCAGAAAGGTGGTCCTATTCCTAGCACACAGGGACCCTCTTGATACCTCAGATGCCAATTTGTAAAGAGATTATTGTAATTTACTCCAAAGCTACGGGCTGTGTTTACTCCTGCAGAGTGGAGAATGGAAGAAGAGCCCATTTCCCAACACTTTCAACAACCCAGTGCTATGGACTGAATTGTGTTCCCCCAAAACTCAGATGACCCCCTCACACACAATTGTGATGATATTTGGGGAAAGGGCCTATCAAAACAATTTGTACACTTTACAAAATTTCATTGAGATGTTGAAACAGTGCATCCTATTTATAGAATAATTTGGGGAGAAATGAAATTTTCTAATATTTAGTCCTCCCAACCAGAAACACATCATACCTCTCCATTATCTCAAGTCTTTCTTTATGTTTTAGTATGATTTCATGGTTTTCTTCTTATAAGTCTTTCAAGTCACTTATCAAGTGTATATCTAGATAGTCAGGAGGTTTTGTCGCTTTCAATAGTAAGACTTTTTACATTGTATTTTTCCAATTGTTTTGTAAGTGCTATATAGGACAACTATGTATTTTTTTGCATTTGACTTCTTATTATCTTAGAAAACTTTGTGTTGAGTCTGAGGGGCGGAGGATGGAGAACAATCATGGCATCTTCAAATGAGGATAGGTTTGTTTTTTTTTTTTTGCTGCCTTTCCAATATGTTGTAGAGTAACCCATTACCGTTGGGTTTCTTTTCGTAATACATACAAGTGCCTCATTTAAGCTTTGATTGCTGAGGCCTCCACTTGAAAGAATATTATCTCGAATAAACACATCGCCAGCAACAAGATCAGATAAATAATCAGACTACTTCCCCATCCCCTAGGCTCTTTTGTATTAGAGATCTTGGTGGATTTGATAACTGACCATTTAGGCCTCTGGGTTTTTTTGTTTTGTTTTGTTTTATTTGTTTTTTATTCTGCTATCACTTTAAATTCCCACTCTTAAATTTAGATTCACCAATAGTGAGTCCCAGAAACTCTAGCCCCCTACCCTTAACCCCACAGAGGCAGAACCCCAGGTCCTTGTGTGCACTTACCCCTTCTAACCCTGCCACCACCCAACACCCAAACTCACTGTGTGGCTCCAGGAATGCTGTGTAATTTCCAGGTCCCTTGCTGAGTAGCATCTGGTAATCATGTCTTTCAGAAGTGAACAGTGGACTGACCCACCTAGGTCAACCATCTAAATCATATCTGTCTTTTAAGGTCCAGTCTAGAGTTCTATTCCGTTAACTAAGACTTTTGAGATTATGTCCCAGCTCTTGCTGCTCAATCCCATTGGCTCTGACAATGAAAGTAGTGTTAAAACTTGAGATACAATGGAAAGAGGAGGCATCCCTAGAGAAGGCTGGCTGATCAGTATAAAGTTTCCTCCCCAAGTGGTTTTATATAGATAAAGTCACTTATTTCCCACTCTGGGGCAAGTATGCAGAGCTGATTACAAATTGAGGAACTCCCAAGGGTGATCAGGGACTAAATAAAACATTCAATATCCAAACTTACATGCACTGTTATAACCCAAATGCCGATTTGTTAATTATTTCAACGAGACCAGATGTTTATATTCCTTGTGGCTGGTCTGTGTACGTAGCCACACTTATAAAGAATCAGAAGGCTGCTTCATGAATCCGGAATCAAAAGAAACAAGATGAGATATATTATTTTAATATTGATGGGACCTATCAAGAAGAGCTGGCGTAAGTTATGGGACAGCTTCACAATGGAAAATGTGTCTAACTTTACAATGCTAACATGAACACTGTGACACTATGAATAGTATGATATCATTTTCATTTTTAAAATTAAACTATGTTGTATATTGTATGATCAAAATTTGCTAAAAGAAGTAGAACTTAAATGCTCTCACACACACACACAAAAATGCTCTCACACACACAAAATTCATTTCAAAAAAAAATTTTTTTTTGAGTAAAGCGATAGAAGTTTATTAAGCAAAGATACAAAAAAAGCTCTCAAGAGTGAGAGGAGTCCTGATAGGGTTGCCAAGGAGGGCCTTTAGGGTTGGTCTTTTACCGAAAGCTAACCAGGAAAAAAAAAAAAAAAAAAGAAAGAAAGCTAACCAGGGAAGTTGAATCCTTTTAACATCTCTATTGATGACACGTTCACAAAAAATTTCTATGCACACACAAAAATAATCCTTATCCCAGGCCAGGATAATTGTCCACTTCAACCCCTCTGAGCACAAATTTGGACAGTCAGGTTTCTAGGCACACTCTCCCTCACCCTTGGAGTTTATAGACGTCTCGGAAGAATGTGTGTGAATAGCGACCAGGCATCTTCCCCAGAGGAGGTCAAGAGTGGTGAGCTAGATCTGAACTCCCAGGAATCTATATCATGCCATGTTCACAGTCCAAGTACAGTCTTAATTTCAGCAAAACAACATCAAGCATCATGTCAAATGTTGTTCACGTGAAGCTTATTTGATTTTCTTTATATTTAATTTGTATATGTTTCGGTGTGCGTAGCTATATAAGCACAGGCATTTATACCGCGATGATGTTTATACATGTTTTAACTAACATCATAATAAAAATAATTAAGGTAAGCACTAGGTGGTCCATGAGAAATTTGTTTTCCTTTAGAGAGAGGCCTGTACATTACTTAAGTTTGAAAAATGCTACTTATTAATTGTATATGTGCTGTCCTGTGTGGCTCATGATGATTATCTATGTCTAGCTTTTAAATAATTCTGAGATCAATAAAGAATTCATATCACTATAACTGACACAGTGTATCAATCTAAATTTTCATTGACTCTAACAAACTGCATGTATTAAGATGTTACTCACATTCATTCCAATACATTCAGTTATGAATTTCTAGTGCCTGAAGGCATAGCGGCCAGTCCAGTTACAAGGAGGTCTTGGGGTGCCTGGGTGAAGCATTCGGTTAAGCATGAGACTCTTGATTTCAGGGCTGCGAGTTCAAGACCCCTTTTAGAGCTTACTTAAAAAAAAAAAAGTTCTTGTGGCAGAACTATATGTTTCAAATCTTGCCTTTGAGCATCACTTCCCCACCTCCGAGGAATAATAAGGCTGACTACACTGATCACTAACGCAGTTAGAGTTTTCTACAGCTGCGAAGTCTACAGAGACTGCCCCAAGCACCTCAGCTCACATAAAGTCTTCCCAACCAACATCAGCCACATCGCCTCCTGAGACTTCTAACATTCTGCCAACTCCCCCTCTGTCACTTTCAGAACCCCAGGAAACACTCTGACCTTACACACACACACACACACACACACACTACTGTGAATTCAAGTTGATGTGTTACCTCTCACAGGTAGCTCTTAGAATCTGAAGCTAGCTCAATCTTTACTGCAGGATGGGGGCATCATTTCCTGTTGAAGAGATTCACAAAGCAGGAGACACGTGATCTCACTTGAATGTTCAGGCGACATCCCTTCCCTACCTTTTCTACGAAGCATCGTCTGGCTGGTAGCATTTTCCCTTCACAATAGACTAAGTCACTATGCTTTCGTTATTGAACCCGAACCTCAAATTACAATTAATGCACCAGCCTAGAAGCTGGATTTATTTGCAGCCTGTAATTACATAAGGTTTTAAAAGTAATTGGATGCCAGGGTAATAGGCATTTCAAAAGTACAGCGATAAAGATATTGTTTCTTGAACATGTCCAAGCCATGAAGAATGTTTTGACACTGTATTGACATTTCAAATGTCAGTTGACTTTGAAGACTAGTTCCCTCTCAAACCTGTATGGTATGGTCTCTTTTTGGCTTGTGTTTATTTTTATTAAGCTAATAAGGATGTGTGTGGACATTTACCCCTGAGTGATCACCGAGCCTAATTTGAACAGGTTATTTGAAATGTGGCCTTACCATGTAGAATACCAGCAGAGATGTGTGGTTTCAAGCTGCTACTAAATGCTAAAATATCTCAAGTACTGAACATCCTCTTTTATTGTTTTTTGTTGTTCTTGTGAAGACTGTCCTACTTTTTAAAATGATTACCAATCCGTCAACTTGTATTAAAAGTTTAAAATAGAAGTCATACCCAGTGACCCAACAATTAGTACACATAGTTCTAATAATGTATACAAAACAACAACAACAACAGGTGGCTCAGTCGGTTAGGTGTCTGCCTTCAGCTCAGGTCATGATCCCGGGGTCCTGGGATCAAGTCCCACATTGGGTTCCCTGCTCGGTGGGGAGTCTGCTTCTCCCTCTACCCCTCCCCCTTGCTTGTTCATGATTGCTCTCTCATTCTCTCAAATAAATAAATAAAATATTTAAAAAAAAAATAAAAATAATAATAAAAAAAGAAAAGCAAATAATTGTTTAAATATGACTACACAAAAATGCTTATCACCGCATTATTTGTAATTTCAAAATTTTAGAATCAATCTAAATACATGATGGATGTCCATAACATAGAATTCTCTGCAGCCATTGACATTGTGATATAGAGCTGTATTCCTTAATATGAAGTAAGCTTACAATGTGCTGCTGAGTGGAGTCAGCAGACTACAGGAATACGTGTAGAGCATCCATCTTTATAAGAAATGAGAAACATTTAAAACTGACGTGCTACCAGGTGAGGAGTTACACTGCTTCCTGTTCCCACAGCATTTACCATTCACTCCATTTTCTTAATCAAATATTTTATTTATCAACTATTTACATACAAATAATATGAAAGGGTTTTATTTATTTATTTTTTTGAAAGGATTTTAATATGGAAACTGAGCAAGCACAAACCTAGCTATTCAAAGAGAGAGTATTGTTGCCTTTATTAAAAGACTTCCTCTTGGGGAGCCTGGGTGGCTCAGTGGGTTAAAGCCCCTGCCTTCAGCTCAGGTCATGATCTCAGGGTCCTGGGATCGAGCCCCGCATCCGGCTCTCTGCTCAGCAGGGAGCCCGCTTCCCCCTGTCTCTCTGCCTGCTTATTATCTCTCTCTGTCAAATAAATAAATAAAATCTTTAAAAAAAAAAAAAAGACTTCCTCTCCTCCTACAACAAGAAGATGAATAGAGCCTGGCTGAAACTTTGTTCAAAGAAACTGAGGCATATTAAAAACTGTAATAGTAGGGCACCTGGGTGGTGCAGTGGGTTAAGCACCAAACTCTTGGTTTTGGCTCAGGTCATGATCTCAAGGTCATGAGATCGAGTCCCTGCTTTTGGCTCTGCACTCAGCAGGGAGTCTATTTAATACTCTCCCTCTCTCTCTCCCTCTCCCTCTGCCCCCTACCCCGCACTCTCTCTCTCTCTTTCTCTCTCTCGCTCAAATAAATAAATCTTAAAAAAAAAAAAAAATGCAAGAGTTTATTTGAGCAAAAATCTATTCCAATCAGGCGGTGTCAAACTGCAAGCCGTTAAGAGTGCTCTCCCAAGAGAACCTGGCAGAAAGATTTTTATAGCGAAAAGGAGCAAGCAAAGTAAGGAAATTACGAAATAAGGAGTAAGCAAAGAAAGGAAATTGCTAGCGTAGAGCCTAGTTGGCTATTATTGATGATCAGTCGCCCTTAGCTTTTTGAGTTCTGTAGCTGGGGGCATTTTCAGGCTTAGATTTTGGTTTGCTTCAGTCAGCAGCATGAGAGCCACATCAGTCTAGCAGCCTCTTCATTTAATTAATCTAACAGCTTCAAGGAGAGTCAGAGGTGAGACCCAGGAAACACACTGCTCAGGGCCCTCACTGGGCTGAACACCAAACCTCCCCAAGAAACGAGATCTCCACAAGAACTTCACACTCGACCACACGGCGTCCCCCCCTTCCCTCTCATTGCTTCTGCCACAAGAACGTTCAGAGAACTTTGCTTAATATGACTATTTTATTGAGCAAGTAACAGATTGTTCCAGAACAGGGAGACATCCTAGGGAAGGTGGTTAAGAAGCTCAGCTCTCAGTAGTTCCAGCTCAGTTTATGAAGCATGAATGAGTGAGTACATTGTTTTCTGTTATGATTGGCTACTGGAAACTTCCATTTCATTTCATTGCATAAACTCGCTTGTTTGTGTCTGACTTACTAGGAAGCTGTGTGATCATGCTATGAGGACATGAAGAAACCTTAAGTTTCCTTTACGGTCAGACTCAAGAAATCGGGACACCCAGGTGGTTACGATGATCATCCCATAGTATTTGTTGATGAGGAAAACCTTTCTCAAAGACAATACCATCAAAACTTATGCGAGGGAAGACAGAAAATCTCAAAGTGGCCAATAAAGAGTTGAAGACAGATGAACTCCTTTAAATCATAATTTATATGAAAAAAAAAGGTAAGCACTAATCAAACTACTTTTGCGACTTTCTTTACAAAGAAATTAAATGTTTAATTCTCAATGTTTCTAAGATTTAAGTTACAGTGCACTAAATAAATATTAGTTTGATTGTGTTTTTCATTTCCCCATACCTTTCCAACCAACGGTAAGACAGTTTTTAAAGTTTTGCCAGATTTTTTTTTAAAGATTTTATGTATTTATTTGACAGAGAGAGAGAGCACAAGCCAGGGGAGTTGCAGGCAGAGGGAGAGGGAGAAGCAGGCTCCCTACTGAGCAAGAGCCCAATGTGGGACTCGATCCCAGGACCCAGGGATCATGACCTGAACTAAAGGCAGACGCTTAATCGACTGAGCCACCCAAGTGTCCTCTTGGCAAAAATGTTTAAGGTCATGAAACAATCATAACTTTTCTGATTATTATGTTTGGTTCCGTGTGGCTCCCACTTGCACAAACATTCTGTTCCTGTAGTTTTGTGCAAAGTGAGGACTGCCTGTACTTGAGAAGAGTTTTCTCATGTCCAGGATTTGAACAACAGTTTGCTGGATATAAAATTCGGGGTTCTAACTTTTCTTCCTTATCATTTGAAAATCCTACTGCATTGTCTGATTGCTTCCATGATTGCCGTTGAAAAATCTCATGGCAATCTGGTGTTTGTCCCTTTGTATATGATCTCTTCGTCCCTATAAGCTTTTAGAATTTTTCTTTGCCTTTTCTATTTTTCTTAAATGTCCCTAAAATATATCATATTGTGCGGTTTTATTTACTTCTTCTCTTTGATATGTCTTCTCATCTTTTTTTTAATTTCAAAAATTTATCTTTAAAAAAATTTACCTTTTTTTTTCAATATTTTCTCCTCTCTTGTTTTTTTTTTTTTTTTTTTTCCCTCTCTGTCTTTCTGGAACTCTTACTTCTAACCAGCTTCTTTTTTATATTGTCCTTTCTTATTTCTTTCTGGAAGACTCTTCAATCTGGTCTTCCTCAGCTTTATCCATTCTGCTATTTCACCTACTTTATGTACCTAATATTTTTCCCTAATTCTTTTTTTTCACATTTTCTTGTTCTTGTTTGATATTATTAACATCTTCTCTTACCTCTTTTAGTATGCTTATTTTAGCTACTTTAAAATTACTAGTCTATTTGTTCTATTACCTTTGACGGAATTTATAATCTAGCATATTGTCTTTCTTTTGAAAGAGTTCTTCCTCTCAAATGTCATGTTATTTTGGCCAGTGGGCCTATTTTTCCCTGTGCACATATCAGACAATATGCTAAGAAGAAGGCCAGCCCTCAGGTCAGCTCCTGGTTATGATGAATGAGGCCTTAAGTGGAGCGCCCAGGCACCAAAAAAAAAAAAATCTAAGCAATCACACTCACTTTTCAAAATAATTTCTCAGGTCAAGCCCCTAATTTTTCCTCCCAGGAGAAGAGCGTTTGGGAGAGATACTTCCAAAAATATTGCTCACCAGTCCTGGAGTTTGGAAGGGGAAGGGCTGGAAAGTTATTGCCCAGAGTGAGTCAGTCCTGGCTATTCCCTCAACTCCTTATACACATAACACACTGGCCCTACTGTACAATATCGACACCTGGGCCTGAGCCCTCAGTTACCACAGGTGGAGGCAAAAGGCAGGTTGTCTCAGAGTGATGAGAGAAGCAAGGACAGGATTCCCACAGCTCTTTTCCTACTTCATCCTCCCCCCTCAAAGCCTGACCACCTCCTGTGCCCAATTCAAAGTCCTCACTCCCCCCACACACACCAGGTAAAAACAGCCTCCCATCCCACCACGGGCGTTTCTCTATTTCTTGCTTCCTCCAGGATTGTTCTCGATGGAGGGAGCCAGCAGTATGACTAGTTCAGTGTCTTGGTTGGAACCAGAGCAGAACCTACAGCCAGCCCATCTTCACTGTCCCCTCCCTCCAGCTGCTTTCCATTCTCCAACATTCCGTTGCTCTTACCTCCTCACCCACTCCTCCCTTTACTGACACTCCCGTTATTCCATTTGCTCTTTAACCTTCTCCAGTCTGGCTTCCGCCCCCAGCACTCCACTGAGAAACCGCTGTTTTCAGTGTCTCCATAGACTCGAGCCTTGTTAGTCACCCATGCTGTGTCCTCATCTCTAATGCTTTGACACAACTGATTAATCTTTTCTTGAAGAATGTTCTCTTAGTTTCTGTGATACCATCACAGTGTCCTGGTTTTCTCCCTACCTCACAGACTCATTCTTTTCAGGCTCACTTGCTTGCTTCCTCCACCACCACCCAACCCCTAATGTTCCCTAATGTTAGAGGGCCCTAAGCACTCAGCTGGCCGTGAAGGGGACCCTTCCAGTAACTTTCATTCACCTTATAGCAATTACAGTGATCTTTTATTTTTGTTTTTTTTAAAGAGGAAGAGAGAGTGTGTGCACGTGGGTGGAGGGGGAAAGAGGCCAGAGAGAGAGAGGGAGAGAGAGAATATTAAGCAGGCTCCATGCTCAGCACAGAGCCCAAAGTGAGGCTCGATCTCACTGAGCTCGAGATCATCACCTGAGCCAAAATCAGAAGTGGAATGCTTAACTGACTGAGAGGCTTGCCCCTCTGCCATCTGAAGTCATAGTGAGAAGGCAGCCATCAACGAGGAAGCTGGTCCTCACTAGACATCAAATTTGCCAGCACCATGATGTTGGACTTCGCAGCCTCCAGAACTGTCAGAAATAAATATTTGCTGTTTATAAGCCACCGATCTATGGCATTCTGTTATAGTAGCCCCCATGGACCAAAACTAGGGGATTATCCTGGATTACCAGGTGATCCCTGAATGTGATCACAGGGTCCTTAATAAGAGGGAAGCTGGAAGGTTAAAGGAGGAAGAAAACGATGGGCTGATGGAAGAAGGGAAAGAAAAGGTGATGTGATACAGGGCCAGGAGCCAAGAATGTGCTCAGCCTCTAGAACCTGGAAAAGATCAGGAAGCAGATTCTTCCTTAAAGCCACCAGGAAGAACCAGCCCTGCTGACATCTTGATGTTAGTCCATAGAACAGACTTCTGACCTCCAGAATTATAAGAGAATACATTTGTGTTGTTTTAGGTTTGTGGTAATTTGTTACAATAGGAAACTAATACAGCACTCAAAGATTCGGTTGGAGGATTGAATGAATTTAAAACATCATCATTTTAGGGCGCCTGGGTGGCTCAGTGGGTTGGGCCTCTGCCTTCAGCTCGGGTTGTGGTCTCGGGGTCCTGGGATCGAGCCCCGCATCAGGCTCTCTGCTCAGCGGGGAGCCTGCTTTCCCCCTCTCTCTGCCTGCCTCTCTGCCTACTGTGATCTCTCTCCTCTCTGTCAAATAAATGAATAAAATCTTTAAAAATAAATAAATAAAATAAATAAATAATAAAATATCATCATTTTATATGTATGTCCAAATATGGTATCTCTGAGCCACCCTTCCCCAAAGCAGAAACAGTCCCAGTGGAAGTATACCCGGGTTATTTTGGGGACTGATTTCCTAACTGCAGTTGTTTATATGCCCCCATTAGTGAAAAGCAATGAGGGAAATGGTAGAGACCTGACTTCAGTACAAATGGTCTGTTCTATTTCTGACTCTAATCAGAGTCTCTTCCCCATTCAGTGGGTAGGATGAGACACACGCCATCCTGTTCCCCTTAGTTTTTCCTTCTCTTTGTTCACCCTGCCTCCGACCCAAATGTTCTCTAGTTCCAAAATAAAAGCCTCAGCATTTCAACGAATCCAAATACACAATGGTGGGAAACTGCAGTGAGGTCACTGCTGGCGCCAAACAGCCGGAAGTGTCCTGGTTACACACACACACACACCCACACACACACACACACCACAGAATGAGAGAGACGGGAACACATAAAGATGTGAATTTGGATTAGATTTTGATTTACTTTCAGGAAATTTTGATTTTCTTTTTATCTGACTGTATTTGTAAATTTCTCACAATGAGCATAAACCATTTATAAAATAAGTAAACTTTAAAACAGAAATTATATCAATTAGGTATAATCTATTTTTAAAATCACTGTGGAGTTGGGGTGCCTGAGTGGCTCAGTTGGTTAAACATCTGACTCCTGATTTCGGCTCAGGTCATTATCTCAGGGTTGTGAGATCAAGCCCCACTTTGGGCTCTGCACTCAGTGTGGAGGCTGCTTGAGATTCTTTCTCTCCCTCTGCCCCTCCCCTCCCCCTTCCCTCTCTCTCTCTCCCTCCCTTTCTCTTTTGCCCTCTGGAAAAGGAAGGAAGGAAGGAAGGAAGGAAGGAAGGAAGGAAGGAAGAAAAATCACTGTCGATTTGCTGCCAAGAGCTTGACAAAAATATGAGAGGATGGGGTGCCTGGGTGGCTCAGTTGTTTAAACATACAACTCTTTATTTTGGCTCAGGTCATGATCTCAGGGTGGTGAGATCCAGCCCCACATTGGGCTCCACGCTGGGCAAGGAGCCTGCTTGGGATTCTTTCTCCTTTTCCCTCTGCTCAGGCCCCCTTCCCCACCCAGCTCTCTCTCTTAAAAAAAAAAAAAAAAAGCTAGAGAGAGAAAGAGAGAGAGAGAGAAATATAAATTGCTAGGACTGCAGCAAAGAGTCTTAATACAATCAGGTGATGGAAGTTAGTTACTAATGCAAATTAGGCAACCTGAGGCTCCTGGGTGGCTCAGTCCTTAAGCGTCTGCCTTAGGCTCAGGTCATGATTCCAGGGTCCTGGGATCGAACCCCTCATGGGGCCACCTGCTCAGCGGGAAGCCTGCTTCTCCCTCTCCCACTCCCCCTGCTTGTGTTCCCTCTTTTGCTGTGTGTGTCTCTCTCTCCGTCAAATAAATAAATAAAATCTTAAAAAAAAAAAACCACAAAAGTAAATTAGGCAACCAAAATTGTTTCTAAGAGGCATGGGCGAGCGAATCCCCAACACACGGAGTGGCACAGTGACTGTAACAGGCTGTTTGGCATGTCTGTCAGACATCCATCTGATTTCTCCTGAGTCTTTGACCTAGTACCTTCTGCTTCCTTGAGAAGCTAAAACAACTCTCCTTAGTTAGGTGAGTGACTTTTCAATCCTGGGAAGATTTATAATTAAGTACAGAGAAAATGAATTGAATGAAGCACATGGTGTTGGGGTGCCTGGCTGCCTCAGTCAGTTAAAGGTCTGCCTTTACCTCAGGCCTTGATCAAAGGACCCTGGGATCGAGCCCTGCCTGGGGCTCTCTGCTCTCCGCTCAGTGGGGAGTCTGCTTCTCCCTCTCCCCCTCCCTCTGTGCTCTCTGTCTCTCAAACAAATAAAAAAAATCTTTTTTTAAAAAGCACATAGTATTAATATTTTCATTTAATTCAGGAAAAGCCGTGTTTGTTTACAATGTTTAAGAGACTGGCAGTCAGTCTTAAAATTTTAAGTTGAAAGAGGAGAATTTGATTGTAGAAACTGCTTTGAATGTTCTAAGATTCAAGAAGTAGCAAAAAAAAAAAAGATTCAAGAATTATACTATGCAGAAATGTATTAAATGTTCAAAAGTTGTTTAAATAGTAAGCTTTTGCTTATGAAAGTGTTGAATTTACTGTCAGGTAATTAAAACATGTTAGAAAATCAAATACATTCAAGTATACAAATGTAATTCCAAATCAACTATAAAAAAAGGAAAATTGCTTGTTTACATATAAAATTATCAGATTTATAAAAAGAAAAACAGGTTTATAAATTAAACTTACAGAGTTGGGATGCCTGGGTGGCTCAGTTGGTTAAGCATCTGCCTTGGACTCAGGTCATGATCCAAGGATCCTGCACAGTAGGGAGCCTGCTTCTCCTTCTGCCTTCTGCTCCCCTGATTGTGCTCTCTCTCTCTCTCTCTCTCTCTCTGACAAATAAATAAATAAATAAACCTTTAAAAAATAAAATAAGCTTACAGAGCTAAAAAAAAAGTAGGTTGTAAGAATTTCCACATTAATATAGTCACTTAATTTTCAATCCATGAAATTGTAGGTATTTAAAAAGCAGAAAAACAGGGGCGCCTGGGTGGCTCAGTGGGTTAAAGCCTCTGCTTCGGCTCAGGTCATGATCTCAGGGTCCTGGGATCGAGCCCCGCATCGGGCTCTCTGCTTGGCGGTGAGCCTGCTTCCCCCTCTCTCTCTGCCTGCCTCTCTGCCTACTTGTGATCTCTCTCTCTGTCAAATAAATAAATAAAATCTTTAAAAAAAAAAAAAGAAAAACAATTCCCCTGATGTTAAAAAACACAAACTCATTATCATAACTAAATATTTTTAACAACAATAGAAGAAAACAAAATCTCAGGTTTGAAAAAATCTTATGATATGTATATTATATTTAAATAGGAAATTTAAAAATATATATGCCAATCAAATAAAAAGTTAGTTTGACATCTCTCTAGAAATTTAGATAAAGTATCGCTCATGAACTCTGGGTCTAAAATAAAATAAATTGGATATCAGACAGTAAAAATAAGCACAATTTGAAATCAGACTCACAGTAAAAATACCATATTGTATTTCATTAAGCAACTATTGCTTGTAGATATCAAGGATCAACTATAGTTTCCATCTGATTGAGGCTACCTCAAAGCATAGTAACACAGGTAGTATCCAGACCTACTCACAACTGGTTCCTTCATTTCCTTATTCATTCATTCTTACATTCGTTCATTCCAAAAACACCTGTTATAACCAACTGGTGTATGACAAGACTGCTCCCTGCCCACAAGGAGCTCATTTTCCAGAAAGGTAACCTGCCCTAGGGCAGGGGTTATTGGCCAAGGCCAGATTAAGCGTGGCTTTAACTGTCATGCAAATGAGCTTGAACTTCTGGCCTGGTGGAGTGTTTTAAACTGGAGAGAAACCTGATCTGGTTTATATTTTTAGGAAATTCACTGGGTTAGCCCCCTGGAGGTTTGTTTAGAAGCCAAAGACTACAGAGGCCAAGATTGGATAGGACACTATTAACAGGTAAGAGATGATGCCTCTGCAGTCAAAGTCAAGTGAGCGGAGTGAGGAGTCTGACTATTCAGAGATGCACAATGTTAGTATTTCGGCTAATCCAAGTTTTACTGCAATAAAAATAGTTTAGAATGTCTACTTTGGGACTTAGCCCTAGAAGGTCTCTGCTTTGGGGTTTTTTTCTCTTTTGTGAAACGGGAAGAATCTCAGCATTAGGGGATGGTTAAAGGTTACCATGACACAATTTCCAGTGTTGAGGGTGGTGAGCAGCTGAAGATCCTTCTCACAGTGGATGAAGAAGGAAACCAAGACTGTTCAGGTAAGTCGTAGGCACTTCCTGGGCCAGCCTGCAGTATATCTTTAATAAAATGTTTATGCTGTTCTGGTAAAGTAACAGTTTCAATAAAGCTTTTCCTCATGGGGGTGCCTGGGTGGCTCAGTCAGTTAAGCGACTGCCTTTGGCTCAGGTCATGATCCCACGGTCCTGGGATCCAGTCCCACATCAGGCTCCTTGCCCAACGGGGAGCTTGCTTCTCCCTCTCCTCCCCACTTGTGTTCCCTCTCACTTGCTCTACTCTCTCTCTCTCAAATAAATAAATAAATAAATCTTTAAAAAAAAAGTTTTTCTTCACAACTCGCAAAGATTCTTTGCTTGACGAAACTTTAGTCAGGCTCCTGAATCTTCCCCTAGGTCCTTCTGTACACTTCCTCGTAAACAGCCTTAGCCAGAACCTGGCTAAATCAGTTAGCAAGAAACCTCACCTTGGATATCTGATCATTGTGGCTTATCTTCAGCAAGAATCCTATGATGTACCTTTAGCCAGAATCACCCTTTACACCTGATGCTTCCTTCCCCTTAGTGATTGGCTTTACAAAAATCCCTATCCTGTTCCTTGGCTATACAGTCCCACTTGCTCACGCTATCTTCGGAGTTGAGTCTAATTCCCTTCTGCAAGACCCCATTTCAGGGGGCCCTGCACCTATCATCATGGCACCCTTTGATGCTTTACCATCTTCAATAAGTGCCACTGAATAATTTTTTCTTTAACATGCAAGAGGATGGACGAGTAAGGATCATATAGACAGATGGAAGCTGTTGTCAGGGTTCTGGTTTTCATGTTAGGTGATGATTTCTTTTTCTTTTTCTTTTTTTTTTTTAAGATTTTATTTATTTATTTATGAGAGAGAGAGTGAGTGGGGGAGGGGCAGATAAAGAGCGAGAATCTCAAGCAGGCTCCACGCTCCACTAAGATCATGACCTGAGCCTAAATCAAGAGTCGGCCACTTAGGGGTGCCTGGGTGGCTCAGTGGTTAAAGCCTCTGCCTCCGGCTCAGGTCATGATCTCAGGGTCCTGGGATCAAGCCCTGCGTGGGACTCTCTGCTCAGCAGGGAGCCTGCTTCCCCCTCTCTCCCTGCCTGCCTCTCTGCCTACTGTGATCTTTCTCTCTATGTCAAATAAATAAATAAAATCTTTAAAAAAAAAAGAGTCGGCCACTTAATCAACTGAGCCACCCAGGTACCCCTGCATGTTGGGTGGTGATTTCAAGGCATTTCTTATATTACTATTATTTTTTTTAATAGATAGAAGTTCTTACATAGACACATAATGAGAATTATGATTAATCTCTCTCTGTGATCCCAAAGTCCAGTCTTATAAAAAAAGAAGAGAAAACACCTACCCTACCACAGGGGAGGGAAGATAGCTAATGTGGAACAAAGAGGGGGCTGAGAACCAGAATCCGGAATCTTGTCTTTCCAATAATTTTCCCAGTCTTTCCTAGGTTACTACTCCTCCTACCTCTCTCATGAATCCCTCAATTTATTATCTCTCATAAAATATCTTGATAACTGTTCAACATTGGGCTTTAATCTGAAAAACTGGCCTCCTGCTCCTCTTGTGTTAGAAAAATGTAGTTATTATTACCTATGCATAATGATAATCATATAAAATAATAATAAACACCCTTAAAACTGCTATCCAACATGGAAATTAGAGACTTCCCATATGATTTTAACAAATGGAATATGAAACAACCTCAAATCATTGTGTATCTCTCTTCCTATTGGATGAAGTTTAATCACATATAATTTTAAAGAGCCAACATCACACTAACAAAACCTTTTTTAACCTCTCACGTAGAAGAAGTCAGGAAGGAGGAGGTCTGGGACTGGTCCAGGAAATGGGACCAGCTTTCCAAGCTGTTCTCTGTGCCAGATCCAGCTGTCAGCCGAGGCAGTCTTTCCTATACTTCCAGACATTCTTAAAGACAGACTCCTTGAGAGCAGGACACACATCTCATTCTTATCTCATTCTCATTCATGGTTGGCACTATGTCAGAATAATTCTTCAGTCAATATTGGTTGTAAGACACAGGACGGATGGATACCCTGGTGGATAGATGTAAGATTCTAATGGAACTTAATATCTAGTACCAACTGTGCTGACATAAGAAAACTTACATAAGCGTTTATTGGCTTTACTGCCTTATCTGGTGGGCCACTGAATAGACCTTTTAGAGTAGGTGTCTGCAAACCAGACAGTAAATATATGAGGCTTTGTGAGTCATAAGGTCTCTGTCACAACTATTCAACTCGTGATAGCAGCCAAAGACACAAGTAAATGAATGACCATGCGCCAGTCACACCGAAACTTGGATTTATAATTTTCACATGTACCAAAATATTCTTCTTTTTATTTTTTAACCATTCAGTATTATAAAAACCACTCTTGGGGCTCCTGGGCGGCTCACTTGGTTAACCGACTGCCTTAGAGTTATGATACCAGGCTCATGGGATCGAGCCCCCACGTGGGGCTCCCTGCTCCTTGAGGAGGCTGCTCCTCCCTCTTCCTCTGCCTGCCACTCCCCTTGCTTGTTCTCTCTCTCTGTCAAATAAAATAAAATCTTAAAAAAAAGAAAAACAAAAAGCTATTCTTAGTTTGTGAGCCGCACAAAAACAGGCAGTGAGCTACAGTTTGCTAACCCCCAGCCTAGAAAGGCAAGCTGACCTAGAATTAGAAGCGCTAAGAAAGGCAATAAAACCATGAGGTGGAAACCCTAGGAAGCCAGAGTGGAATCTAGCTGGCTTTCATTTTCATTTGGCTTTCCTTTTTCCTCTCCAGGGTCATTCCACATTGCTTTCCTGGGCTCCTCAGGACTTGTTTTCAACCAATGTGCCCATTTCCTCATACCTCCAGTGTTACATTATTCAGAACGATATTTGCTTAAAATAGGATTCTGGAAGACCGAAGAACATTCGAGACCCAAAGTAATGGCTTCCTAACGAACGGCTTTCGTGCATCGAGAAATGTCATTTCATTAATATGAATAAATAAATTCATATTAATGAATATGAATAAATTTTTACTTTATTAAATATGAATAAATTTAATATTTATTTATATAATATAATATATTATATTATATATTATATATAAATAAATTTATATATTTGTTAATATTCATTTAATATGAATAAATAAATAAATCTCTATGTGCCCCCATGATGAATATCATGCTGGCTTCTGTTCCTCTCACAAAAGAAACATGCTTCCTGCTTGCCTGACTTGGGGCAGCCCTGAAGGCAGGAACAGATGTACATACCTATGCTGGAACAAGTAGTGACGACCTATCTGAAGGGAAAAAATATTCTGCATTTCTCATGTGGAGACTGAAACTTCTCATGTGGAGACATCACTGCTCTTTTCAGAAGTGCCTAGATTTTAGGTAGTTTCCTTCATGATATGTGAATAAAATAAAGGTTACAGTGTATGGCAGATCACATCGTCACTTAAATGAGCATTTGTTATATATTTAGTGAATACTTGGCACTTTGACAAGGAGCACTAAGTTATTTCCTTAGTTAGCTCTCACCTAGTTATTTTTGGATCTCTTATTAAACCTCTGTGGCCTGTTAACGAAATGATTTCTGAGAGAGGAAGCTCAGAAATGACCTCTCTCAATGCATGAAAGCCCTTCATTAGTAATGAGAGCCACTTTTCAGACATCTCTTTCCTGAGTTTCTTCTCCCTTTGCTCAGCTCTTCTAGACGTTCTGTACAAAAATTTTAACCTTCTCATGTACAAGAAGTCTGGAAGTAGGCAGTCTCATTCTTACCTCATTCTTATCTGTGGTGTTGGCACGACGTCAGAACAATTCTTCGATAAATATCTGCCAAAATGAAGGGTTGGAGATGGGTCCTGAACCACGGAAGCCACTCCCGGGAGACTGGCAGGTAAGTGGAAAGAGCCACAGATCTAAATCCCATGCCTGGCTAGGTGGCCTAGTTAAACCAAACCTTTCTGATTTTTTGAATAAATGTTTACATTTCCGGCTTTTGGAATAAGGAAGGGTTTGCATTTGGCAATTATCTTCTCAAATCTTTCGCCGTTTGCAAATTGGGGGTGATAATCTGTAATGTCCGGGAGTGAAGTGAGATCTAGAGGAACTTTCATAAGGCGCCTGGTATAAGGTTGGGTGCGTAGGGATTTGGGGCAGAAGTGGTGTCGGCTATTATTTTTATTATGGGCAAAACCAATTCCCTCCCGCGGAGAACCCGCTTACAGGCCAGCTGGGGCTGTGAAAAGCGCAGAGACCTCATCTTTCCAGCATTTCAATTTCTTTAGCCCTGAGCCTGCTTTTCCCTTTCTGCCCATCAGTTGGCGCCTTTTGCCATCCCTTTTTTTCCCTCGAGCTGGTTTTGGGGGCTGCGGTTGCTCCGCAGCTCGCAGGTCACATGGCCTGCCGGAGCGAGGGGACCCGGCGCGGGAGCTGCGCCGCGGGAAGAGGTGAGGCTCCGGCGCTCACCCGAACCGCGCTGCGCCCGCTCCGCCTGGGCCTCAGGGTTGGGTGATGGCTCTTCCGTAGCGATAAGCCAGCCCGCCTAGGCGACACCGGAGGCGGCCCTCGGCGTGCGCAGAGGACGAAGCTGACCGCCCCCACCGGGTAGGTTTTCCCTGTGTGCAATCTGCCCAGCCCCTCGGGCGTCGCGGCCGGAGCGCGGCGACGAGGATTACCACCGCCGCCGCTGGCGCGGGGAGAGCCGCGGCGGGTGCTGGCGCAGCTCCGGAGGGCCTGCGCCCCCGGCCGTGCGCTCCGGCCAAGCGAGCTTCGCTGAGGCCCGGCCTGGGGCGCCGGCCGCTTCCTGTTGGAGGACCGCGGGGACCCCAGAAAGGCGTCCCCCGCGCGGCCTGGGCCGGTGTCAGGACAGGGATGAATGAGTGTCGCGGCGAGGGCGTCTCTGCACCCTTCGCCCTCTTCGGCTGCGCCGCGAGGCCGACAGAAAGGCGCGAGCCGGGCGCGTGCGAGCCCAGGTAAGACCCTGCTCCTAGCCAGTAGGGCCGGGCCGCACAGCCAAAGAGCGCATCGCATCGCCTAATGGCCGCCCGCACGCGGCGAGGATGCCTCGCGCGTCCGCCCCTTGGGCCAGCCGGGCTCGCCAAAGCGTTGCTGCGGCGTGGGGTTTCTGCGGGCGACCTCGCAGCCCGGGGACCGAGGAAGGGCGATCCGGCAGAGGAAGGCGTCCCTCCCAGCTCCCGGAAAGACCAGCCGAAGGGAGCCAGCGCGGCGATCGGAACCGTTAGCATCGATCTACGGGCGGGGAAACTGAGGCCCGAGCGCGGCGGGGACTGCCCAAGGTCAGCAGCAGACGCTAGATCCGGGACTGTGGTCTTCCGCTCCCGTTCTCTTTCCTCGAGGAGTGGAGAGGACCACCCCCGCTAGCCATATCCTGGTCCTGGCCTCTGGGCGCGGGCGTTGCCGGTGCCGCACTGCGCCCGAAGTGCCCAGGGGCGAGAGCTCCTGCAGGACGGGTGTGCCCCTGGCATCCCCTGCTGGTCCCGTGCTGCCCCCGGGAGAAGCGCAGGGCGGCTCCAATGATGATCTCACTGCGCGGCCCATTAGCAAAACCTGCAGGTGTGTGCGCGTGTGCGCACGTGTATTTCCCCAGGAGAACTGAACCTGGTAAGGGGGATAGCTTTTTTAGGCGTGCATTTCTAGATTGCACTGTATCAGATACTTTGGGAGGTGACAAGAGAAAACTATGGGTGTCTAACACCTAGCATTAATAAAATTATTAGAATTTTTTGAAGGATTAGCGTATTACAAAGCACTTAGGAAACAAAAATGTAAAGGAGAAAATAAAGATAACTTAAAACTTCATCATTGTTGAGATTTTCTGGATATCGTCTTAAAGCTTTCTTTGCATACAAACATTTAAACCAATAGGTGGACAAAAACAGTATCTTGTTTTTTTAGTTTGCACGTCTGATTGCTAGGGGACACGAATATCTTTGACTGTGTACTGGCTTTTTGCATTTGTAGGGGTGAACTGTCTTACTTCTTTTGCCCCGCCCCCCCTTTTAAAAGTAATTTCTATGCCCAAAGTGGGGCTCTCACAACCCTAAGATCACTAGCTGCACACTCCACCATCTGAGCCAGCCAGGCACCCCTCTTTTGCCCCCTTTTCAATTGGAATGTCTTTCTGTTGCTGATTTTTTAAGCACTCCTTATATATTACACATTAAAGAAATAATTCTGTCATTTATGTTGCATAGTCTTCCCCAATCTGCTTGATGGTTTTGTCAGTTTTTCATCTTTGACCATATACAAATTTAACTTTTTCATTTAGTCATTTTTTAAGTTAACATATAATGTATTATTTGTTTCAGGGGTACAGGTCTGTGATTCATCAGTCTTACACAATTCACAGCGCTCACCATAGCACATACATATATATTTTTAATGGTTTCTGCTTGCAGACCTTGCCGAGAAGGGGCTTTCCTAAACCTATAGGCCTCTCCTAAAATATATAAATACTCTTCTGTATTTTCTTCAGGTACCTTTCAGCTTTTGTTTGAAAGTTTTAATGTGAAATTTATTCTACCTTAAGTTGCAAAGTGGAGAGCTAATTTACTTTTCCTGAAGAGTTAGCCAGTTGCTGCAAGCAATTAAGTCCATTTTTCCCCCCGATTTAAATTGCTTCATTATGGTAGATTAAGTTATTACATGTTTGTATCTGCATGGATTTTTGCCTCTATTTATCAGCATATTTTGGTGCTGGTGCCCTGTTATTTTAATTACTAAAGTTTTATAGTAGATTTAAGATCTGCTTAGGCAGATTCTCTCTTACTAGTCTGTATTATCATTTTCCTGGCTCTTAGAAAAATCAATTTTATTGAAGTATAGTTTACATGCAATAAAACACACCATTTAAATGTATATTTTGATGAATTTTATCAAATGTAACCGCCATCACAATAAAAATTTTGAAGCGCTACATAAAATTGATGTCATCATTGCCCAGGGGCTATACTAATCTTTGATACATCCTACCAATTTTAGTATATATGCCAGCAAAGCTAGCATTCCCTAGCAGTTTTTATAAGTACTAATCCCAGAAAATCTTTAGAATACTTTGGTCAAGTTAACTAACCTCTCCCTCCCTGCACCACCAAAAGAAACAGACAAAATCTTGTTCAGATTTCTATTGGATTTTGATAACAAGGGTCCTCAGAGTTTAGGGGCCCTGGATGTCATGTCACCATCCCAATGCCCAGAGCAAGACTCCGTATTTGTTGAATGAACGTTTAATAATTATCATAAAAGTAATACATACTCTTTAGGGGAGCCTGCGTGGCTTGGTCAGTTAAGCATCTGCATTGGCTCAGGTCATGATCTCAAGGTCCTGGGATCAAGCCCCATGTTGGGCTCCCCCCTGAGCAGGAAGTCTGCTTCTCTCCCCCACCCCTCATGCTTGTGCGCGTGCTCTCTCTCTGAAATAAACAAATAAAATCTAAAAAAAAAAAAAAGTGTTGAAAGCAAAACAGGAAGCTTCCATTCCTCCATACCTTCATCTCTCTTTCACTGAATTATGCTCCATATTAAAAACAGAATGACCGTACTCTACGTTTTTCTACAATTTCATTGACATAGTTTGCATTATTTTTCCCTAGAGACTTAAAATCTGCTCAAATTGTAACAAGTTACCATAGATTGGGTGGTGTAAACAGCAAAACCTTTCTTTCCGGAGGCTGAAAGTCTGAGATCAGGGTGCCCTGCTGAGGGCCCTCTTCCTGGTGTAGGAATGCTACCTTCTCACTGTGTTCTCACTGGCAGAGAGCAGAGGAAGCCAGTGCTCTCCCATAATCCCAACATGAGAGTTCTACCACCAAGACCTAATTACCTCCCAAAGACCCCATATCCACATATCATCACATTGAGGATTAGTGTTTTAATACATGAATTTCGGGGGGGCACATTCAATCCATAGCAGAGACCTAGCTAAGATTTTTTAAATGTTAGTATATGTAAAGCTTTCTCTTCCTTTTAATGGCCCCTTATCATCCCTTTGTATAATTATCTAAAAATATGTTTCCTGTTGCTGGGCATTTTTTTTCCCTGTAGTTCCTCCTTCCTTCTTCCTCTCCTTTTCTCCTCCCCCCTCCCCTGCCCCTCCTCCCTTCCCCCTCTTTATCTTTTTCTTACTATTACAAACAAAACTGCCATGAACATTCTTTGTCCATCTTTGGTAGCAAGTGTTGGCATTTCTGCAGGATAGATTCCTAGAAAGAATTTTCTATGTCAAGGGGAATGCACATATAAAATTTTTATAGTTACTGGTTCAACTTTCCTTCCAAAGGTTGCACCAATTTATATCAAGTGCCCATTTGTTGAACTGGGCCACTCCCTCTTAAAGTAAATTGAACTGACATTATGTTAAATGTAGAGATTAATTCTGGAGAAAGAGATCTCTATCCTCTTTCATTAATGAGGCTTTCCAGCTGGGAAATTGTTATGTTTCTCTACTTACCAAAGACTTTTTAAATATCTTTCAGTAGAATTTTATGGTATGTGTGTATATTCTGCCTATTTAAAAAATTTATTCCTAGGTTTTTTACCCCATTTTCATGGGGATCTTTTACCCCATTAATTAATTTGGTCATTGTCTGATTAGGTGAAGCAGTGTGTATGTGAGTGTCTAATACTATATATTATTTTTAAATATTTTTATGTTATTATTTTTATGTATTAATATTTACATTTACATTCTGAAACTCTGTTACCATTTCTAATGGTTTTTCAGCTGATTTTCTTGGGTTTCCAATCTCTGCAGAAACGGTGTGGCATATTGGTTGAGAACATGGGTTCTGGAGCCTGTCTGCCTAGGTTTAAGTTTTCCCACCCACTTAAAAGCTTTGTTAACCTTTGGTACAATTTAATTCTGTCTTTACTTTTTTTGGGTATAAAATGGGCTGAATAATAGTATTTCTCATAGGCTTCTTTTGAGGATTGATGAGATGTTTAGAACATTGCCTAGCACATAATATGTGCTCAGTAGACATGTACAAATAAGTTGATCTCTGCACATTGTAAGGCCATGCTCTTTGATACTCCCAATTTTATCGCTGAGGAATTGAGATCCACAGAGGTTAAATGACTTGACTATGGGCATTTATTTTCTTGACAAACATTGAGCCTCTTCTATGCATAGAGTACTGTGATGAGCCTGCAAGGGATACCAAAGATAAATCAGACTGAATCCACTAACAAAGGATTTATCAGTCCTATTGGGGAATAAGTCAGGAGTCATGAATAAAGCCATGGAGGGTAACCGGTATTGTGGACAAAATATGGGCTTTGGAATTTCTCCTCTGTTTTAATTTTCTGCTTTCAACTTGGTAGCATTTATTTTAATTCCATTGCTATTCAAGAGTTGCTATTTTGGTTAAATGAAATAGATGCTAAGAGTCTATTACAGAACTTGGATATGTAGTAGGAGCTTAATAAGTGGTAGCTATACATAGATACAGTCTAAAGTAGCAAGTGATAAATAAATGTTCTGGGGGGAAAATTTATGTAAAGGGGCCAAGCGCTTGAGAAACAAGAGTTTATTTCTGGTTGGGGCGGATGAGGGTTGGTTTTTAAGAGGTCCCTTTTGAGCTGATTCTTGGTCGTTAAGTAGCCTGTGCGAGGAGAAGAAATAAGACTGGAGAGACAGTTGAAACCGGATTGTGAAGAATCTTGGCGAAGAAGTTGGACTTCATTCTGTAGTCATTGGGGAATCATGAACGGTTCCATAGAAAAGAGTCCATGTTCAGACCTGTGGTTCAGAGCATCGGATGAATATAATGTAAAACATTACCATCATTTGCAGTGTCTTCTGTCTGACAAAGGGCATTCATAGCCATTGTCTCATTTCATCCCCACGATGCCTCCATAAATGAGGTATTTTTTCACTTTCCTATTTGACAGAGGCAGAATAGTCTCAGATAAATGATTTCTTTACAAATGGACCTAATGAGTGAGTGTTGGGACCAGACATGGACCGAGATCCATCCGCTGCTCCCTCTGGAAGCTGGAGGCCTAGTTAGGAGCCTGTTGCCGTCGGTTGGCGTGGGGAAGAGGGGGGGATGAGGAGTAACTAGGGAGAGGCAGTGAGGAAGGGCATGGGTATGGGAGGACAGGAGAGAAGAGAGGCGTCAAAGAGGCCATACGGGTGGCATTGCTAGGGCATGGGAAGTGACTGGATAGGGGTGAGAAGTCAGTGCGTTCTGGTCTTTTGGACTCAAGGTTCCTGGGACGTGGTGTTACCATTCATGTAGGAGGGCAGACTTGGGAAACAGTCTTCTCGACTACTTCTCTCCTGACACTCAGCCTAGTGTACTGCCTCACGTACCCCTGTAACCCCTTCAGCTTAATTTTTATTTATTTTATTTTATTTTTTAAAAGATTTATTTATTTGAGAGAGAGAGAGGGTACAGGGGGAGAGGGGGAGAGGGAGAGAGAGAATCTCTATCAGATTACCCACTGAGTGCAGAGCCCGGATGCAGGGCTGGGTCCCATGACCCTGACATCATGACCCAAGCTGAAATCGAGAGTTGGCCGCTTAACCGACTGAGCCACCCAGGTGTCCCCAGCTTAATTTTTAGAAGCTGCAGTAAAATATAACTGTCATTGTCGCTCCATTTATTCATTTTAACCCTATTTCATGTTCATTTCTTGGTCATTGTCTTTTATTGTCTTTTCTGAGCCCTCCGTCCGAGACACAGTAGCAGACATAATCCAATTTAGAAAATTGGTTGTGTTTCATAGTGCACCAGTAAAGTATAGATAAGAACTCAGTAACATTACACAGTAGAATCAGGGCTGTAATGATGTCGTTGTTTCCAGGCCACCTCACAGATCCCAGTCAGTCCCCAGCATCCCTGGATGCGGTCCTGAGCTGGTCATGCCATGGGTGACTATGGAATTCTGGAAAAAGACAGAGTGATAATGCACACATGGTCCTACTTCTGTTCCACCCCCATATTGGGCTGGGAGTAGAGATCTCCTTCCTTCAAACTACCAATGCAAAATCTTGTTTTCCGGTAAGTTACCCTAAAACCAAATCAGTAAAGTGAAATAAATTATAGGAGGTCTTGAACACCACACCCCATGGTGCAGCAATTGGTTAAATCCTTTAAGAAGATGTTTTAAAAAGCAAACAAGAACGTGGTGTTGAAGGCCTACCTAACTGCATGCGGCTGGATTTTAGGCAAATCAGCCATCTGATCATTGAAGGATCTGATCCCACCTCCCAGGGCTCAAGATGGGTGTGCTAGATTGCATCATTGCCCAAGATACTTTCTGCCACTCCCTGGAGAGACATGTATTTCCCTAATCATTAGCTTCAGGCTTGGCCATATGTCTTTTGGTACCCCTTCTTGCAGGAAAATTACATAACTCCATTCTCTTGAACTCAAGAGTTGTTGTATAACTTACACTGGTCAATGAAAGGTAGGTGGATGTGATGTGTGTCATTTTTGAGCTGTGACTTTAAGAGCCAGCTGTGGTCCACTATCCGTCTCTCTCTCCTCTGCCACAAAACCAGCAATGTCTAGAAAAGAGGCAGTTCCATCTACCTGGGTCCTGGAGTGTGAATGACAGGGAGCAGAGTCTTCACTGATGCGTAACGGACAAGTAACATGAGCAAGAGTTAAACCTCTTTTCTTACAGACCCCCGAGATTTAGGGGTGATTGCTGTAGTCTGTCCTGACTCATACTGTGTATAGCGATATGGGGCTAGATGCCTTGTGAGCATTTTAGAAATGTCCCAGACTCTGAGCAGATTGCTAGAGTCTTTCTTTTTTTCCTGCAGGCTTAGAAATTGGCCTGCTGCTTTTGCTTTCCATTGAACCTTCGTTTTCCCCTTCCTCTGCTCTGTGGGAGGAGTAAATTTCCCTGCCCCATCGCTTTGGCTAGTGCATGGTGAGTGGACTTAATCTATGGCGTGCTTAAGGGAAGCTGCGAACGTAGCTTCGTGTTTTGACTCTTGTGTACCTCTTGTTGTCCACCAAAAGAGCGTGCCCAGATGGCTGTTCCTTCTGCAACCTGACCTGGAACAAGAGGTGCATGGAACGACCTGTTTCTGACCCATAGTCCGGAGCTGAACCCAGCTGACCCACAGCTATCCGCAGACCCGTGAGCAAGAAATGCATGTCGTTATCATAAGCTCTGAAGGTCTGGGCTGCTCATCACCCCAGCAAAAGCTTATCAGTGTAGGCGGGGACCACGTGCCCTCTGAACTGAATCCCATTCCTTCCCTGATGGGCAGGAGAACGGCTCTCTCACACCACACTTTTAGAGCAAGCTATTTCCGAGATGTTAATGATTTTATTGCCCCCAGTGGGGAAACTGCCTGGGATTAAAGGTCCCCTTGATGTCAATACCAGGTGCTCCAGTTCCTGACCCACCTGCCAGAGGGGAGACAGAATCAGGAGCCTGGGGTGTATCAAGGAGCAGGAGAGGGCCTGAGAGCAGCAGCACAGGGGGGCTTGGAGAGGACTGACATCCCCTTAATTTCTCCTGCCCCACACAAATAATAAAATCAAAGGAAGATCATCGTGTTTGCTTGATAAACAGCTTCAGGAAAGTTTTCTCCTCTTGTATCCACCCCGAACATACAAGCCTCTTTTGTGCAGCCAATTTGAAGCCACCCCTGCACACACACCAGGCCCCTTAGCAAGATCCTAGAAAATAGAGCAGGAAGCCAAGGGCCTGGGAAGACTGGGTGCTTTTAGGTCCCCTCCAGTCATACTTGGATTTAAGAGTGTGCCCTTTGAGTGTATTTTTCTCCTTTTGCTACACAAATTGTCCACTACACAAACGGTAGCATATATACATATTATACACATATATAAAAATACATACTTTTCTGGGTCTTTTTTTTTTAAGATTTTATTTATTTATTTGACAGAGAGAGACACAGGGAGAAAAGGAACACAAGCAGGGGGAGTGGGAAAGAGAGAAGCAGGCTTCCTGCTGAGCAGGGAGCCCGATGCAGGGCTGGATCTCAGGACCCTGGAATCATGACCTGAGCCAAAGCCAGATGCTTAATGACTGAGCCACCCAGGTGCCCCAGTCTTTGTTTTTTGTTTTTTGTTTTTTTTTTAATCTAGCTCTTCTTTCACTGAAAATATATCTTAAAAATTTTCCATATCTCTATATGAAGAGTTTGCTTTTTTGAACTTTTTTTTTTTTTTTGGTGGTGAGAACACTTAAGTTCTACTCTCTTAGCAAATGTCAGTATTGTGTCTTAGCAAGCACAGTATTGTCAGCTGTGGTCGCCGAGTTTTGCATTAGATCCTCAGACCTTATTCATCTCTAACTAAAAGTTTATATTCTTTGAGCAGCCTATCCCTACTCCCACAGCCCACCCATTAGTACCCGGTAACCAATTGTCTATTCTGCTTCTGTAAGTTTGATTTTTTTTTTTAGATTCCACATCCAGATGATACTGTGCAGTATTTGTCTTTCTCTGTTTTATTTCACTTAGCATAACGCCCTCTGTATTCATCCATGTTATCACAAATGGCAGCATTTCCTTCCCTTTTTTTTAAGGCAGAATAATATTCCATTGCGTGGATACACCACATATTCTTCATCCATTCATCCATCCATCAGTGGACATTTCGTTTGTTTCCATATCTTGGCTATTGTGAATAAGGCTGCAGTCCCAGATCCCTCTTCAAGATAGTGATTTTTGTTTCCTTTGGATAAATACACAGATGGGGGATGGCTGGGTCATTTGGTAGTTGTATTTTTAATGTCTTGAGGAACCTCCCTACTGTTTTCCCTCCGTACCTCCATAGTGGCTCTACCAGTTTATGTTTCAGCCAACAGTATACAAGGGTTTCCTTTTTCCACATCTGTGCTAACATTTGTTATCTCGTGCCTTGTTGATAACAGACATCTTAATCAGTGTGAGGTGATATTTTACTGTGGTTTTGATTTGTGTTTCCATGATGATTAGTGATGTTGAGCACCTTTTCAAGTACCTGTTGGCTATTTATATGTCTTTGGAAAAATGTCTATTCAGATCCTTCTTTGCCTGCTTAAATAAGTTGGTTATTATTATTACTACTATTTGAGTTGTATGAATTCTTTGTATATTTTGGATATGAACTCTTTGTCTAATATGTGGTTTATAAATATTTTCTTCCATTTTGTAGGTTACCGTTTCATTTTGTTGATGGTTTCCTTTGCTGTGTGAAGCCCTTTAGCTTGATGTAGTCCCGTTTAGTTATTTTTGCTTTTGCTGCCTGTGCTTTTGGTATAAAATTAAAAAAAAAAAAATCATTGCCAAAACCAATGTCGAGAAGCTTACCTCCTATGCTTTCTAAATTGCCTTGGCTATCTGAGATCTTTTATAGGTACATACTAATTTTAGGATTGTTTTTTCTATTTCTGTGGAAAATGCCATTGGAATTTAAATAGAAATTGCATTGAATCTGTAGATCATTTTGGGTAATATGGACATTTTAACAATATTAATTCTTGTAATCCACGACCACAGAATATCTTTCCATTTATTTGTCTCATTTTCAGTTCTTTCAACAATGTCTTATAGTTTTCAGCTTACAGATCTTTCACGTCCTTGGTTAAATTTATTCCTAAGGAGTTTATTCTTTTTGATGCTATGGTAAATGGGATTGTTTTCTTAATTTCTCCTTGTTAGGATATAGATATGCAACTGATTTTTGTATGCTGATCTCATATCCTGCAGCTTTACTGAATTCATCTATTGGTTCTCAGTGTTTTGGTGATTGGGGCCAGATGATCCAGGAGCCCATCCCTCAGGTGTTGCTGCAAAACCTGGGGCACCAGGCCTGTGTATAAGCTCCTTCCAGAGAGATGCTGGCGATCTGGTTTTATCATTGGAGTGAGCCCATGGGAGAAGGTGGGAGAAGTGTCTATCGCTTCCCCTGGGTTCTGGGGAGAATCTCAGCCAGCTCCTAGATATGTGCTTAGTGAGAAGCTCTACCCTCTGGCAGGAACTTGTAAAGTATGCACTCAGAACCCTTCCAGGGAAAATCTAGGGGATGGTCATTTTTGCCTGCTCCCTGCATGCTGGGCCCTGGAGGGGCTAGAGGTGGCAAGCGCTCGTGTACCCACAAAGAACTGCTGCTTTGTTTGCTGTGATCCTATTGGTCTCGTGGATGCAAGCCCCATTGGCATTCAGAGCTAGATGTTTTGGGAGCCCATCCTTCAGGTGGGAGTCTTAAAATTTGGGGTGCTAGATATGACCTAAGCCCTTTACTCCTCAGGGAGAAAGGGAATGGGGAGTTCCCACCCGGTTGTAGGGCACTGTATTGGGGTGGGGTTTATGGCTGGAGTGTATCTCAGCCTTTCTTTCCTACCTGGTTCAACGTGGGTATTATCTCATTTTCCCTGTGTGTAGGGGTTCCTCAGCTAGGTTCTGGATTTCTCTCAGGCAGTTTCTCATGGTGTAGCTGTACATTTGATGCGTCCATGGGAGGAGAGAAGTTCAGGAGCCTTCTATGTTGCCATCTTGGTCTCTTCCAAGTTTGCTTGCTTTTAATAGGTACTTTGTATTCTTGGATGTATCCTAATTTATTTGACTCACTCTCAATTGATGAGCACGTGGCAGTATTTTGCTCTTACAAATGATGCTGCAAGTCATTTCTCACACATGAGAATATATATCTAGGAAGGAATGTTAGAAATGGAATTGCTGAGTCGTTAGTGGTTTTCTTAGGTATTCCCAAATTAATTCTACAGAGCTAATTCCCATTAGTAAAATATGTGATTGCCAATTTCATAAGTCCTACTTTGCATGGGCCAGAGAGAGTGTATTAAAGGAAGAGAAAAAGCTATCTATGTGAAGAAGCAGGGAAGGTGGGGAATAAAATGTTCCAGGGTGTGGGAGTTGTGTGAGCAAAGGCCAGGAGTTGGATAAGAGTGTAGCATAGTCAGTGTTCTGAAAGATCAGTGTGACTAGAGCCACCCTGCTAATTGGTGTCATATGGCTATTGGTTACTTGAAATGTGACCACTCTGAATGGAGATATGCTGTAAATGTAAAATATACACTGAATTTCAGAGACTTAGTATAAAGAAAAAGACATAAAATACCTCATTAATAATTTTTCATGTTGGTTTCATGTTGAAATAATAGTTCTGTTGTGTTGTATTTAAAATATATTATTAAAATTAATTTCATCTGTTTCTTTTTACTTTTTTACTGTGGCCGCTAGAAAATTTTAACTACCTCTGTAGCTCTCGCATCGTATTTCTATTGGAGAGTGCTAGACTAGAACAGGGATTGGTGAACTGTGGGCTGCTGGCCACATTTGGCTTGCAACTTGTTTTTATGTGGCTGAAGCATTAAAAATAGTTTTTATATTTTTAAAGAGTTTTACAGAAGAAAAGGTCTAGGAAGAATATGCAACAGAGACAGTATGTGACCCACAAAACCTAAAATATTTACTGTCTAGCCCTTTACAGAAAAATATTGCCAACCTCTGATTTTGAGTAACTTGAGAAAGGGCCAGTCGAACAAGATGACAGGGAAGGGCACAGTCCAGATCATAAAGGGTCTCGTGGACCGTGATGAGTAATGTGGATTTTATTACCAGAGCAATGGGAAGCTAAAGAAGGGCTTTAATCAGGAAAGTGATACGATCAGATTTATGTTTTTAAATGGTAACTGTGCATGGACGCGCGCGCACGCGCGCACACACACGCACACACACACACACGCAGTCCTTAAACATCCCACCCCTGGGACTGATTGGGGCTAAAGAGCATCACATTCTTGCTCTACCAGAAACTGTCCCTAGAAGAGCGTGTCGAAGGAATGTGGGTGGGGATTTTGCACCAAACACAGAGCTCTGTGCTCTCATGGTCACCGCTTGTCATGTTTGTGCTCACCGTGTGCCTGGCATTCTCCACGCTGCATGCCTTATCTTGCTGACTGGGTTTCGTTCTTCCTTCCAAGTGGGTATGGCTTGCGGGTGACAGCAGGCTCAGGGAGAACAAGGTGAGCAGGAAGCCGCCTGAATGACTCCATTCCTTACCAGGAGTAGAAGCTCAACCCAGTTTCAGTGCTTGGCTTCCGCTAGGAGTTATGTGCGTCCACGTGATTTATTCACTCCATTGGCCTGAGCAGCTCACAAGGAGAAGCATCCCTCCTATCGTACCCTCAATGATCACAGACCAGCAGGCCTGGGGTTGCCTGCTCTTCAAACCTTTCCTTTTTATTGCCTCCTTCCGGTACTACCCAGATCTCTTACTAGTACTGGGGTAATCCGTCTCACCCCTGGGTCCCACAGTGTAATGTGCCTCGGATGCTGAAATGAGACCTTGTTGAATTATTATGTCTTCATCCTATAGAGAGAAGGGTGGTATTGTACACGGTTCTACTGGGCTGGACAGGTTACTGCTGCAGTAAACAAGTCCAGAAATCATTAGTGACTAGACACAGTGGATTACATATTACTCCCCACACAGCCCACACTACATTGGGAGTCTCCTGGGAGGTGAGCAGCGGGAGGGACCGCTCTTCTATGCAGTCATTCAGGACCTCAGGCTCCCGCCATCTGGTGGCTCCACACTCCTTTGGAGCCCCCCAGTTGGCAAATGGAGAATGAGAAAGTCGGGAAGGCACAGCAGTTCTCAACCACCTTGGCCCCAGAGTCACACCTGCCACTTTGCTCATATTTTCCTGGCGAGTCCTAGTCACCGGACCCCACATGGAAGAAGATGGGCTAGGGAATATGGTCTTTCTGTATGCCCAAGAAGGGGAGGACACGGAAATGACAGCCTGGAACGCTGCACCACAACCTCATATGGTCCCTGGGTGGCCCTTCCTTCAAGATAACTCACAAGCTAGATGGTTTCTTCCAGATGTGTACACACTTTATTATGCTTCTGACATAAGAGGTTTGGGTTTACCTTCTGTGCTTTAGACACCGCTTAGTTTTGCATTGACATTACGGGGGTTATACTGGCTTTGTCCTTTGAATTCTGTTTCTCGGTATGAGTGTGTTTTCCCTTAGATCATTAGGCCTACTTACTCCCAAGGAGGTATTACTTGAGTTTGTATGTATGGATACTTTTTTTTTTTATTTTTAAAGATTTTATTTATTTATTTGAGACAGAGAGAGAGAGCACAAGGGAGGGAGCAGCAGAGAGAGAGGGAGAAGCAGACTTCCCACTGAGCAGGGAGCCTGATGTGGGGCTCCATCCCAGGACCCCAGGATCATGACCCGAGCCGAAGGCAGACACTTAACTGACTGAGCCGCCCAGGTGTCCCTGTATGGATACATTTTTTTAAAAAGATTTTATTTATTAAAAAAAAAAAAGAGAGAGAGAGCGAGCACATGCGTGAGTTGGGGGGAGGGGCAGAGGGCGAGGGAGAAAGAATCTCAGGCAGACCCATAATGAGCCCGGAGGCCGATGCTGGGATCGATCCCACAACTCCGAGCTGCAACCAAGAGTCAGATGCTAAACCATCTGAGCCATTCAGGTGCCCCCATATGAATACATTTTTAAAAGTTTTATTTGGGGATGCCTGAGTGGCTCAGTCGGTTAAGTGTCTGTCTTCAGTTCGGGTCGTGATCCTAGGGTCCTGGGATCGAGTCCCACATCGGGCTCCCTGCTCAGCGGGGAGCCTGCTTCTTCCTCTACCTCTGCCTGCCACTCCCCTGCTTGTGCTCTCTCTTTCTCTTTCTCTCTGGCAAATAAATAAATAAAATCTTTTTTTAAAAAAAGTTTTATTTAAGTAATGTCTACACCCAACACGGGGCTCCAAGTCAGGACCCCGAGATCAAGAGTCACCGGCTTTTCCGTCTGAGCCAGCCAGGTGCCCCACAGCTGTGGAGAGGTGATGTGACTTTCTACTCACTGAGTTGGGAGTGGCTGAGTTGGGAGTCGCGTGTGCCTGACCTCCAGCCTGCACTCTGAGCCATCACGTCATGCAACATCCTTTCTGGACCAGGCTGGGGACAAGTGTCTCTTCCATCTTCATTTCTGTCAATCCCTCCCTCCCTCATTGCAAAGCTGCTCACGGACCTTTCTTCAGATATTTCCTCCCCTCCCAAGTCTGGGGCTCTGGAGTTCACGTGCATATGGGAAATACTGGTTCCTGTGGTAGTGCTGTAAAAAATAAAATGGGAGAACAATCAGGATTAAATAAGATGCAGGAGTTTTTTTGTTTTGTTTTGTTTTTAAGATTTCATTTACTTGAGAGAGAGAGAGAGCACATGAGCAGGGGGAGAAGCAGGTTCCCCACTGAGCAGAGAACCCATCATGGGACTTGATCCCAGAATTCCGGGATCATGACCCGAGCCGAAGGCAGACGCTTAACCTACTGAACCACCCAGGCACCCTAAGATGCAGTTTTAAGTATAGTTGCATGAGATTAGAGAAATAAGAATGGAAGATCTTGACAAAGATATCTCAGAGCATCCTAAAGAGTCCTTGTTTGGGATGTGCAGAAAAGACAGTTTGCAGAAACTGCTATGCATAGTCAGTCAATACACACTTACTTTAGAATTTACTTTAAAAGTGTATCTGCTTTGTATCAAGTATTGCTTTTTCATCTGTTTTAAGAACGCAGGTCTGTGTAGCTGCTGCATTGAAATAAGGATCTTACTAGCCTACCCGGTGACTTTCTGGGACATTGTAAACCCAACTAAGCATCTGTGGGTGTGGCAACTTGCTTGGAGATGCCAAGATTTCCTCACTTATAGAAATAATGAAAGAATCCCGGAGATCATTAACCGACACAACCAAAGAATAGCGTACTGAAGAAAATACTTGGAAGTCTCTAGTAGCTACAACCGAGTTAGAATTTCTGGATTGATATGTGCTGCGTTCTGTCCTTGGGTTTTGTTTTGTTTTGTTTTGTTTTAAGGCCTCTTACCATCCTGTACTTGTCTCTCTCTAGGTTTGACTTGCGCTGATTCAGGCCTACATTCCAGGATGGTTTGTTCTTGGGACCAGACCTGACCAGAAGTTGACCTCATGAGCACATCAGCCCCTCCCGCTGCCATGCTCCTCCGGAGGCTGAGGCGGCTCTCCTGGGGCAGCACCGCTGTCCAGCTCTTGATCTTAACGGTGGTGACGTTCGGCTTGCTGGCCCCCCTAGCCTGTCACCGCCTCCTGCACTCTTACTTCTATCTGCGCCATTGGCACCTGAACCAAATGAGTCAAGAGTTCCTGCAGCAAAGTCTGAAAGAGGGCGAAGCCGCCCTCCACTACTTTGAGGAGCTGCCGTCTGCCAATGGCTCGGTGCCCATCGTCTGGCAGGCCACCCCCCGCCCCTGGCTGGTCATCACCATCATCACTGTTGACAGGCAGCCTGGCTTCCACTATGTCTTGCAGGTGGTGTCCCAGTTTCACCGGCTTCTTCAGCAGTGTGGCCCCCAGTGCGAGGGGCACCAGCTCTTCCTGTGCAACGTGGAACGTAGTGTGAGCCATTTCGACGCCAAGCTGCTGTCTAAGTATGTTCCTGTGGCCAACCGCTACGAGGGCACTGAGGATGATTATGGTGATGACCCTTCGACCAACTCGTTTGAGAAGGAGAAGCAGGACTATGTCTATTGCCTGGAGTCCTCCCTGCAGACCTACAACCCAGACTACGTCCTGATGGTGGAAGATGACGCCATTCCGGAAGAGCAGATCTTCCCAGTCTTGGAGCACCTTCTGCGGGCTCGCTTCTCCGAGCCGCACCTCAGAGATGCCCTTTATCTGAAGCTCTATCATCCCGAGAGGCTGCAGCACTACATCAACCCCGAGCCCATGCGGATCCTGGAGTGGGTCGGCGTGGGCATGTTGCTGGGGCCCTTGCTAACCTGGATATACATGCGGTTTGCCAGCCGCCCGGGGTTCAGCTGGCCGGTCATGCTCTTCTTCTCCCTGTACAGCATGGGTCTGGTGGAACTGGTGGGCCGGCACTATTTCCTGGAACTGCGGCGGCTGAGTCCTTCCCTGTACAGTGTGGTCCCTGCCTCTCAGTGTTGCACCCCAGCCATGCTCTTCCCGGCCCCTGCGGCCCGCCGGACCCTCACCTACCTGTCCCAGGTGTATTGCCACAAGGGCTTTGGCAAGGACATGGCACTCTATTCTCTGTTGAGGGCCAAGGGGGAGCGGGCCTACGTGGTGGAGCCCAACCTCGTGAAGCACATTGGGCTCTTCTCCAGCCTTCGGTACAACTTTCATCCCAGTCTGCTCTAGCGTGCCAGGAAATGCCTTTCTGAACGTGGCCGCTTCTCGATGATTCCAGTATCAAGTTCTTTATTTGGACATGGTTGCTTGCAGTTATTACGTTGTTTCATGTTGTTAGGGATCTAGGCACTGAGACAGCCGAGAACATACCCGTCAAGAACCTTGGCTTTGGTAACTCTGGCAGGAGCAATTGTTCGCCCCGAGGCGGGACCCCTCTCCCTCTGCAGAGCCACACTGCCTCCCCCAGGGAGGCAATACCAGTTGTATTCTGCAATCGTCCTCAGCTCTGCTTCGTGTTAGAGCTCATGACTGCCAAAAGTATTGTGCACAAAGATGTAACCGTTTTAGGATTTTAAGGGTGGAATTTGGTGAAAGGCAAGATCCTTTCAAATTGACTTCTCTCTCACTGGGCATGAGAATGGATGCATGTCTAGAATATAAGTCCAAAGAGGCAGGACTGTATTAACAGATTCTGTTTGTTTCTCTGATCCGGTGTAGTAAAAGCCGGTAAATGCCGTCGCAGTGCCTGGCGACTTGGAGGCAGTTGATCTCGCTTCTCTTACGTGGTGTTTCTTTTCCATTCATCTGTAGTGTGCTGATGGTCAGTATTGTTAGTGAGAACTTTAAGGCACAGCAAGGTCTGGAAGCGCCTTCTGGATCATCAAGCTCAGATTGCTCACGTTCAGTAGTGATTTCATATCGAATATTTCCATTATATTCTGATTCTTCAAAAATTGGACATTGCAGAATGATGTAAAATGGATAATCTCTTTACTAATAGCATATCCTTTTTCTGAGTTTTGCTGGCTAACTGTTCACCCTCATTTGTTTCCCCTGCTTCTGGGTATCATGATGTTAGAGAAGCAAAACCATAGACTGTGAAGTCGGAAGGGCCTGAATTCTTATTTCAGATCTCTGCCATCTCCTAATGATGTGCCCTGGGGCAAGTCATGACCACTCTGAGTCTCAGTTTCTTCATCTGTAAAATGGGATTGGTGATACCTACCTTTGAAAGTTGCCTTGAGGATTAAGAGACAGAATGTATGTAAAACACCCAGCAAGTGCTTAGCCCATGGAAGGCACTTGGCAGATACTAGTTCCTTTTTCTCCTGTAATAAGCATATAACACTCAAGTGTATTTTGGATAAAGAGATTAGTGATACAGTTTCAGATGTGCAGCAGGGTGTAGGACTCCACCTGGGCAGCCGCCATTCTGGACCGAACTGCTAAGAATGAAGGCTGACTTGTCATTGTAATTTGCGAAGGAGATGTAGCTCAGCCTTCACCTGGCGCCACCTCCAACCAAGCCAAAAATAATGGTTTGTTCCAACTGGAAATGATCTGACACTCTTCTTGAGCTTATTCCAAGATGAGCATCTGAAAACTACTGTCCTCCAAAGTGACACCTAAATGTCCTTGGGGACAAGGACATTGGACAAATGACGATAGTTATCAAACCAGAGGCCGACAAGTCCCTTCGTGAATGAACGTGATGGGTGTCTACATCGGAGTTCAAACACGGACGGGTTGTTTCAGCACCACGCCTTCGTTGGCTTTTTAAATTTCCAGTGAGCTTCCATCTGGAGATCCCCTTGAGAGCACCAAGGCAGTAGCTCATGGCGCTTGGAGTTCCACACCATGCTTTGCAGATGGACAAACTGAGGCCAAGGGAGGTGAAACAGCCTCCCCAGGTTTGCCCGGGGGGACAGCGGCAGAGCCAGGGTGGGAACCTGGCTCCTGTGACTTCCAGCTCCTGCCCTTTTTCCTTAACCACATTCATTTTCTAAATATCTGTGTAGTCAAAGTCTCTTTTGTAGAATCTGATTGTCACCTGGACAGCACAATGTCTCTGTAAGCTCCCATGGTAGAAACTCTTTGTCCTCTTGGTCTCGGGGAACAAACAGGTCTGCGTGTGTGTTGTGTTGTTACCGTGAGATGTCATGTGTCGCTCAGGAAATGTCCAAAGTGAGAGGAGCTGCTGGCTGACGTGGCAGGATGTTCCGATGCCGCTGCTTCACGCATCCTCTCCCGGTCACTGGCTCATCCCGGCCTACACCTCATTAGAGTCTGTTGCATTAACGATCGGATCTCCTTGGGAATATTTTTTGCCCAGCAGCAGGAGAGTCCCATCTAAGCTAGCCAGGCAGAAGATAGGGAATCATTGCTGGTTCTATTTGTGCTTTTTCGTATTTAGTTGTCTACCACATGCAGATATCTCTTCCTTGACTCCTTCACTCTGGATGGCTAAAGCCACCTTGGCCTTGTCTAATTTCTCTCCCTGTCCACGAAGACGCCTTCCCCCATAGATCTTAACTAGAGCCTACTGTCTTTGGACATTTTCGGCAGATGCAGGCTCGGTCCTGCTGTTTCATCCCCATCCTCTTCCAGATCTCCCTCCCTCTTGTCCCTCGTTCCTTGAGTCCTGTTTTTGTATGCTGTGCTTGATCAGGACAGCGGACAGCTTTACACCAAAGCTGAAGTCTCAGTTAATCCTAAGCGAGGGGGCTGGAGGAGAACGAAAGTCCTCTTTTCATTACAAAGGACGTTGGTCACCAGGAGGGTGAAGGTCTCTAACAGACCTTGCTCACCCTTCAGGGCTTAAATAATTGTCGGGCCTAAAAAGTTCCCTGTTGTGGCTGGGTATATTTGCAGAGACATAGCAGTTCAAATGAAAGTACCTGTTCCACTGAGGCATCCTGAGAAGACTTTTGTCATTCTCACTCATGTCTATGGATGGGTTTTTCTAATGTGAATAGTATCGAACTACACACACATACACACACACACACACCTCATTTTGGAGTCTCAAGGTAGCCATTCACAATTATGGGCTATTTGCTTAAAAATTCATAACTGATTTTGTTGTGGTTTTTTTTTAAGATTTTATTTATTTATTTGAGAGGGAGACAGAGAAAGAGAGCACAACAGGGGGAGGGGCAGAGGGAGAAGCAGGCTCCCTGCCAAGCAGGGAGCCCAATGTGGGGCTCAGTCCCAGGACCCTGGGATCATGACCTGAGCCGAAAGCAGATGCTTAACCAGCTGAGCCACCCAGGTGCTCCATGATCTTGTTGTATTTCTTAGTGGAAACATTTGAATTGTGCATTCTTTTTTATTGTTGTTTAAAGAAAAAAGGGGGAGAATACAACTGTGCAGCTGGAGAATACAAATCAGATTAATATGATGATAGGCTTAATCTAATTTACCTTGGATACACTCCTTATTTGGTAGGACTTATTTAATTGGTAACCTAATTTGGGTAGAGAGTCATTCTAATTGGAGTTGATTACTGTGGGATTTTTATATGCACTTCGTTACATTGTGAGTTACAGTAATCCATGATATCAACTTGGCTAATTTTAAGTCACATGAACCACTTGAATATTTTTATTCCAACTATAATGAATTTGCTGAGAAATGCTCATTAACTGGCACTGGTTTTTGTTTTTGTTTTTAGGTTGGATTTTATTTGGAAAACCTTTGGGGGCTATGTCAAAGATGATTGAAAATGTAATTAAAAAGTACTTAATATATTAGAACTGCAGTGGAAATGTGCTGTGGCTTCCAGCTCACTCCAGGACTTGGGTTTTGTGAGTCATCACTCTTAAGAGTGGGGATTTTTGGCTTAGAACTTAACAGATTTTCTTGATCTTTTCCCTAATGTCCTACACAGAAATGTGGATGAATGAACTGATTCAAAAGAGGCATCTCTATTAATAATTTGGGGTAAAAACAGATGGAAATCTAAAGCCAAATGATGAATTTATCCAAAAGAAACAAGGAACAGATGGCCTAAGTATGTAGGAATGGGGTAGCTTTACGAAGTCCGAGAGATGGGAGAGGAAGACAAAGATGTAGAGTGAAGCAGAGGATCTCGCGTTTGTCACCTGTTCCTGTGTGTCCCAAACTCCGTGTGTAATAAATTTTTTTCTTAAGATTTTATTTTTAAGTACTGTCTACACCCAACATGGGGCTCAAACTCACAACCCCAAGATCAGAGTCACATGCCCCACTGACTGAGCCAACCAGGCGCCCCTGTAATAAATTCTTCCTGTGTGTCCCACTGTCACGAATTCTTTATAGGACCAGCCTATGGAGAATGCATTGGAACTAAATAATGAACAGTCAATGTTCTAGATAATTCATTACTTTGCTAGGACCTGGCTTTCTACTGCATTTAGAATAAATTTCGGCCCCCCTACATTACCTTCCAGCCAGATGGAATCTTGCCCCTGCAAATTGTCTGACTTCATGTCTTATTACCACTCCCATCCTTGTTGTCCAGGCTCTAACCACGCCAGCTTGCATTCACTTGCTTAGACTTGCTGCACTGATTTCTTACAGCAAGGCCTTTGCATGGCCATCCTCTCTATCTGGAACACTTTTCCTTTGGCTGAATCTTTTGTATAATTCAGGCCTCAACTTAATTTTAATCCTTCCCAATAGACTTTCCATCCTCTCTAAAGCAGTCTTGCCCCTTCCCAACCCCCAGGCCCATCTATCACTTACCCAGTTTGATTCTCTTCAAAGCTCTTGTCATGACCTGAAGTTCGCTTATTATTTTGGGATATTTCCCCCTCCTTCTCCCCCCACAGGATATAAACTTCCCAATATCTGGAATCTTCTTTTTTGTTTATTGCTGTATGCCCAGATCCCGGAACAATACTTGACATATAGTAAGAAATGAATGAATGAAAAAGGAAGGGAGGAAGAGAGGAAGGAAAAGGAGGGGGAAAAGGCAAGCAGAAAAGAGGGGAAGGAAAGAAAAAGAAAGAAGGATAGAAAGGGTAGAGGGGTCCATAGTGGAACTGCCAATGGAAAAGAGGAATACTTGTAGAGGAGGAAAGGGACTAGGGAAGAAAATTTAGGAGAGACAGAGTAGGGTCCGGGTAGTGAGGGCTGATTATGATGTACAATTCTGACCCCAGTGAAAAGAAGCTTTTTACATGCATTCCAGGCAGAGGGAATGACAAGCATGAAAAGGAACTTTTTTACATCACCACACAGTTGCTTTTTTGGGTTGTTACGGTTTTATTTCTAGTGTGTGCATTGGGGTTTGTGTGTAGGGGGGAGGTCCCTGTGTTACAGTCAGGTGAAGGCTGGGATTTTTCCCTTCAGGCTGCAACTGCTGCATCTTCCTGGTGCGGCCAATGGGAATCATCGAGACATGAACACCACGCATGGTGGTTCCACGGCCTCTTCTAGGACATTTAGGCCAAGAGGCTGGAGAGACAGTGAGAGAGCAATCCCCACCCTGTACCAGTGAACTCAGGTTAGAGGGGTCAGTGGCTCTGGGTGGTAGGAGTGGCCCTTGGCAAAACATATGATTTAACACAAACCAAGAATAGAGAAGTGAGCCTCCCCAGACACCAGCTGTGAGGAACAGGCCACTCCTAGAGGATCATTTTTCTGGTACATGACTTTTGGGTTATTTTATGTTGTGTTAGCATGGCTTTGTTGAAATGGGAATTCTCCACAAAAACTGGGTCCTCTGCAACTAAAACACTGGCAACATTTTAGACAAAGAATGTACGCTACCCCAGTTTGGTTTTATCCAGAAAAAGATGTAAGCTCCGGCATTGCTGCAACCCCAAGACTTGGTTGCTTATACGGTTAGCAGCCCATGCTTTATTTTTTTTAAAGATTTTATTTATTTACTTGACAGAGAGAGAGCACAAGCCGGGGAAACGGCAGAGGGAGAAGCAGGCTCCCTGCTGAGCAGAGAGCCCAACATGGGGCTCGATCCCAGGACCCTGGGATCATGACCTGAGCCAAAGGGAGACACTTAACCCACTGAGCCACCCAGGTGCCCCTAGAGGCCCATAGTTTAGAAACATAGGTCAACTAGTCTGTGTAGATTTCTTCCCAGCACCATGTTTGGGCAATTCCTCACGTCCTTTTCAACCATACTTTGCTAGCCCTAATACATCCAGAATCCATAACCAGCAAGGGTTCACCAAATGAAGGTTGGCTTCCATCTAGCTCCTCCTGCCATGGAGTTTATGATGATAAAGGAGGGAGGTGGGTTCCTGGAATCTACTCGTGGAGTGCTCTCCTTTTGAACAAGAAGAGGAAAAACCATCTAAATTTTAAAAGTTATTAAAAAAAAAGAATGGTGTGTGTCTATCACATTCATAATCATAGTTCATGTATTACTCTGCAAGGAATTACGTCAAGCAAAGTAATCGTATGTAAATCTAAATATAGCATTTTATCTCCATCTTAATAAATGCCTAAATCACATTAGCAATATTCATTCAGATGACTCAAGTTGTTTTCTTATTTTAGAATGTTTTCCCAGTTTTACTGAGAAATAATTGACATATATCACTGTATAAGGCATACAGCATGCTGAATTGATTTACCTATATTATGAAATAATCACCATGATAGGTTCAGCTAACATCCATCCTGTCATATAGGCACAATAAAAAGAAAAAAAAACAAGAAAAAAAAACATTTTTTCCTTGTGATGATTTTCTTTTTTAATTTCACTGAACTATTAGCTGAAACGCCCCACTCTGCAGAAACACACTCCCATATTTGAAACAGAGAAAGCTTTGAAGAGATTGGAATCACATTATCTTTCACTTTACCAGTCAACACCAGAGGAAGAAAACCGTTTTAGCCAAATTAACCCCTACAGTCACACTTAAACATGAATCTTCACACTAAGGCAGAGATACACATTAAAATTAAGAATTACGTCTCGTACATCAGGAAGGGGTGTTGCAAATTTGGCAGGTTGGTTTCAGTGCGTGAGATGGTTATAGCAGATGCATTTCGCTGCAAATAACAGAATCCAGTCTCCCAGGGCCTCAGGCAATAGTGATGTTTTATTTTATCGCCTTAAAAGCAGTCTGGAGAAGGCAGGCTCAGTGGTGCAGGGGTGTCATTCAGGACCCAGATTCTGTCTCTCCTTCTTGTCTGCCATCTTTTGCTCATTGGCTACTGTAGCTTCGAATATTAAGTCCTCACAGGGCTATATTCAAAGATGGAAGAGACTGGGGTAGGAAAAAACTTTTCTCCTTGTGAAGTTCTGTGTTTCTTTTCCAGGAAGAACAATTTCAGGAAGTCTCCTGGAAACCTCTCCTTTTGTTTCATTGGCCAGATATGGGCCAGGCCCTCTCTTTGACCAGTCCCAGGCGAAGGGAAGTAGGATAAACCCAATCCCAAATCCCTCCCTTTTATCTTGGGTGGGGGCTTATCTTTCTTGACCTCCAGTGCTCTCTACCCATCACCTAAACAGAATGGGGCTTTTCTTAGCCAGAAAGATGGGTGTGGATAGTTCATGGGTGAAATGTGAACAGTGACCACCCTTCTGGAGGAAGTGGTCAAGACTTTTAGTATTTTTCCTGCTCTTGCCACTTCATACGATATTTAGAAATTGAAGCAATAAGGAGATTTATTTTATTTAGATTAATTTAACCATACCGTCACAGAGTTATATCATAGGAGCCTTTAAAAAAGATATAGCTACAAGATTGTTTTGCAGTGTCAAAAGCTGTGAGAAGCTTTACTAAAGGCCCATAAGACTTAATTTTCTTCCCAATATGACAGGGCATCTATCTGAGCTGCTGAACAGGAAACATCATGGAAACAATAAGATCGTTGTTTCTAGTTTCAAGGAAGAATAGGTATTCAAACTCAAATTGGACAAGGGAATTGACCAGTTGACAACCGAAGATCATGCTTTCTACCTACTGTTGGACGGTTCTGAATTACTGATTTGGGGCACACCAAGAGCTTTTTATTTTTTTCCAAATTCACAGTTTTAGAAAGTGGTCACATGAATGTTGATGTATAGTATGAAGTGTGCTATAAATTTCTGAAACAGGCTATTCTTATTATGTCTACATTAGAAAGTATTTTCCTGTCTATATTCAGTTTCATGAGAAAACTATGAAATTGAAATCATGTTTCAGTTGAAACCATTGAAATTATGTTCACCAAGAGAACTTGGCATTCCCAGAAGTTTAGAGATAGGTCTGACATGAACTCTAGGGAGACCCTGAAATTTCTAGCAATTTCTTGAGCAGTGTTTGGGAGTTCACTCTCTAAGAAAGGAATAAAGATGAAGATAAGAACTATAGTCAGTTCTAGAATTGCAAGCTTTCCCCCACAAAAGATATCCTACAACTCAATTAATACCGGAGACACCTAGCCTCACTAGCCTGTGAGTACAAATGAAGGTCATGTTAATACTAAATGATGCACAGTTTCCTTTGTTGACATACTCTTCCCCACCGCCTAAAAGCCTCACTCGAATATTTCTCGAGAACCTCCAAAAAGATACCTTACATGTATGTCATAGCAATTTGCTAGCCATAAGTATCACACAGCATCCACCTTGTCTTTCCTATTCTGGCCCCACACCGCCTGCAAAGTAACTCTAAAGGGCCTCTCTCTTTTCCCTGCTATGGTAGTCTGTGCCAAAGTTACTATTTCTGAATGTTTACCAAACCATCAGTCCTGGAGGCTATCTTCTAATAAAGATCTGGGCAACCCTGTAGGACAACTATTTTCCACGTAGCAACTCAACAGTTGAGTCTGAGAGAGGTTTCACAGTCCTATAGCTGCACCATCAGGAGCAGGAAACCTCCCTGGTCAACCGAGCAGGCTTAAAGAAAGATAAAGAAAAGGCTTACTGGTTACGCAGCTCTTTGCATCAGACTGCAAATGGCCAGAGCCATGGCCTCATGGAACTGCAAGAGGACTGAAAAGTACAGAGAGGGCCTCCATCTATATGAAAGGGGAGAACAGTAATGAAACAGTATTTGGTGAATAGTAGTAATACCTACTTTGCAGGTCAGTGCTGGGTTCTGGGAAAAAGTGGAAACAATGACCCTCTCTCTGTTTTTTGTTTTTGTTTTAAAGATTTTATTTATTTATGTATTTATTTAGAGAAAGGGAGAGAAAGAGAGAGAGTGCCAGCAGGGGGAGGGGCAGAGGCAGAGGGAGAGAGAATCTCAAGCAGACCCTACTGAGCACAGAGCCCCATGCGGGGTTCAATCTCAGGACCCTGAGATCACAACCTGAGCCAAAATCAAGAGTCGGACATTTAACTGACTGAGCTACCCAGGTGCCCCTCTCAATCCAGTTCTGTGCTCTGTTTTGTCACCTGATCCTCAAATCAGGACTGCTTATGTCCAGAGTCCCAGAAACTTTCTCAGAAGCAAGCCCATTGTCATTGTTTAATCCATCATTTTCTCTTTGTTAGGAGTTTATTTTTTTTTCCCTCTGATTTTATTTATTTATTTGAGAGAGAGAGAGAGAAAGAGCACAGGCAAGGGGAGTGGCAAGCAGAGGGAGAGGGAGAAGCAAACTCCCCACTGAGCAGAGAGCCCGATGCGGGGCTCCATCCCAGGACCCCGAGATCACGACCTCACGACCTGAGCCGAAGGAAGTTTAACCAACGAGTAACCCACGTGCCCCAGGTGTTTCAACATAGTCCAAGAATGGGGGCACAATGCTGTGCCGTCTCTCTCTCTTTCTTTCTTTTCATGACAAATCGACATACACCCCTTTGTTTCTAATTCTCCTTCAGACAGCGTCTGACGTGTTCACTGCTGTATCATAAGTCACAGCCCAGTACCTGGAACTCCAAAGAGCGTTAATGAGTGGATGGATGGAGGGAGTGGATCGATGAATGATAGTTTCCTCTCTACCCAGAGAGGAAGCTCAAAGGGGTTCTGTTACCGCTTTCTATTTACCTTTGGAACCTCTGGCACTTCAACCCTAGTTGCAGGCCTTCTACCTTGGACACCATTTTTGCCTCTTTTTGGGGGGCTCCCTTTGGACGGAGACTTTTTTTAGGATTAACTATGGGAGTGTGAGCATTTCAGCTTAGTGGCTGAAATCCTAGCACTCAGACAACTTCAGGGATTCCTAATTAAGGAACGTGCATGTGAGAACAATAACCAAATGGAAAATGAAATACCTTTTTATTAACTGCTGAGTAAGCACCCAATTGTCTGCCAGGGCAGACATCTAGGTTAAGCTAAATTAGATTACGCCGTTTAGGCCTGGAATCTAAGGAAGGCCTGCATCACTTCTATCACTCAAGAGTGATGGAAAGGTCTGGAACAGACCAGATGCAATTGATGCCGAAGCACTTAGGTAGAAGGGTGAATGGCCAGGCCCTGACCCAGTGCACTGCAATAAGGGGACTGTTTGCAGAAGAGGGAATATCAGCTCGGACACTCTACTCTCTAGTAGGACAGAGTTTGGTAATGACCCTGTACTTTGAGTGCATGAACAATTCCTTTTCCCTCTGGAAGCGGCTGGTAAGTAGAGTGGACAGAAGGTGTGGGAGCAGCAGAAATGCCCCCTCCCCTATAGGTCAATGGGGAAAAGGGAGGAGATACTCTATCTCCTCTTCCCCTCTTCCATGCTTAGCTCTTTACTCTTCTTGAATGCCATCTTCACTTTCCCCATTGCCCAAACCCTTCAGGGGATCATACCCATTCCATTCCATGACAGCCGGTCTCCATAACTCCAATCGGGGCTAATCTCCTCATTCTACTACACCTGTTTGTTAGACAAGTGCAAACTATAGGCTTATTACTGCATTTTTGTCAAGTCCTTTAAAACAAAACAAAACAAAACAAAACTTACTACACATTAGCACTGGTATATGGATACACTTCCTATTTTTTTTTTTACATACTTTAAAATTTATTTTTCAGAGAGAGAGAGAGCATAAGCAGGAGGAGCAGCAGGCAGAGGGAGAAGGAGGCTCCCCGCTGAGCAAGGAGCCTGATGAGGGACTCGATCCATCATGATCTGAGCTGAAGGCAGACACTTAGTGACTGAGCCACCCAGGCATCCCGTGGACACACTTTCTTTTGCCTGTACATGGATTTCTGATCAAGTGGCCCACTATGAAAGCTCTTGGGAGCCTTACTGTAAGGAATAGCCTGCAGCTAGATTCTGCAGCTGAGCTAAGGTCCCCATCTCCTTAATATGTTTGTCATGAAATAACAAAAAGTTCTTCCATTATCATAAAAAAAAAAGTAATTTGGGGGAAAAAAGACTGTGAAAGTTTGGCCATGATAGAGACAGTGTGAGAGGAAAGACTTTGGACCGGGCAGAGTTAATATTTCTCTGCCTGGCTTCTTTCTCCCACCCTCTCCCAATTATGTGCCATTATTTCCGCCATTCACCTTCGTTTCTGCCAGCCTGAGTAAGTGTGAAGGATCTTTTCTATGCTATAAGTACCAACCTATTTAGATAGCTGTTAGTTAACATCGATCTTCTTCAGTTTCCAGCTAATTGTGTGGTTTCTCTAATTGTCCTGTCAACAAAATTTTAGAATAGAAAAGAGAAATAGAATAGAGAGCAAAATGCCTCAAAGCATTCTCATAACTGCAGAAACTTTACAAGAAAAAAAAAAAAACTGAAGCAGCTGACAGACAAATAATGTACAGACACTCTACCCAGAAGATGGCAAATAACCACATGAAAAGATGCCCAACGATATTAGTAATTAGGCAAATGCAAATTAAAACCACAATGACATAACCCTACACATACATTAAAGTGACTAAATTTTTTTTTTTAAATGACCATACCAAGTGTTGGTGAGGATGTGGAACAGCTAGACTCTCACGCACAGCTGGTGGGAACATAAATGGTACAGCCACTTTGAAAAACAAGTAGATCATTTCTTGAAAAGTTCGACATACACCTACCATTTGATCAGCTTCAGCCATTCCACTCCTAGGTATTTATCCCAAGAATGGTGAAAACATATGTCTCCATGAAGACATGGATATTTATAGGGCTTTATTTGTAATAGTTAAAATCTGAACACCACCCAAATGTCCATCAGCAGCAAGTAGATAAACACAGAGGGATATCCATCTAATGGAATACTGGTCAGCAACAGAAAGCTTGAATATGGTGAATCTCAAAATAATGACGTTGAGTGAAAGAGGCTGGAGCAAACACACAAACAGAAGTATGCATTGTATGATGTCATTTATGTAAAACTCCAGAAGATAAAAACTAATCCCTATAGGGACAGGAAGCAAATCAGTGTTGCTTGAAGATGAGATGGCGTGAGGTAGGGAGGAGGGGTATATAAAGGTACATGAAGAAACTGTTAGGGGTGATGGGTATATTCAATATCTTGATTCCAGTGATGGTTTCATGGGTGTATACATGTCAAAACATCAGGTGTTACACTTCACAAAGGTGCAGTTTATTATGTCAATTCTACCTCCACAAAATTGTTATTTAGAAAAGACTCACATAGTGGTTTTTGTGCCAAAGATAAAAGAGCTGGCTTACATCTTTTCATTAAGTTTCAAACTGCTCTTGAAAAGCTCTTTTCAGGAGTGTAGGTCAGCAGAGAGGAGGGTGAATGTGCTGGGTTATCTATCAGCTCCCGGTGCTTTGATCTGTTGGTTTCCGTAGAGCTTCTCTAAAGGCTTATTTCAAAAAAGCCCAGGTTTAAGAAACAATGGAAAGAGCCTTTAAAATTTGCTGGATCATCTGATCTTTAATGCCCACCAGTTATAACATTTTATGAATCTAAAGTTCTATAAATGAATTCCGTATACTGTCCCTTTGATTTGAAGATGCCCTCAGTTATAAAAGACATGCCATATCTGGAGCTTTTAACAGTTTTTCAGGGGAAAAAAAAAGCAAAAGCAATAAAAGTACACTTCTTATAAGATTCCCTCCAGCTTCAAAAATATTAGAAAGTCTTTGCAACAAGTAGTCCCAAGGCTGTCAGAAGGGATGCGTAGGGCCTGCCTTTATAAGCTCACGGTGCCTCAGCATTGAGGCTAGTCTCAGGCACAGTCTCTCAAAGAAGCAGCAGCACACTAAATCCCCAAACTTCATACTGAGCATAAGTTTCCTCTTTTTTCAGAATCTGTAGAAGCCCCGATATTAGGGTTATATCCAGAACCCATCTTATCTTTTAAAAATGTGAATTGGTTACACTTATGCAAGTTGGATCACAAATCATCACAGAAATGCAAATCAGAACCACAATAAGATATCACCTCACACCTATTAAATGGCTATTATCAAAAAGACAAGAGATCACAAATGTCGCAAGGATGCAGAGAAAAGGGAACCCTCGTGCACAGTTGGTGGAAATGTAAATTAGTGCAGCTACTATGGAAAACAGTATGGAGGTTTCTCAGAAAATTAAAAATAGAACCACCATATGAGGCAGCAATTTCATTTCTGGGTATATATCCAAAGAATTGAGATCAGAATCTAAAATAAATAATCTGCACTCCTGTAGCCATTGCAGCATTATTTATAATAGCCAAGACACGGAAGCAATCTAAATGTCCATCAACAGATGAATGGATACAGAAAATGTGTTGTACACATATGATGGAATATTAATCAGCCTTAAAAAGGGAAGTCTTGCCAATTTTGACGACATAGATAAACTGAGAGAATGTAAAATAAGCTAAACACAGACAAATGCAACATGATACCATTTATATGAGGAATCTAAAATAGTCAAACTCATTGAACAGAGAGTAGAATTGTGGCTTCTAGCATCTGGGGGTTGGGGGAGGGGGAAACTGAAAAGTATTAAGCAAATGGTTAAGTTTCAGTTAGCAGTAAGCCTATAGCAATTGTACACTTTAAAACTTGATAAGATTTTATGTTAAATCTTTGGTTAAACATTTGCTAAGATCTTATGTTAAATGTTATCTCATACAAAACATAATAATTAAAGAGGGTAGTTGGAAACTTTTGGAGATGATAAATGTGTCTGGTATATACTGTGTTGGTTGTATATTTATCTCTAACTCATCAAGTGGTGTACATTCAATAAACTAAATTCAATTTAAGTGAAAAAAATTGTCTCCCTTCTTTTGGATATCATATAAACTGAGAGACTCCACCTTAACTTTCCAAGTGAGACAATCAGAGACTATTTTAGGCTTCCTTATGTAAGAATATGAATATGGAAACATTGATAGATTATAAAAATATACATGATGAAAAGAAGGGAATCAAACTAGGAATTAGAGACGTATCTTCCTATAAAATATAGTTACTGCAATAAATAAATTCTAGAAAATTTCTGAATCACGTTTTTGCTGAATTCTCAAGAGAACCTTGACTCAACAAATCATGTAGTCATGAAATGATAAAGAAAACATTAATAAAAAATAAAATGGAAATATCTAAATTTATCTGTTGGTTGTGGTGAGTGGTAAGTATGTCTGGGTCCCAAATTTCTGAACCCTGTCTTGACCCCTCCTTTCAATATCTTGGCAAAGAGTACTGAGTCTGTGCACAAGCTACTATTATGGGAAAATCATCCCCAAATCCTGATGTGGTTGGCTGGGCTAGGAATTATGACTTGTGCAGGGACATCATCTGTAACTGCCTAGGGAGACTTCTCTCTGTTCTTGCTTTGTCTTCCAATTGAAGGAAGCACATTTTTCGAGTGGGAGGAGGACTCAGGCTCCCCCTACCGTACCAGCTGTGAAGAGGAGCGAGGTGGGAAGCAATTCAATAGGGAATATCTAAAAAGACCAAGATGCACCTGAGCATTTAACCCAGTTCTATGGAGCCGATCCCCTGACTAGAAAGACCAGTTTTCTCAGATCTCAGAGAAAGAGCATGAGCTCCCTCTAGAGGACAGAGCCCAAGACTGCACTTCCCCATTTGGTGCTCCCCATAGGCTTACCTGGGATTTTACTTCCCTTCTCCAGAAAAGGCATCAGAGACTCCCTTACTGCTTTGAGCATATCTCTTTTACAGTACTCACCACATGGCGTTATCTGTTACAGCCCATCTCTCCTCTGCAGGTGCGAGCCCCGGAGGAAACCAGAATATGTCATCTCCAAAAATGTCACTTCGACATCAAGATTATTTTGCCGACCTAAAAGACAGCAGATGCAAAAAGGACACTCTGACTTTCCTTTTTATTCCTGAAAGCAGGAGATGAAAGTCCTGTGTGAAATATGCCTCCCCTATAACAGAAGGACAGAAAACTTATCACCAGAGACGGGAGACTAGAGAAATCTGTACAAACCAACCTTGTTAAACTAAACTTCCATCTCAGTCACTTCTCCACCATTGACTGTCCCCCAACACTCTATCTTTTCATGTTTCCATAATTTACTACTTTTGCTCGATTTAGTGTATAGACGTTCAGCTCTAATTGCTTCTCTGGGTCTTCATTTTCCTGTGGGGCCTCCCATGTACATGTGAAAATCTGTTTGCTTTTCTCCTGCTAACCTGTTTTATGTTGATTCAATTCTCAGGCCCAGCTGAGGAGACACTACGAGGGGAGAGGTCAAGTTTCTCCTCCCCGTCAGCCCCTGAGGGACATCTTCTCCACCATCTGTAACAGTGTCTGGAACACAGGTGGCCCACAGCGATGGTACTCACTGGAGGAATGGAAGCATCTGTAAGAAACAAAAACCGACCACATTCCTATCTTGCAATGTTCAGTTCTTTTTTCTACGTTCTCTTCTGTTCTTCTATCTCTGTCACATATTATAATTAGCATTTTATATGGCCCTTGCATATGCCATATTTCATTTAATTCTTACAATTCTGTTGGGGGCATATATCTGTGCCTGCCTTTACTAGATGAGAAAACTGACACTCATACTGGTGAAGTGAGTAGTTGAAGGTCCCAGAGCCAGGCAGTTCGCCTATGGCCTTTTCTCTGTAGCCCAAGGAGGAGCATGCAGGAGGCAAGAAGGCAGGGGTACTCCAGAGGTGGATGTCCCAGCAGGCAGTCTGCAAACCACAAGAGGTCACTAGGGGATAAAAGACCACAGCTTCTCTGAGCAGACTCTGTCTGGCTGAACACACTCATTTTCAGGGTGTTTGTTGGCAGAGGCAGGAATCACAGGGACAGTGATCTGAGAGGATACCAGAGTTCTGGATTTATCGTAGACATTGATTTGCTGTAAGATGTAAAGGAAAACATTTCTTTTGCCAATCATTCCACTAGCCATTGTTTTAGAAATTATCTTGCCATCACAGAAAGCTTGGATAGAAAGAAGTGGTTAAGCACCAAGGCTTGGGAGTCGTATCTGCTCATGTCTCAGCTCAGTATGACATTGGGAAAGTTACATAAGCTCTCCACTTCCTGACCTGGAAAATGGTGACGATGAGGATAATATCTATTAATTGAAAGATATATGTAACATGCTTGGTTCACATTAAAGGCTAAGTAGATGCTAGTGGTTCTTGTGTCTGTGGTTGATAGCGGAAGGGATGTGAGTTCACTTTGGGGCGCTTTAAGTTTGAGGTGGTGGAACCTCAAAATGGAGACGAACCAAGAGCAGAGTGAAGTGTGTGCAGTCACACGTAGCCTACAGGGGGATTAACCAGACGTACTCTCTGGGTTATGCAATCTGGAAATATGTTTTGGGGTCTTTTTTTTTTTAGATAGGTTCTATTTTATAAACAACAACTGATTTTTATAAGAACCTTCAGGAAGTGCTACTATAGACATGGATCAGACATGAAGAAAAAGTACGTGAGTAAAATTAAATGGAGTCTATGAGATGCCAAAATATTTAAAAGAGGAAATGAGGAAATGGTAGTTTATCTGGCTGACACTTAACCCACTGAGCCACCCATGCGCCCTGGTAACAAATTTTTTGAGATTCTTGCTGCCTGTTAAATACCCTTCCTTTTATTCTTAACATTGATAAAGGAAAAAAGAAGACAAGTAAACAATCTGGGCAAAGAGTTTGTCATTTTATTCATCTTTTAAAAGAATCTTACCTCTATTTTGTTTCATTTGTTTCCACTCTTTTCTTTGGGTTTATTTTTTCTTTCAACTTAAGTAGCTTAGCTTAATTTTCAGTCCCTTTGCTATTGTGATATAAGCATTCAGAACCAAAAAAAAAGTCTTTTACTTTAACCTTTCTGAATCTACATTTCAGCTGTGTCACTTATAAATAGTATATACTGATTTTTAAAAAAATTCAGCAGAGAAAATATATTAACTGGTGGCCTTAATCTATTCACATTTATCACAATTGAGATTTTTGTATTTCTACCGTCTTACTTCGCACTATCTCTTCTTCCATTTTTGTTTCATTCTCCTTTGTTGGCTTTTGGGGGGTGGAATACGTCTTTTCTCCTTTATTCTTGAAACATATGTTCAATTCGTTTTGGAAGTCAAAGAGGATGATGTGTATCCTTATCTTCATCTACATTTATGTCCTCCTGCCGACGCACGGTTTATGTGGGTGCTCTTCCTCTCCCCTCGCAGGGATGTGCGAGATTCGCTCAGGTAAATACTGCCTACTCGTGGACGGTCATATGGGCTGAGTCGTCAGGTGGCTTCGCTTACTGCTGCCCCCGCAAGTGCCGGCGCTCGCTGCCCCTGGCGTCCAACTCTGCAGGCTCCGCCTCCGCCGAGGCCACCGCCTCCTCGTGCGCCCCCTGCAGGTCGTCCGGCCTGCTGTCCTCAGGGGAGAGAGGCAGCGCGCTCCCTGCAGAAGGCCCCGGCTGTGTCATTCGCTCCCCCTTCCCAGCCGCTGCGCGCCCCCGACTCTGCCTGCCACGGCGACAGCCCCGCCCTAGCAAGAGCGCGACCTGTCGGGACGGAGACCCCCACCTCGACTCGCACTGGGTCCCACTGGTCCCTCCTGCATCCCGGCCCCGCCAGCTCCTCCTGCAGGCGCCCCGCGCTGCTACCTCGCCCCAGCCGAAACTAGTGCTTCAGTGTTCCTTCTTGTTGTATGAAGATAGACAATTTTCTAAAAACAAGTATCTCGAACTTAAAAGCAATATCATGCTTAACAATAGAACACTAGTAGATAGCCATGAAAAATAATTTAGAAATAAAGAAGTTCACTATCATCACAAAATTTTAGCCTTTGTCTGTAAGTGTTAACCAATGTGTAAGAGGCTATTGAAAAGGACTACGGCAATACTTTATTATTCGTACAAGATACCATTTCTCTTACAGTAGGATATTCAAGATAGAAGAACGTCAACTGAAAACCAGAACTAGTTATGAATGTCAAAAAGAAGGTGAGTTACTAAAGAGCTTTTCTATAATGAAAGAAATAGATTTTCTAATAGCAATAATAAGTTAAAAATATAAAGGAAAATATCTCACTTAACACAGCAACAACTAAAAAGTTCCTAGCATAAACTTAACAAGAAATGCATAAAGCTGATTATCACTATGATCATTTAGTGAATTACAAAAATTAAGATGTAAATAGGGGTGCCATTTTTATCTTTCTTGATGCTAAGTTCTCATAACACATCAATTATTTCCTATAATTTCGATCAGAATGTCAAATTGAAAATTTCACAAAACCCTTCTAAAGTTCACTTGGAAGATTAAAAGATAAGAAGAGCCAAGAAATCTTTGAAGAAGATTGTTGGGGAGGTCATCTAGATATTTACATGTACCATAAAGTTGAAGTAATTAAAACAGCACTGAGTACTACAAGGAAAAAGTAAAATACATTCATAGAAAAACAGAAAGCATAATATGCGTGTGTGCGCTATGAGTGCATATATGTATATGTATTATTTTTTAAAATATTTTATTTATTTATTTGAGAGAGAGGGAGTGAGCATGAGCAGGAGGAAAGGCAGAGGGACGGAGAAAGGGAGAAGCAGACTCTCCGCTGAGCAGGGAACCCAACTTGGGGCTCGATGCCGTGCTCTATCCCAGACCCCTGGGATCATGACCTGAGCTGAAGGCAGACACTGAGTCACCCAGGTACCCCTACATATATGTATTAATCCAAGTATATTATGGACAGTATCTCAAAAGGACACTGAATTGTTTTAGAAATAGTGTCGAGATTATGGTAACAGAACACTTCATCATGGTGGTCCAATATCTTCTGAACACCCTCTGACCTTTCTTTTTTTTTTTTTAAAGATTTTATTTTTTTATTTGACAGAAAGAGATCACAAGTAGGCAGAGAGGCAGGCAGAGGGAGAGGGGGAAGCAGGCTCCCCGCTGAGCAGAGAGCCCGATGCGGGGCTCGATTCCAGGACCCTGAGATCATGACCTGAGCCGGGGCTCGATCCCAGGACCCTGAGATCATGACCTGAGCCGAAGACAGAGGCTTAACCCACTGAGCCACTCAGGTCCCCCGCCCTCTGACCTTTCTCACTTTATAAACAAGTCCTGCTTTCCCAGGAGAATCCATAAATCAGGCCTATGACTTGGGTCTACACTCCCCCTACCCTGCCCCCATGACACCTGATGTGGAGAAGAGCCATGTGAGGGGGCATATTCAGGGAGACTATTCTTCTGGGACATGTGTTGTCAAGAGCGTTTTGGGGCAGCCATGTCAGAGTTGTAGATGTTCCCCTGAGTCCGTTTTTTAAAAAGCTTTTTTGTTAGAACCATCCTGTGGTATGGTCAGATGGGCTGACCATGCCTGTCTTGTTCTTGGCTATGTATTATAGCCTAACAAGCCTAGTTCTCTGGCCCTCACAGGGGTCTGTGAGTTACCAAATACCGTTCAACAAATCCCTCTTTGCTTAAGCTAGTAATGGACTGAATGTTTGTGTCCTTGCAAAATTCATATTCCTAACTCCTGATGTAATGGTATTAGGAGGTGGGGACTTTGGGAAGGTGGAGCCTTCATGGATGAGATTAGTGACCTTATAAGAAGAGACAGGGGAGAACTTGCTTCCTTTCTCTCTGCTCTGCCCTGTGAGGATACAATGGGAAGACAGCCATCTGCAAACCAGGAGACATGTCTTCACCACACCCTGGATCTGCCAGCACCTTGATTTTGGACTTCCCAGCCTCCAGAACTGTGGGAACATAAATGTTTGTTGTTTAAACCACCCAGTCTATGGTATTTGGGTATAGCAGCCCAAGCTAAGACAAGTTGAGTCTGTTATTTGCACTTAAGAAATGCATGAAGAACATTAAGAACATGCATGGCTGGGACGCCTGGGTGGCTCAATCGGTTAAATGTCTGCCTTTGGCTCCGGTCATGACCCCAGGGTCCTGGGATTGAGTCCTGGGTGGGGGGGTCCCTGCTCAGTGGGGAGCCTGCTTCTCCCTCCGCCTACAGCTCCCCCTGCTTGTGTTCTCTTTCTGACAAATAAATGAATAAAATCTTATAAAAAAAAAAAAAGAACATGCATGGCTCACACACTTTACTATTTGGGGAAAATATACATTTAAATTCCTGTTCCAAACTATTCATAAAAATAAAATACATCTGGATTAATGAATAAAATGTAAGAACACACACACACACACACACACACACACACACAACCGAACATACACTAAAACACCAAAAAACAAAAACCCAAAGATAAACCTAAACAGAACTAGCCAAACTAATAACAATGAACTAACTAACCACTATGGTTCAACTCTTGATATGAGTAGATAAAAAATACGTCTCTGGATGAACTAGCAGGCAATGAGAAATGGAAACGTGGTCAGCTAAGCGGTTTCATGACATTAGAAGATAAAATTAAACTGACTGTCCAGAGTTGCACACCTCTTCATAGTTCTCAGGTCAGGCAAGAATTTTTGTCTGTGCGCTTCGTACCGAGCACACTCTGTGAGGGGATTAGTGGACAATGCCTGAGCGTGAGTAGCACAGACCGAGTTCTGGTTTTGGCCCGCAGGCAAGTCAGAGCGTAACATACCAAAAGCACATCAGTGTTATTCACCCGAAACAGTTCCAGCAGAAAAGGTGAGGCCTTGGGTATACAATGTGTCCATTCTTGTACCCCTGACATAATCAAGCTGGATGGACTGCATATTCTTCCAGGGATCCTCTCCTGATGTTTCTCTCAGGCGATCTTTCCAATAATTAAGGGACTTAAGCCCAAGCTCATATTCCTTTGCTGTAGAACAAAGATCTTTCTCTCTCTACATAATCAAGATATGCATGGGACAGGGCCTTTCAGAGGTCACGAGAGATCCAAGTTACTTCCCTAATTTTCAGCTTCCAGTAAACATGTTAAAAATGAAGAAATGGCAAAACCAGAGTTATTTTGCATGCATACATTTAGCATGCTAATGCTTTGAATACACACATCAAACAATAATTTTGTATATAACTCACTTGGTGATACTGTCGAAACCAAATCTGAGTCCCTTCTTGAATGGGAAGTTCAGATCTTCCTGGCCTTCGGGTGTTGGTCCTGGTTAAAGTTAAATGCCCCAAACTTATAGTCTGTGTTAATAGCCAAGTAGTTCTAGCCTTGGCTAGATGCCCTCCTTGGCCAAGATAAAAAACCTCATTGATACATACCTAATGAAAACAACGCTGTTCCTGGCTTTATAAGCAATCATGTAAAAATGTCACACCAGTTGTGGGCTTGATTTTTAAGACCCCCTTTAAAGGAGGTAAATGTCTATGAACAAATAATTTAAAGTTCTGAATTGTGCAGATCTTCCCTTGTCTTTCTTCCAGGCCATGATTAGCTAACAGGGTCACAGTCTGTCCTTGTCATGTCTAGCTCAAGAAAGTGAAATTACATCATCTGGGTACAAAGGAATACTTGTCCTTTGTTCATTCTTCTCTGCTGTTTCTCTGGTTCTGTCCTACTCCGACATTCAGAGCAGTAGGGCAAGGGGAAAACAGGCCCATAGGAGGATTGCTCCTCCTCAAAGCCTGGCACCCACCTCCATCCAAAACACACACCTGAAGTTCTACCTCAGAGCGGGGAAACCTCGACCCTCTCGCTTCTGGTCAGTGGGTCTGCGCTTGGATTCTTCCCTGACCATCTCAGAGAAAGAGATGATCCTCCTTTGAACTCACAAGGAGGCTTGCCTCTCTTGTGGCCCTCACCACACAACCTTGGATTATGCGTACAAGAGAAACCAAAATTGTAATGTAATAAATATCAAATACTCCTGAAGGAAGGTGGAGCAGGTTGGAGAAGTTTCAGGGTTTTGGAGTGGCCTGCCAGAGCAGAAAGTAGGGCTCTTTCTGGCAGCCCAGAACATTGATTTGTTTGGAGATACAAAGGTCTGGAGGTGTGTGGTGGGGTAATGCCTCAGCCTACTGATTGAGTAAAAACAATTCAGACTTCTAAGGACAACCTGAGAGGGAAGAAATGAGCAGGGGACATGGCAGAGAGAAGTAGAGGCTCCAACAGTGACTGGAACACCCCGCCTGCGTGAGGGGGGCTGTTTTAAAGGACTTTTAGGAACAGGGATGACTAATGTTCAATTTTAAATTGTTCTATGGCCACCATGTAATTACCCTTCCTCTCCACAAACCATTAGCTATATCTATGGTTAAATTAATTATACAAGGAGGCCGTTAGACAGAGGTGTCTCTGATGCCATAGAGCCTACCTAAGCAAGCCAAAAATCTAAGCCGGTAAATGCCTCAAGGTTACGAAATTGAAAGCTAAGGACAGCCAATCACTAAGAGCCAACTAGGTTTTAAGCTATAGCTAATCAATAATTTCTTTTCTTTGGTTCTGCCTTTTAACTATAAAAGTCTTTCCTCAACTCTCCTCAAAGGAATGCTTCTAACCACTTGGTGTTATTCAAATAAGTTCTTAGGGTTTTAATATGACTCAGTTAATCTTTTAACACTATGCAAATGCTTTGTGCAAATGAAATTGTTCATTTGTTTGTTTTTGCTTTTTTGTGGAAATCTAATGAAGGAGTCAGATTTCCCCTCTGGGTCACCATGGTAGGGACAGGACTGGTATCCTTGGCGGGGGGATGACCTGTGTGCGTGACTGGTTCAGTGAAATGAGAAGCTCTGAGCCAGAGTGACCTTAACCCCCAGAATCTCCCTCAAATTAGGGGAAGGCATTGGGCTTTCTGGAGGTTATGGAATGGAGGTTTGAGCCAATCCTATCTGGATCTACAAGGGCAAAGAAAGCCAAGCAGAAGTGTGAGTTAACTATAGCTCTTTGTGATCTTGCCTTCTCGCCCTCCTAGATCCAAAAGGGACCTTCACTTTTGCAGAACCACTATTGGCAGCTAACCTCATAGGTCCAGGATGGATGAGGGAGAAGGCGTGACAGAAAAGATCCCAGGGACAGTGCCTCTGGGGGTTGGAGGAGAGGAGGGAGCGCTGGAAAAAAGATTGGCAGGTTTGACTGCACATCATGTGGGCAAGAGCTCTAGCAAGAGGAAACTGTGCTCTCTGACCATGACATTCCAGAATATAGTTACTTGTAATAATAAATGATTGCCTTTTTTCTCCCCACTTTCTAAAGTGGCAGTTTTTACAGCTCCCCACCCCCCACTGCCCCACCAGGATCAAAGGTCTCTGTTTTCACTGGACAAATGGCCCTAAGGAGAGCCTCTGGCAGAAGAGGGCAGGCCTGGGGCAGAAAATGGGTTCAAAGAGGGTGAATTCTCCCCTCTCCTGCCTCAAGGGAGCCAGCGGGTGCCTGGAAGCGTCAGTCTGCCTGCAGCCTCCTCCCTGGAGGTGCCAATAATTGAATGAGGACCTCCCTGGGCTCCCCGCCTCAGAGATGACTTGTTCCAGCCATGTATTCACACCTCCGTCTGGCCGTGCAGTGGGGCCCGGCACAGCTAGGAGCCTAGGAGCCAGCTCTGCCCCAGGGACAGGCCTGCAGAGGTGCAGGTCGGCCATGCTCCCAGAATGGTGGGCACAGGGATGTTGAGGAAATCGGCTCCTGCCTGCCTGGTGTGGTGGCCCTCCTTGCCGCGCTACCTGCCTTTTTAACTCTGGAAGAGTGCTGCATGGCCAGCTCGCTCTCTTTTTTTTTCTTCCTCAGGTTTTTATTTAAATTCCAGTTAGTTAAGATACAGGGTAATATTAGTTTCGGGTGTAGAATTTAGTGCTTCGACACTTCCATACAACACCAGGTGTCATCACAACAAGTGCCCTCCTTAGTCCCCATCACCTATTCACCCATCCCCTCACCCACCTGCCTCCCCTCTGGTCACCATCAGTGTGTTCCCTGTAGTTGAGAGTTTGTTTCTTGATTTTCCTCTCTTTTTCGTATGTTTGTCTCCTTTGTTTCTTAAATTCCAAATTCCGCAAATGAGTGAAATCACGTGGTATTTGTCTTTTTCTGACTTATTTCACTTTGCATTATGCTCTCTAGCTCCATCCAAGTTGTTGCACATGGCAAGATTTCATTCATTTTTATGGCTGAGTAATAATATTTCATTATATAAATATACCACACCTTCATTATCTATTCATCAGTCAATGGACATTTGGACTCTCTCCATAATTTGGCTATTGTTGATAGTGCTGCTATAAACATCGGGGTGCATTGTATCCCTTTGAATCTGTATTTGTGTATCCTTTGGATAAATACCTAGTAGAGCAATTGCTGGGTCATAAAGTAGTTCTATTTTTAACTTTTCAAACCTCCATATTGTTTTCCAGAGTGGCTGCACCAGTTTGCTCCCAGCAGTGCAAGAGGGTTCCCCTTTCTCCACATCCTCACCAACACCTACTGTTATTGGGTCGATAATTTTAGCCATTCTGACAGGTGTGAGGTGGTATCTTATTGTAATTTTGATTTGTATTTCCCTGATGATGAGTGCTGCTGAACATCTTTTCATGTGTCTGTTGGTTATCTGTGTGTCTTCTTTGGAAAAATGTCTATTCATGTCTTCTGCCCATTTTTTAACTGGGTTATTGGTTTTTTTGGGTGTTGAATTTTATAAGTTCTTTATAGATTTCGGATATTAGCCCTTTATCAAAAATGTCATGTACAAATATCTTCTCCCATTCCACAGGCTAACTTTGAATTTTGTTGATTGTTTCCTTCATTGTGTAGAAGCTTCTTATTTTGATGAAGTCCCAATAGTTATTTTTGCTTTTGGTTCCTTTACCTCAGGAGAGGTGTCTAGTAAGAAGTTGCTATGGCCGATTTCAAAGAGGTTACTGCCTGTGTTCTCCTCTAGGATTTTAATAGTTTTCTGTCTCACTTTTAAGTCTTTAATACATGGCCATCTCTATTCATCTCTTCTTCTTCATGCTTCTTTACGCTTTCCACAAATCACATTGCCATTTTCTTCCATCCCCTCAGACCTACTTCTACCTCTCTTTTCATCCCTTTCAAGGGATAAGTCACACTTTCAAACTTTGGATACCTTAACGGGTGCAAAAATCTTTCCTCAGTTAAAGCTCCCACTACCGTCTTGGGGGGGAGTGTTCCTCTTCCTGAGTGTGGGTATGCCACTTTTGAGATGAATTCAGAATCCAGCTTAATTTTTCTGCATATTAAATGAAGAAAGCTTTTGAGGGTGGGAGTGAGGCAGGAGGATTCAGGATAAAGGACACAGGAGATGATGAGTTTGGGTGTTGTGGGAGCAAAAGTTTTAGAGTGACTCTTCTTTGGTGATCGAGAGGGAAAAGGGAATTTGGAGAATGTAGGAGAAGGGGATGATGATGAAGAAGATGATAGTGACTATTATTTATCTGATAATTAATTTTTACCAGGCATTATGCAAAACCCTTTTTGTTCATCATCATTTACGCCAATCCTCTACCCAATGTTGTAGGTTACATTTTATTATTTTCCTTTTGCTGCTGAGGAAACTGAGGCTCAAAGAGCTTAGAGGACTTGCCCAAAGTAACCCAGCAAGGAAGCTCTGAGTCAGAATTTAAGTTCTAGCTGACTTCAAAGTCCAGATTCTTAATGATGAAAAAATATTGACTTGCCAGAAAAAATTTTATGTCTGGATATTCAGAAAGGCACAAGGTTGAGTTTGTAGGTAACTGGATTAATTACCTGGGAGGCGGAGTGACCCTGTTCTTCATTTTGTGGGAGAGAAGATGGCACTGAGGCGGTCACTAAGCAATGGATTGGTCCACTATTTACAAATGCTGGCTGGCTGGCTGCCCCTCAGAGTCTGTGCCCTTCGCCCAGCTTTCCAGGATCCGGTCAGCCTGACACTCTTCATTCCTATGGGATGAAGCAACCCAAAGGGAAGGGGAATACGAGAAAGGGAGTTAGAAGTACCCAGGTTCTTTCATACACACCAGTATTTTGAAGATTTCTTCCCCTCCACCCCCAAGATTTATTTATTCATTTTAGAGAGAGAGCATGAGAGCAGGAGCATGAGCAGGGGGAAAGGCAGAGGGAGAGAGAATCCTTCAAGCAGACTCTCTGCTGAGCACAGACCTTGATGCCCGATGCCAGCTCAATGCCAGGACCTGAGATCACAACTTGAGCTGAAATCAAGAGTCAGATGCCCAACCAACTAGGTCACCCAGGTGCCCCAGTATTTTGAAGATTTCTAGTCAATAAATAATCTATTTTAACAATACTTCCCAAAAGAAAGCATTTTACGGTCTAATCTAAGTTTCTTATGTTATTGTTTAAAACCATTTACTTTGTTTTAGGACAACCATGTGTGTTAAAAACATGCAATTTCAGAGGAAAAGACCACAGAATATCGCTGCTAGAAGGGATCCCTCTTTCACTGCATAGATGATGAGTCCAAGGCCCTAAGATGGCTTTAAAATCACAAATCGATATTTAAGTCCTTTCCCTGCTACTTACTAATGGTGTGACCCTGAGCCAGAGACAGGATCAACTCCTTCCTCCCCAGAACAATGCCTACCCAGCCGAATGATATATTCCATGTGAAGTGCCTAGAAAAGGTCCTGGGAGGAGTAAGTGGTCAACAAATGGTACTGCTTTCCCTTGGGCAATATGTTCCACCGTTTAGTGTAGAACGAGGGCCACAACCTTGTTTCCTGATTCTCATGTGGGATGTGTGTGTGTGTGTGTGTGTGTGTGTACACACATGTACACACATACCCCAGGAGCACTGGAAACGTTTGCTTCCCTGTAGTAACACGGTCTCGTCATCCTGTAATTAGGTAGAGCTTTATCATTTTCAAAGCACTCAGATGCTATCGCTTACTCAGGGGGACCACATGGAAAAGTTATACAGGGGTGGTGTTCCTAGGCCCACTTCGCGCATCAGGGATGGGAGGCTGAGAGAACGTGGTTTCCTTCAGTGCCCTGGCTGGCCTGGGCGGAACTAGACCACCATCCACATCTTGGGCCTCCCTATCTCTACCTCTTTCCATGGGTGCACAATGCCTTCCCATCCTGAAGGCCAGACAGTTCCACCAAAGAGATAAGGAATAGTGAAAAAAACACATGCTGGGGGTCATAAATGACATAAGTAACCGACAATCCTGATTAGATAGTGAGGGAAGAATTGGACTTTGATATGATTGAGCAAAAGGCAAAGAGAGAACACTGACAAGGCAGTAAACAACTCGTTAGGAGGGAATATGGGACAATGGGGACTGGTGGTCACTGCTAATCCCAGTGTAACTCTTTCCTGTCAGATAGCTACTGGTCACCCTAATCCTGAAATTCTGCAGCCCCGTCCTTTCTGACTCCGTCTCTCCAGCGTCCTAACTGCCCAAATATGTTTCCTCAGACAAGGCAAACCTTGTTCTTTATCACATTCAAGCTTTCGCTGTTTCTAGTCTCAAGGGGATGGTATTTCTAAGCCCTAGCATTTAGGTCATCTTTAATTCTCACTGTCTTTCTGCGCATAGGTCTTTTAGTCTGACGCACTCCATCAGATGGTACGGAGCACGGCTTGGCCATGTAGCAGTCTGGAATCTCTAGACTTTTCTTTCATGTTACTTCATGGAGTCTTCATTGAACCCCGCAATAACAAATCACCACCACCACCACAACAACAAGTTGGTACTTTTTAAAATATGCATTCTCTTATTTGGTTTGGTTTGATTTGATTCTCGCCTCAACTTTCTCTTCCCACTTCTTTGATTAGAAGTCTCTTGACAACATCGTGTATTCTCTACAAAAGTATCCTCTCTGCGAAATGCCTCTGGAGCTAACCAAATGCCTTATACAGAGAACCTCGATACACATTTTGGGAACCATGCTGAACTAACGCTAGCTCCATCCCTGTGACCAAAACAATGATTGCTGCTTTCAGGGTGCTGACACCATCCCGACCCCGGCAGCAGGTCGCAAGACAATAAGCAAACATCTGCACCACAGACTGGAAAAGGGATCTTAAAATGCCATATTGACCCACCCGTGGGTCTTCCTTGCATTGTGTAGATGTGGCCCCTTTTTATGAAAGTTCCTCCCCTATAATATTACTAACCCTCTGCTGAGTGTAACTCTATGATCCAGGAGATTTACTTGTGTGTTACAAGTTTGTTTGTGGACTCAGACCTCACAGTGCTCACGAATATAGTGAATTCGTGGCCCGTCATATTCAAATCAGAAGTATCCAGGGTGGAGCAGGGACTGGAGAATAAATGTGGCAGTTGTTGGAGGTAGTGACAGAAATGCTCATGGATGACATCATCTGATTTTTGCCTGTCAGGAGAGTCTGCAGTTGGAAACCTTTAAGCCAGAAGTACACATTCAGATAAGGCAATTTAATAAAAACGTCCTCTGTGCTACACCCCTCACCAGATGTCATTTCATTCCCGCCTCATAAGCAGTTTTGGGTGGAGGCATGACCAGCCCATTTTACCCATGGCAATACTGAGGATCGGAGAGGTTGGAGGCTTCCCCAGTGTTTCACAGCCCCCCAGTCCCACGCTATTTCCACATATCATGTCATATCTCAGTTTTGAACATTTTAAGGAGTTAAGAGACTTAAAAAACAAACCAGAACAACCCTGCAGGCAGTCAGTGTTGTTCAGGCATTGCTGTCTCTCGAAGCTCCGGGAAGCCTTGCCCTTGCTTTCCTGAACTTTGAGTTTCAGTTGCACATCCAAGCCCGGAGGTGGCCAAATGCTGATGCCACGGAAGACGCAGCAGGTGGCACCAGTCAGGGGTGGATGTGTTCACGCTCCGCTGCCATGCCTGGCCAGGTTGCTGTCCACGTGAAAGGATGCCCAGCCAGAGCCGGGCCACCCGGGTCTGCCGACGCAAGGCATTCTTCCCTGATGAATGCAGGTTTAATGTCCAAGGTTATAAACCACTGGGAGGGGGAGAGGGAAAGGGCTCATCTATGCCGTCTGTGGTCGCCAAAAGGTAAGCAGCTCTGCTTTAGACTGCTGGCTTGGAGGAAACAGGACTCCTCATGTACCTGTCCTGTGACTCTAGGCAAGTGATTGCCCTCTCCAAATGAGAATTTCCCTATCCAGAAAATAGGAGTAATAAACCTCTCCTTAGAGGGGTGCTGAGACGGCAGATCACGTATAAAAAGAACCAGATGCATCCTCACACCTCATGAAAAAATAGCTGTTCTTATTATTATTGCTGTCATTGTTATAACAAGAATAGTTCATGCAGGTACATAAGCAAAATTATTTCTACCCTGCATCTCTTGGCAGGTGGCACATTTTAATCACGATTCTGACACTCGAGCCCTGACCCCTCAACAGCTGTCACTAACCCTTCTCTCCATTCTATTATCACTATCCTCCATTTTCTTCTTCCATTCTCCTTTGGCAAAAATCAAATCTGATGAAATTCACATATCCCCAGATCAAGTCTTCTTGGTCTGATGAATCAGGCAGCAGGGGCTTGCATGAGCATCAGGTGGAGATGGGGAAACCAGAAAGTGGGCCTTCAGGGGGCACGTGGAGTCAAGAATGCTGATGACCTTTACCTGGCCTGGTCCTTTGCTCTCCTTAGGACAGGCTTGGCTGAAACTTCCCACCCAAATGAGCCTCAGTTTTGTGTTTCAAACATTTCAATTTCCTTTAATACTCATGTTCAATGTCTAATGCTCCCCCACTTTTAGAAGCTGTTTGAGCCTAAACTCTATTATGACAACTTAGTTCTCTGCTTCTTTTTCCTTCATTCCATTGACAGTTCACTTATTAGAGTGACACACCCTATATCATCGAGCACTTTGGTTTTTAGGGGTTTCTTTTCCCCTTCCATTTTATGAGTCATTCCGAAGGAATATAGTCCTGAGAATTTTATGATTTCCTGCCATCATGGCCATTCATTATTTTTAGATTTCCCCAGAACTTTTATTTGCCTCAGGAAGAAAATTTTATTCGCCTTCTCTTGAATTAGATTTTAGTTTAGTGCTCAGGAAAAAAAAATCCCTGTAAAATGAACCCTTACCCAGGCAGTGCCATAACTAGGGCAGCTGATGGCTTACACCAATCACTTTGAGCTGAAGTCTAGTTTTTTGGTTTTGTTTTTTTTTTTTACCAACATTAAAGACAAACGCGTACAGGCTGAGAAAGAATGAGAATGGGGTAGATACAGTGTGTTCTGGTATTAAAAACATCAGGGGGCCCAGCTTGGTTTTGGAGGGCAAGGAAGGATCTCATGTCTACTGTGTGCAGCCACTCTACAAACTCATTTAATACTCTTGCGAAGTTGAGATCCGACTTTACAGAAGAGGATATTAAGGCCTGGAGAAGTTGGAAGGGAGGAAGAGAGAAGAGAAGAAAGAAAGAGAAGAATAAGAGAAAGAGTGGAAGGGAGGGAGGGAGGGAGGGGAGAGAGAGAGAGAGAGAAAGAAAGAAGAAAGAAACGAAGAGAAAAGAAAAGAAAGCAAAAGAAAGGAAAGGAAAGGAAAAAAGAAAACCTTGGCCAAGGTCATTTAGTAAGTGCTAGAGCTAAGGTGACATTCTTCCCAGGTTCTGTTGGTGGCTCTAGAGCTCTGTCATTTACTAACTGTGTGACTTAGGGGAATTCCCTAATCCTCTGTGCCTCAGTTTCCTCACCTGAAAAAAAATACCGTCTGCATTAAGAACTACACGGTCTCCAGGGATCCCCTGTAGCTTTAACATTCCGTGAGTCCAGTGAGTGTGTGAGCATGATTGGGATTGGCTGTTTATGAGCCAATCAGGCCCTGGATAAACACCTCCCTATCAGGCCAAGGTGGGAAGGGGAGGGTGAAAGTTAAAAAAAAAAAAAAAAAAAAAGAAAGGCAACCCAAAACCAACAAACAAAGTTTGACAAGAGGTCTATAAAAACTGCGTGTTCCCAAAGATTCGTCCTATTTGGCAGCTGCTGCCTTGTCAACAGCTTCTGATCCCTAAGAGGACTCTCCTCTCCCAAACTGTGAGTAACAGAACTTCCTTTGTCTACCTGGACTGCACCAGGGAGTGAGGGTTACTGATGGTGCTACACATGTGGCCGAGAAAGTCTGTTTGCTTTTATTTTCAGGAGAAACTCGGTGGTGGCCAAGATGTGCTGGTGTGCTGAAATGGTTGTTTTTCTCCTTAAGCGTAAATGCTCATGCACAGCGCTGCTGACCCTCTGAGCGGAGGCAGTGTTCGAGACCGTTCTCAGTGTTACCCGTATGAAGGCTCTTCTGTCTCTGACTTGAATACACTTACTTGGTTAGGTTCTAGTCACTTCTCGAGATTCCTCCTCATTCCTCCTCTCCTCGTAACAACTGTTTATTTAAATGATTTATTTACAGACCTGTCGTCTTATGCCATTTTCTTTATTCTCTTCCTACACCCACTAGTGTTGGCACTGACGTTTTTTGTCACACAAATGGACTCCTGGTGTGTGTGGCCCTTGCCTTCCCACACTGCTCAAATGAGAATGCGGGGAACAGGCGTGGAATGGCCACAGAGCCCCACCATCATTGGATTATGAATTGTCCAACTTCCCCTTGTTTGATAGTTCCTATAACGTTTCCTACTTTGAAGATCCGACAGTTTAAGTTATTTGGAGTCAAAAGCAAGCTGATGTCCTTTGGGACATTTGTTCTACTCTCTGAAAAATAGACATGTTGTGCGGAGAGGCTGCCTTTTAAAATAAACTTCTCTCTAAATAGTTGCCCAGGCTCCATCCAGTGACCTGGCTCCATTCGCCAGTCTGGACCTGGCGGGGTCTCGAACTCCAGGCGTCTGAGGTGAAGGAGCATCTGGGCACCACCCAGGCCCGCGCTAGAGCATGAGGTGCTGAATGCGGTGTAGCTGCTGTAATCCTAAAAGAAAGGGTGCCGCTCAGCTCTCTTTCCGAGCTACCTCGTGTGTGTTCAAAGGCACCAGGCTGTCATAAGGCGTCTCACTGCACTTGTCACTGTAACATTGGGGAGGATAGTGAAGCTGTGGGCATCTTCACACGTCTGTATATAAAAACCTTGCTCGCAGTGCCTGCAGATCATAGGCTTTCAATGCATAAGCCCCTCATGTCCTCTTGAAAACCCATCCGCCTTGCACATTGGAGAAGTGAACGGACTCTCTACTCCCTGATATTTCTCCAAGAGTTAAATGTTCCTATTTTACAAGTCATTCTCCTTTCATAGAACCTCTTGAAGGAAGGCAGAAAGAACAATACTGTAGGTTTCACGTGCTATTTTGCTGAAAAGGATTGGAAAAAGGATTCTGAGTCATAAGCCAGTAGGATGTGGTTTATAATCCTAGAGCATCACAATTTGGAAGGGGCCATCAGACAGTCTTTTTGAGCCTCAATTTCCCCATCTGTAAAGTTGGCAGGGTTGCTATAGATATCCCTGAGGTCATTTGCAGCTGTTTTTCTGTGATTGCCTTCTATTCTCATATTTTCATACTCACGACCTCTTCCCAGATTTGTGTATGTATCACCTGTTAATGTATTATGTATAATACATAATGTCATATATAAACCTATTTGAGAAATCAAACATGACAAAAAATTTATAAAGTAAAATGTGAGAGTCCATCCCATCCCAAGCCCCACAGGGAACCCCAGGGTGGTTAGTCTCTGCTTATATAGATCCATAAATAGTATGTGTTATAGCATTTTTTAATTAAAAAAGTGTGATATTGTGGCTCGCTTCGGCAGCACATATACTAAAAAAGTGTGATATTATATATTACATACTTCTCTGAAACTTGCTTTTTCCCTCTTTACTTAATAATATGATGTGAACAACTTCCCATCACACTTTAAAATCAGAGACCTCGGTGAGCAGAGGCTTAGGAGCACGAAATCATTCTCTACAGTTACCCACTCCCAGCTGGCCTCCTGTCTCCTGGGGATGAACATTGGTCTGTGACCCTGTTTTATGATTAACAGAGAGGCAACATTTGTGCTGATGTGGTATAGACCTTTAATCCCTCTGTAGAAGTTTAACTTCCCATAAACAGTATTGGTTCAATTTGACCTTTTCTCTGTTTTTTGTTTTTTGTTTTTTTTTTCTGGTCAAGTCAGCACACTCAGATGGCAAAAAATAGCTTGGTAGTAAATAGAAACATGGAATCTCAGGTAATTATTTTTTAAAAAATTTAAAAAGAGAGAAATAGTAATACCCAACATTTTCTTTTCTTTTCTTTTTTTATGATCTTATTTATTCGACAGAGAGAGAGACACAGTGAGAGAGGGAACACAAGCAGGGGGAGTGGGAGAGGGAGAAGCAGGCTTCCTGCTGAGGAGGGAGCCCAATGCGGGTCTCAATCCTAGGACCGTGGGATCAGGACCTGAGCCAAAGGCAGACGCTTAATGACTGAGCCACCCAGGTGCCCCAATACCCAACATTTTCATAATACATTATAAAACATCTTCATATTTATCATGCAATTAACTCAACAAATATATTTTGAGCAACTACAATGAGTAGAGTGATCACGGGTCACAGTAGATCCACTTGGCAATGAGACACCCAGAGAAAATATTAGCACCATTTATTCCACAGTAAACTGAGACTCAGAGAAGTTACTGACTTGTCCATGATTCCAGTGAGGAGGAAGCAGAGCTGGTCCTTGAACCCAGGTCTGTCTGATCTAGTAGCCAAAACCTGTATGAATGTGTGAGATGTTTATGAATTGACGAGGTCTGTGGTGTGCAGATGATGAGCCACAGCCCAAGGATTTTGGGTACTCTGGGGGTGTCCTCAACAAGTATTCTGGGGGTGTTATCAAGAGTCACCCAAAGGCTGATTCCTTTCACCAGGCTCACTCTTGCCTGGAAGGAGGGGAGTACTGCTCCTTATCCCAACTCTGTGCCTTGTTAGTTAAATGTCCTTGGACAAATAATTAAACTCTCTCATGTTCTTTCCTTATCTGTTATGTGGTAGTGGTGGGCGAAGCCCAGCTGCCTTTTGAGGTTATCATGAGGACTGAATTATATAGTACTTGTAAAGCAATTAGCAGAGTACTTGGCATTAATGGTGATTTGCTATTGTTGGGCTATGTTTTCCTTTTGTTTCATTAAGGAAGCATCTTTATTTCTTAGTTGTGAATTCCTTTATGCAATTACCTAAACTAAATGAGAAAATTTGCACTTTGGCGTGAAGGTCACCAACTTCAGGTTGGCTTTTTCCACATAAAGATCTAGTGACCAGATTTATAGCAAGTAATCCCTGACTACGATATTAGGAACTCATGTGTAACCAAGTGGAAACATGATCTTTAGGTGGCTGGGATAGGAGAGGCCTTGGAAGAATATCTTCTCTAGAGATCATTGCCCACTAGCCTGTCCTGTCCTCAGGGACAGCACTGTGGTTCCAGCCTCTTGGGTTAAGATGGAGGACTCTTGTTAAAGAGAGAGTGGCATCCATGATACCAACCATACTTTTTCAAGAATTAGTCCTGTAGCCATCCACTTCTTATATCAACCCTGCCTTGAAGTGATGCAGAAAATGTGAAGATATTGATTTGCCATGAGGGGCAGGACGGAGTGGGGAGCTCTGCCTCACCCTAGCTGAGACCTTGGGCAAATCAGTTAACTTCTCTGAGTCTTAACTTGCTCATTAATTAATGGAGATACTAGTTTCCCTGGTTACCTCATTGCTGAGTGGATCAAATGAGAACTGAGGTGTCCCTGGGCTTGCAGGAAGTAGGAAGCAGGCATGGGATGTCTACCCTATAGATAAGTATATGAGAGGGGGAGACCAGGGGAAAGAGTAGGTCATAGGATTGGATAGGAAACCACTAAAGATAGTCTTTACTACCATTTTCTTTCTTTGATAGTCCAACACATGCAAAATTACTCTTTCTAACATCCAAGATGAGAGCCCTGTGAACTTGCATTTTCAAGAGCTTGCATTTTGGCCCAAAGTGGCAGCCCAACAAGAACAACAATCCCTTTCAGAGGACCACCGCTGAGGAGGGTGCCTGGAGAGGGAGGGGATCTTCAAACCAGAGTCCTTCCTTGCTAGAGCAGTGAAGCTGAGGATTCCTGGGGCAAGGATCACCATATGACTCTGGCATCCTTAGAATCCATGGGAGCCTCCAGCCCAGAGGCACTTAGGGAAAATACCCATCTATCCCAAATGGTGTCGCAGGCCATTGAGTATAGGAAAAAAGAGCCTTACACACCATACTCTCTATGTCCCAAAGCTAAGGGAGGTTAACTACAAGGCCAAATGGCAGGTTCTCCTCTCAAGCTTGCTATCCAGAGAATAACACAGGCTAACAGAACAAAATGAGAGATGGCACTAGAGACTAAAAGCCTCAGTGTCCTGGCCTCAAGTCATTCAGAGCACACAAAGGCACCAGAAAGCCACACAGAGATAGTCATGTACCACAGTGCCATCCATTCATCACATTTGAGTGGGTCACTAATAAGCTGGCTCAGTCTCCGGATCAGTGAACCCAAATGTCTCCTGGAAGACATTCTATTTAGGATGACCAGGGAATCTGGCATCCCACCTTCTTCCACTATGGCTAATTGCAACCACTTAATCTAATAGGGGGAAAAGCCCAGACCTCATTAGTTCATCCAGTTATGGAAGTGGGCCGGAAGTGTCAGAGGGGCCTAGAGGGTTTGTTTGTACACCTTCCCTGCCTTGGTCACGAACCTGTCTGAGCTACCTGCAGTTCTGTTCAGGACACTCCTGCGCTCTTTTCCAGACCTGTCACCATGGCCCACCGATTTCCAGCCCTCACCTCAGAACAGAAGAAGGAGCTCTCCGAAATTGCCCAGCGCATTGTTGCCAAAGGGAAGGGGATCCTGGCTGCAGATGAGTCTGTAGGTGAGCGCAAGTAACGTCACACAACAAGCGTATTCTTATTTCTACAACTTAGCCAAGGCAAGCAACAATTATACTCTTTTTCCTCTCAGACGAGTAAAGGTACACAGGAGTGGGAGCAGAAGACCCAGCAAGCACTGACATTTTGAGTCCTGTAGTTCCAGTAGGCAGATTCCTGAAACCAAGGGAAGAGGCTCGAGCCCTCCATTTCAAGGACTCTTGCCAGGGATCATTTGAATCTAGACTGTAGCAAGGCCAAGAACTCAGGGACCAGAATGAGATCAGATACACAAACCTCTGCTGCTAATGAGAAGGCAGTGTCAGGTCAGCTAGGGAAGGGCAGGGAGGGCAGGGAAGTGTCCACATCTAGGACAAGGAAGGGCTCGTGGCTGAGAGAAGCCCAGGATGGCACAAGGGAGGGTTGTGGCAGGCCTGTCTGGCCCACCATAAAATGGTAGAAGCCAGGGAAGTCAAGAGCCCACCTCACCCCTCCTTCTACTGTATGTACATCTAGTCAGATTGTGGGATGGACCTGGGTCAGGGTGGTGGTGACTGGAGAGGCCTGAGGGCCTGACATACACACTTGGACTCAATGGTGGCTTCCACCCTGACCCTGACATGTCCAGTCCATACACTTCCTATCCAGCATCCTGGCAGCAGCCAAGGTCTTTCCCCGGGAGCCAAAAAAGGAGACAGGAGTTTTAAAGATCTAGATAAAAAAAGAGTCTTGCCATCCATCCTGCTGAGGATCCCTAGAGGGGAGGAGGCCGGCAGTAAAGCCCTGGCTGGCTCCTCAAGCTGCCTTTGGCCCGCCCTCCCTAGGCACCATGGGAAACCGCCTGCAGAGGATCAAGGTGGAGAACACAGAAGAGAACCGCCGACAGTTCCGAGAAATCCTCTTCACCGTGGACAGCTCCATCAACCAGAGCATCGGGGGCGTGATCCTGTTCCACGAGACCCTCTACCAGAAGGACAGCCAGGGAAAGCTGTTCAGAAACATCCTCAAAGAAAAGGACATCGTGGTGGGAATCAAGGTGAACACTTCTATTCCCATCTCCCTTCTGCTCCATTCCAGCCAAACTCCCAGCCCGGTTGCCAGGGGAGGCTCTGAACACCCTCATCATCTAGTTGCCGTTCGCTCTCTTGTCTGTCATCAGCCTCCCCCTGAGAAACAGATCCTTTTCTAGATTTTTCTGCCAGTGCCTTCTTCTTTCAACCAAGTTTTCTACAAGGTACTCAATCTCCTGGTGTCTCAATTTTCTCACTTCTAAAATGGGAATTGTAGTGCCTATCTCATAAGGCTCCTACAAGGACGAAAGGAGGTTTTAAAACGGTTCCTGTCACATAATTATTATTTAGTGCACGATCATTATTATGATTAAACCACTTAATGTTCGGGTATAACTCAGTCTTCCAAAACTACATGAACTTCTCGGGAGTGAAAACTAATATCTGTTGAGTGCTTACAACTCCAAGCGCTCATTTAATCCTCCTTGTAACCTCTGGAGGTCAATTCAGTTCTTATCCTCATTTAAGAGATGAGGTGAGAAAACAGACTTATAAGGCATAGCATAACTTGCCCACAGCAAGGGAAAGCCAGAGTCAGTTCAAACCCAGCCTATCTACCTTTTGGGCTGATGACCTCAGCCTCTGCTATGCCGAGAGTTGGGGTGCATCTTTATTCTTTCCATTTCCTGGAATAATGGTGTGCTTGGTATGTGTCAATGGTCCCTAAATATCTCTTGAACAAATAAGAGAAGCTGCTCTTATATGGCCCCTCTGCATCCCAGGTACTGTCAGATTACTTACTTCCCAAGCTCCAGGCCTGTGCTTTCCGTATTTTCCATCCTCTTAGTGTTGATACCCTTGCATTGTTCCTTCCAGGCACTTCCCTTCTGCTATGGATTTAATTGTGCCCCCCACACCCCATGACTAATATACCTTCCTAAGTCAACTCCTTAGCTTGTGAAAGATGAGAACTATTAGTACCAGGGGATCTGCTTTTGTTTTCCTGGGCCCCCTGACACCTGCTAATTACTTGTTAATTATTTATATTCACAGTTAGACCAGGGAGGTGCTCCCCTTGCAGGAACCAACAAAGAAATCACCATTCAAGGTAAGGCTATCACCTGCTGATATGAATCATGCTAATAAATTCTAGAAATGAAGGCAAGCAAAGAGGTGAGCAAGGGAAAACAAAATATGAATCTCACGCTGGTTTTAGAGCTACACACACCTGCTTTTCAAGCCTAGCTCCTCTATTCGGTAACTATGTGACCTTAGGCTAGTCATGTACATGTTCTGAGTCAGTTAAAATAGGATGACAGGGTGCCTGGGTGGCTCCGTTGGTTAAGCAACTGCCTTTGGCTCAGGTCATGATCCCGGAGTCCTGGGATCAAGTCCCGCATTGGGCTCCCAGCTCCATGGGGGGTCTGCTTCTCCCTCTGACCTTCTCCCCTCTCATGCTCTCTCTCACTGTCTCTGTCTCTCAAATAAATAAATAAAATCTTTAAAAAATTTTAAAAAATAAAATAGGATGACAATATCTACTTTGCAGAGTAGTCATGAGGATTAAATTAGACAGTGTACGTAAAGTACATACCACGGTGCTTTACACAGAGAAGGTATCTTGTACCTGAGAGTATATTTTTAGGGAAAAATCCAGCAGCAGAAAAGAGGAAAGGTCCCAACCTTTGGGACTGGACCCACCAGGGTTTGACTCCTGGTTCTGTCATTTACTAATTAGAGAATTTTGCAATTTTTCCACTTCTGCCCAAGTGGACTAGTGTGAACCACAGCATTAGATTAGTTAAGCAGAATTTGAATCCCAGCTCTGTCACTCGTTAGCTATGCAAACATGGTAAAGTCACATAACCTCTTGGAGCTCCTGTTTTCACATCTGTAGAACAAGTATAACATTAACTATTAGAATCGTTATGAAAATTAAATAAGATAAGGTATGTAAAATGCCTAGAATTCCATGCCTGGAACATAGTAAATATTAAACAAATAATAATTCCCTCTGTTCTTCTTCTTAAGTGTAAAGCCCCAGTTTGGGCTTAGTATTGGGATTAATGTTTACTTGCCTGGATGCTTTCAGTCCTTAAGCTCTGTTGACTGAAAAGTAAGGCGAAGAAGAACTCCTTCACTTTAACAGTGGCCCCGTGGATCAGGGCCATGGGTACAAAGAAGCCTTTCTCTCTTTTGTGACTTGCAGGGCTTGACGGCCTTTCTGAGCGCTGTGCTCAGTACAAGAAAGACGGTGTTGACTTTGGGAAATGGCGTGCTGTGCTGAGGATTGACAACCAGTGTCCATCCAACCTTGCCATCCAGGAAAATGCCAACGCCCTGGCCCGCTACGCTAGCATCTGTCAGCAGGTGCTCTGCCTTCCTCTTGGGCTAAAAAGCAATGAGAAAGAGCTTTCTTCAGAACCTCTCTTTCCAATTTTACTATAAGTACATGAGCCTTATCTCACCGCTATATCCTGGTGCCATTTTCTACCACTTTTCCTATAGCCAAGTGTGGTAGGGAAAGATTTGGTCCCACAAGTCAGCTATGAGCCCACAAGGCCAATGCCATCAATGGCTGCCCTCTGCCAAAGTTCTATAAGCTGGGTCTTAAGAGTGATCCAGCCCCATACGTCTAGGGCACTGCTTACCTATGCTCCATCACATCTAAAACATGATCCTTTTGAGAGTGATAGCTCTGATTTAGCACCAATCCAAATAATATCTTGGAGGATGGTGACCTGACACTAATTTCCAACATAGTGTCTCTGGGATCCCATTTAAGTATGATTGGCTTGTGTGGGTGCTATGTTGAGGTTACCTAAGTTGTGAGCACCTGGAGAGTCCCAATTAGAACTGTACACAGTGCTTAATTCCTTAATTAACCCACACCATCCTTCTTAGTGATTTAAGTTTGATTGCCCTAAAAGGGTGACAGCTAGGTCCTGAGGTAGCTACAATAGTCTCTAGAAGAATCTGTTTCTATAGAAATTAAGGATTTGCATTTTTTACCCACTCCCAGGAGAACTTTTTTCTTTTTTTTTTTTATCCTCACTGTTCTTTTTTACCTAAGCTACAAAAGCTCACTAGATGCCATTAAATTTCTTTGCACTGCCTTTAAGTTAGCGAATGGCATTTCTCTATAAGGGTTTCATTTTATCCCAGTTGCAACTGTCAAATCTCTTCTTAAGGAAAGGATCACAGTGAGCAGAGCTGCACTTTATCTCCTTCTTTTTCCTTTTTAGAATGGGCTGGTACCCATTGTTGAACCAGAGGTCATTCCTGATGGAGACCATGACTTAGAACACTGCCAGTATGTTACTGAGAAGGTAAGTCTTCAATGTAAAGGTCCCAATTCCAGTTGAAATATCTTGTTTTTAAGTAAGAGCTGTTACTTAACATGTATCAGCTGTTATATATGAAATATTCTTCAGTTGGAATCATTATGTAGCATTGAGAAGGTAAGGGGATACTTATCAAACCTACTCTTTCAGCACAAGGGGATTCTCCTATGGAAAAAGCACATGGTTTGCAGTACCAAGACTTGGATTTCACAATCCATCTTCCCAGCTGTGGGGCTGTGGGTAAATCCTGTTATCTTTTGGGATCAGTTACATTATATGTAAACAAAGAAATTTAAAAGTAAGATGATGAGACTCACATGACAAAATGTAATTAGAAGGAACTTTGTTCATATTTGCAATGCAACCCGATATCACTTTCTCCATTTGCACAAATAGGTGGACTGAGATGAGGTCTGAAAGTGCTTCTGTCTCTAAAATTTATGTTTTTATGACTACTCAGCTTCTACAGGGATGGAGAATGGAGGCCAATTTAGATGTCCCCAGCTAGCTAAATCAAGGAAGGCTCGGGCGCCTGGGTGGCTCAGTTGGTTAAGCGACTGCCTTCAGCTCAGGTCATGATCCCGGAGTCCCGGGATCGAGTCCCGCATCGGGCTCCCAGCTCTGCGGGGAGTCTGCTTCTCCCTCTGACCTTCTCCCCTCTCATGCTCTCTCTTACTCGCTTTCTCTCTCTCAAGTAAATAAATAAAAAAAAATCTTTAAAAAATAAAAAAAAATAAATCAAGGAAAGCTCAATTGCCCAAAGGAAGTGATGGGAAGGAAGAAGTGAAGGGGGTCCTGAAAGCAGAGCCATGCCACCTGTCCCTGCAGTGAGCAGTTAGAGTAGGGGAGGTGGGGCTAGGCCAGTGTGGCTGTGCTCAATGGCTGTGGCTTGCAGTTGCCTGTGCATTGTCCTCATGAGGACTACAGGCTGGTTAGGAAACTTTGGCCAAGCCACATAGGAGGATTCCTTTGTCTCTTATCCCTGCAATCTAGAAGTGCCAAGATCAGGTGACTGTAAGGCTGGCTCTGGGTTTCACCTTTTGGATGTCTCGTCCCTCAGGTCCTGGCTGCTGTCTACAAGGCCCTGAATGACCATCATGTTTACCTGGAGGGCACCCTGCTGAAGCCCAACATGGTGACTGCTGGACATGCCTGCACCAAAAAGTATACTCCGGAGCAAGTGGCTATGGCCACCGTCACAGCTCTCCACCGGACCGTTCCCGCAGCTGTTCCCGGTAAGGCTTTCCTTCTCTGACTGGAGGTCTTAGCTCTTATCCCGTGAAGGTGTTCCACCAGCACTGGTGTTTGCCCAGGAGTCTTGTATCCAGGAAACACAGACCTCTGTATCTCACAGGTGGCCAGCACTTCCCCTCACACTCCATGATACCACATAGCCTGAGTCTGTCCAAATGCACACAATCCATTGATTTCCTCAATAGTTCACCACACTCCTTATTTATTAAAGCCCTCTCTCCTTAGCCCTGCTAACCTTGGCAAAAGCAAACTAATTTTTCCAACCCAGTACCATGCAAATCAAGTAGAGAAAGAATGGAGGCATTCCATTTCTTTTAGGCTCCTGGCTTGCTTTCTCAAGCTGGGTAGAGAAGCTGGGGATAGTAGAGTGCACTGGCTTCTCTTCTTCCAGGCATCTGTTTCTTGTCTGGCGGCATGAGTGAAGAGGATGCTACGCTCAACCTCAATGCTATCAACCTTTGCCCTCTACCAAAGCCTTGGAAACTGAGTTTCTCCTACGGACGGGCCCTGCAGGCCAGTGCACTGGCTGCCTGGGGTGGCAAGGCTGCCAACAAGAAGGCAACCCAGGAGGCTTTCATGAAGCGGGCCCTGGTAAGATGCTATTCCTTTTTTTTTTTTTTTTTTAAAGATTTTATGTATTTTAGAGAGAGAGAGCGAGAGCAGGCAGGGAGAGGGGCAGTGGAAGAGGGAGAGAGAGAATCTCCAGCAGACTCCCTGCCCAGCGCAAAAATCGAGGGCTGGGCTGGATCCCACGACCCTGAAATCACAATCTGAGCCAAAATCAAAAGTCAGACACTCAACTGACTGGGCCACCCTGGTGCCCTAAGATGCTACTAGTTCTTATCTACTTGATCAAGTGGATACTAGGAGCCTGGCTCTCTTACCTGGAGAAAGAGATTTTTTTTTGTTTTTTTTCATTGTTTTTTTTCAGGCCACGCCGGTATCTCAAGATAGTATTTACTAGATATTTGAAAAGGTGGCATTAGAGCTCAGTAGGAAGGTAGGGGTTGGGGAGAGTTGTGAATGATCTGCACTGGGAGTATGGTTGATGACAGTAGACAGTAGACAATCACCACAGAGACACTTGAGAGGGAAGAGAAGAGGGCCAAGGACTGAACCCAAGCACCTTTCATTTTAGGAAGAAGTAGAAGAAAGCCACTACGACAAGCAGCAGTAATAAGATAGGATGTGCCAAGGATCCTGGGAACAAATAGAAACAAGTTTCAAGGGGGCCAGTCGTAACACACTATAGAGGGATTTGGAATAAAAGCTGAGAAAAAAGCTGAGGCCGGCATATGGGAGCCTACTGGTGACCCTCAACACAACAGTTTCCATAGAGAGAGAAGAGGAAAGATGCCCATTCAAGAAGATTGTCAGGAAAAGGCACAGAAAGAGGACCAGGAGAAATGAGGACAGAAAAGGATTTTATTCCGTCAGTAACGATTCCTTTTTGAATATCTACTCTGAGCCAGGGACTGGGATGAACAAAGGAGACACAGATACCGGCTTCAGGGAGCTTAGAGTTTAGCCAAATAGGAGACAGCCGGGCATGTTTAAATGCAAAGCAAAAGAGTGATGGGTATTAAGGAGGGCACGTGTGGTGATGAGCACTGGGTGTTATACACAGCTAATGAACTGTTGAGTACTATGTCAAAAACCAATGATGTAGTATATGTTAGTTAATTGAACATAATAAAAAATAAAGCAATTAAATGTAAAGCAAAAGGAGCTAGAGGAGAGATTAAAGATGAGGACAGTGGGGATAATTGAGAGGACAAGGAGTTAGAAGACATAGGATTGCGTGACTATTAAGTGCAGGTGGCAGAGTTGGTCTCAGAAAGGAGGGAAGAGCAAAGAAGAAAAAAAAAGGATTTGGACTCAGGTCTGTAGAGGCGAAGGGATAGGGATATAGCGGTTGATTACAGCCGAGGGCATCTGTTGAAGCGGATAAGGGAATGGAGAGTTCCGTCTTCACAGCAGGGAAACCTGGGATAGCTATGTGAAGTGGTCCACTAGGAGACTCACCAGACAGAAGGGCCAAGCATCAGGCAAGGTGCAGCTGAAATGAGAGTGAGTTTGAGGTAGATTAACTTAGATCCTGAATTTTCCTAATAGCTCTCTTAATCATGCAGGAAGATCTAGAGCAAGATCTAAATGGGATCTTGAGGAAGATCTAAATGGGGAATAGAATAGAAGAGTAAAAATTCAAGAGGGAGACAGAAGAGTGCTGAATTTGAGCAATCGCCCTATTTGGCTTGCTGATCACAGAGGAGGCTGGACGAGGAATCAAGTGTAGCCAGAAGTTTGGCAATGAGGCGCTAAAGGGCAAGCAGACCCCAGAGAAGCTCAGAAGCCATCTCAGGGGCATGAGTGAGGTGTAAGATGTTAGAGGTAGTGCCTTACTTTGTTAGGATGGAGAGCTGGGTGTGGCCGTGCTGGGGTGTAGCTGATGAGGGGTGGGGAGACACAGCTAATACGATGGGAGTGATTATGAAAGTAAGGTCGGAAGAGTCATCCACACAAAAGAAGGGAAGCTGAGCTCATTTAGGCTAGTGGTTCTCAAGCTTGAGTATGTATCGAAATCACCTGGATGGCATGTGAAAACAGATTCTGGGCCCCAGCTACTGAGTTTCTAACTGAGAAGGTCTGGGGTCAAACTAGAGAATTTCCATTTCTAAGAAGCGCTGAGGTCCATGCAACAAGCTTTGAAAATCACTGTAGATACAGAAGTGAGTCCCGGAGAGAGCAAGATAATAGCAACAGGGACTTGAAGACATGGTACCACTGAGTGGCACTCAGATATTATTATGGCAGGTTTTGTAATTCTGAACTCCCCTTTAATTGGAATTTACATAAGGAATCAAATGATAGTATGATTACAACTACAAAAAACGATATAATCTTGTGAGCAAGTATAGGTAGAAAACGGAAATTTTTTAAAAAGGAATTTTTAAAATTGGCCATGTTGTACCTCTGGCTGCACCTTGCCTGATCCTTTGGGATAACGTCCGGTCCATTTCCTAGCAAACTGCAAACTTCTCTGCTTGAAACATCCATTCTCTTATCACTGTATCAATGAAAAGTTTCTCAACTTCAGTTTCTAATACTGTTGCAATATTGTTGGTACTAAAAAGAAACTTTCTCAGCAACTGACACAAACTTCAGCTTGCCTGAGAGATGCTCTGAAAACTGGGATAAAGAAGAAAATGATGTATTATAGAAGGCAAGAGAGGCTATCAGCACCAATATTTAGCAAAACCACCGTAAGGAGAGAGAAATCCAGATGCAGGTGGAGCTGCTTTCAAATGAGAGCGGAATGTCAAGTACAGGGTTGCGTCTGCTCTAACCCCACGTCCTCTCTCACGCTTGTTTTTTAGGCTAACTGCCAGGCAGCCCAAGGACGGTATGTTCACACGGGCTCTTCTGGTGCTGCTTCTACTCAGTCCCTCTTCACAGCCTGCTACACCTACTAGACCCCCCCGCCCACCAGCCTGCCTCCAGCTCTTCTGGGTGCCTTGGCAGGAAAGAGAACAACTTTTCTACTGTCCCTGGAAATTAGACAAAATCAGATCAGAACTACTGGAAACACAACGCATGTTAAATTCTTAGACACGACGAAAAAAAAATCAGTTCCTGAAACGTAGGTGTGAATATCAAGGATCTGACGAAATTTCATGCAATTTCCTTGCAACGGCTTCAGCTCCCCGTGCCCCAGAGTATCCACCTAAGAAAAGAATAGACTTGAAAACAAAACCAGCTCTCCATTCGGCTAACGACCACCAGATATAACACCTCAGAAGCTGAGTGTGGAGAAGTGTGTCTTATTTAACAATCATAGCAGTGGTAGGTTATGAAGAGGCAACTGCAAACAACAAAGAAATAAAATGTTCTAGAAGCCTTCAGCTGGTATCAGGTTTTACTTTCTGCTCCTTCTTCCAAAGGGCTCAGTATATTTCCCGACCTTTGACCCTATGAGACATGACTGACATTAATGGTCGGGGTCCTCAACTTGGGCTACTCATTGGAATCATCTGCCCAACATGTGAAAACCCAGATGTTGAGGCCACACTCCAGCCCAGTTAAGTCACAAACTCTGGATGTGGGATCCTCCAAATATCACGGTTTCTTAACAGCTTCTTTGGTGATTCCAAAGTATAGCCACATTTGAGAACTACCACACTAAATTTCAATTCTGAGGATATTTTAAAAGGAAAGCCTTTAATAATAGGAAGCAAGCTACACTGTAAAATGACTTTAAGCAACATGCAGAGTGCAATGGGAGAATCAGCATGGCTTGGATGCTCGTAGCATTCCTCTCGAAGTGACCCAGGTTTGGTGACACACACTCCACTCCCTATGCACATCTAAGCACACTGCCTCAGTCTGCAGTAAATACAGTTCACATAATTATACTTTATTGCAGCTTTCAATTTTCAGAATTAACCTATAGAACAAGCATTAGAGACAACCATAGTTTCAAAAGAGAATTTAAATATAATTTTGTACAATATAAAAATTATGATTTTGGTGAAAAAAGTAATGATTTCACTGACAAGCTAGGAAATTAAAGGAAGAGGAGAGGTGGAGAGAAGCGAAGTGAACATTAATTCACTTAGTGGGGAGTCATGATACTACTTAAAATTGGTGGATGAAGAAACAGTGCTTAAAAAAAGAAATAACACTTTAAGTCTATTCAAGGGAATGGATATAAATCATGAAAAATATTCACGCGTATAATTAATATAGGAGAAAAGTAGTAAACTAAATTCTTTGTCTTGAAGAGTGCAAAGATAAATGATATTGCTTAGAGTAGATAAATTAAGAACTAGAGGCATACACGTAGCATGTAGAGGAATAAGACAGAATTGGTCCAAAGGACTTTGTTTTAGGAGAGAGACCTGGGAGTGCGGCACAGGGAGGACTTTTAGTCACATGTCTCTACCACAATTTGAGTGTTTGTTTCCACACACTTGTACTACTTCTGTAAAGACAACTGTATTCATTTGACCAGAGGCTTTCGCTTTTACTAGGATGATATAGCCAAGCCTAGAACAGTTAAATTACTTGCTGACAGTCACACATGTAGGGGTTTAGGGGTTGAGAGCTGAGAGATGAGAATTCAGGTCTCCTTCTCCTATAATGGGCATGTGACCAGGGAGAAAGGTAAGGACAGGGCAACAGGCAGTGTTCAAAACCTCTGTCACCAGTGATGTAGGTCTTCTACATGTCCTTTTTTCCAGGATTTTATTTATTTATTTATTTATTTATTTATTTATTTATTTATGTAGAGAAAGAGAGTGTGTGTGAGTGGGAAGGAGGAACAGAGAGAGAGGGACAAGCAGACTCAGCACTGAGCACAGAGCCCAATGTGGGGCTCCATCCCACAACCCTGAGATCGTGACCTGAGCCGAAATCAAGACCTGGACGCTTAACTGACTGAGACACCCAGGAGCCCTGGTCTTCTACATCTTTTACTGTATTCATTCATTCAGCAAATAGTTGAGATCCTACCATGTGTTAAGCTCGCTTAAAGCTGGTAATACCTGGTGTGACAAAACTCTTCTGCCAGAAAATTTTTATCTAGAGTTTACTCAGCACCACTGACCCTATGTTGTGGAGAAAACGCCTAGACTCTCATTTATGGGTTTAGTGAGAATTTATAATCAAGGTTAAGTTATTTAAGTATTTTGATCCAGGCTGGATTACATTTCACTGGGGATGAGAATTTATATAATGCATTTTCCTGGCTATCATCTGATATATTTTCCCAACTAAGACACTACAGTTGTCTTTGAAATCTCAACCCCAGTACTTTACTCCACTCAGGGTAATATGAAGACAAGTGTAATAAGGCTATAGACTTTAATTTCTATTAACTGTATGATCACTGAGTGAATATATTAGTGGCTTCCTACCTTTTGGTACACCTGTCAGATATATTCTAGTAGTTATTGAACACCTACTAAAAATAAAATTTGGTACTAGGCACTAAAGGTGATTAAGAGAAGTTTCAGCTTTAGGGTAGGCATGACATTTGCATGCTACACAATGAAGCTTAAGTAGATAAGCAAGAAACGCAGATGCCACTGACTAGGGGTTGGGAAGAGGGAGGAGATAGCATTTAGGGTGGCATCAAGGGAGGGCAAAAGGCAAGGAACTGAGAACTGCCTTTGTGTAAGAAAATTTAATGGAAGAAGATGATTCCTTGAAGGCATAAGTGTCAAAAGCCAAGGTCACAAAAAATTAGTAAATGCTGGAAGGAATAAAAAGAAGAATTTGGCTTTGCTCTGAGGAGGAAGGAGGAGAGAAGGGAGAGAAGAGGCAGGGAAATGAGCAAGGATAAAGGAAAAAAAGAGAAAGGAGGGGGAAAGGGAGCAGGCAGGGAGAAGCCAGGGCAAAATGGAAGTAGGAGAGGTGACTAAATAAAGCACTTTTAAGAAGGTGGAGAAATCTCAAGCAATCTAAAGACATTTGTCTGCTTGAGAGGAAGAGGAAGAGCTGAGTTTCACACATGAGTTTACATCCTGCTATCCAAAAAAAAGATCCTGAGATGATTCATAATGATTCATAATGTGAATTAATTTAGCAGAAGCTGAAGCCAACTGTGACAGTGAGAATATAAGCCTCTAGAACTTTGCAGAAATCTTGGAGCAGGCTTTATGCAACACAGGATGGGACTTCCAGTCCATCTGATTTAGTTCTTGTGGGGTAAAAGCCTCCAGCTGACATCTACATTTCCTCGCAGCAACAGCGGAAGAACCCTGGGGCCAAGGCGCTAAGGCAGTTGACCAACGTCATACCACCAGTCGGTGAGACCTGCAAAGTCCTCTTGCAAGGCAGTACTTGGGGTGGTAAAAAGCAGTCGTTCTGGAGTCAGACAGTCTAAGTTCAAATGCTGGCTCTGCTACTTACTATAAGGCCATGTGACCTTGGGCATATTGTACAACCTTTCTCTTGTTCATCGCCAAAAAAAAAAAAAAAAGAAAACAAAAAGTATAGCATTGCAAATTACTGAGACATTAAATGAGTCACTACATCTCAATAACAAGTTCAGATCCCTTATCACAATTTTCACAATCCTGAAATCCAAAAACCTCTGAAAACCAAGTTTTCTCCTAAGTTTGCAGCAAATTATTTGGTGGCAAAACCTGACTTGAGGCTGTCATCTTTATTCCACTTGGTGGGATGTGGAGCTAATGTGTCTGATTTTAGGTGCTGACTCACAACTTGCAGAGGGAGTTATACAATATATAGCATAAGCACTCTATTTAACCTCTAAAATCTGAAAATTTCTCATTTCTAAAACACATACACCCTCAAGGCTATCAGATAAAGGATTGTGGACATGTCCTTAGAATAGTATCTATCTCGGGGCGCCTGGGTGGCTCAGTGGTTAAAGCCTCTGCCTTCGGCTCAGGTCATGATCTCAGGGTCCTGGGATCGAGCCCCGCATCGGGCTCTCCGCTCAGTGGGGAGCCTGCTTCCCCCTCTCTCTCTCTGCCTGCCTCTCTGCCTACTTGTGATCTCTCTCTCTCTGTCAAATAAATAAATAAAATCTTAAAAAAAAAAAAAAGAATAGTATCTATCTCACATGTAGGGTAAAAATGAATTACCTACGCTCAGTAGAGCCCAGAGGGCTCATGTAGTGCTACCAATTCCCTGAGCCCGTATTCTAGAGAGGATGAATGAAGAAACAGGAGTAATGGCAAAGCTCAACACAGCCAGTCATAGTTCTTTTTTCATTCCTCGAATAAATATGTTTTCCTGGCTGTAACAGTCTGTCCTAAGCCTCCAGAAATGGTCAAATGCTCAATTCTGGGTATCAGTCTCTGATACATTTATAAAATGATACATTTATACATTTATACATTTATAAAATCAGTCAACAAGTATTCACTTAGCACCTACTGTATGCTCGGCGATGTGAAGATACTACATGGTCCTGACCACCATGTCAGATGAGGAAGATAAGGATACAGTTAGGAAACAAAACGGTACACAACAATGTGCTAAATTAACAGTGGCATAGGCGAGGTGCTGAGACCAAAGGGGCTTTATAAAGACAGTGGGATGAATTACAGTTTATTGCTAGTTATATATATGATCTTGGGATCTCAAGCCTCAGTTTCGTTATCTGTAAAATAGGTTGTTGTGAAGTTAGAAATATTTTATGTAGAGTGCCGGATACATAAGTCGTGAATAAATATTTTTTTCCCCCGTCAGTTGGTTCTTGGAGAATGGTAAAGGCACTTGAGTGGGTGTGAAGATGAATTAACTTTATACCAACTAGAACACAGATTGTATATGTTGAGGTCACTGTTGGAAATTAGATTAGAAGGGTGAGGGCAAATGGAGCTGCACAGTGAAGGGGAAGGGGAGATCGGGCAGGGATATTATGGAAAGTCTTGCCTTAGAGTAATGAGAAATAGGGACCAGTGAATAATTTTGGAGCAGAAAATGTGATAAAAGAATAGTGCTGAAAATTATTTTTTTTTGGAAGGTCGGGGACTGGGAAGAGATTGGGAAGCTGGGAGTAGCTTAGTGTGTAGAAGAGCAAATCCAGTATAGGGCCTAGACTCTTAGTAGTAGTGGGTGAGTAGACATGAGATCTTTAGATTGGAGAAAATAACAACAAAAACTCTCATATAAAAAACAAACAAAAAACTCTCATGTAACGTTGCTATTTACCACTCTAATAACAAGTCTCTGTTTTATTGCAACCCAACAGGCAAGTACTGGGACAAAGTAATTCACAATTCTACATCTACTTCTCAAAAAGTGGCTTACATACATGCACAGACTCAGCCCTTTGAGTATGGTGGCAGCACAGTGAAATACAAAGCCTCTTCTAAACAGAGCACTAATTCTGGCAGCTCAGAACAACCAGGACGAGGCTGTAGCCCGAGGGCTCAGATGTCAGAGAAATCCATCCTGCCCTCTTAAAAAATTCAAGGTCAAACATCTTTCTAAAGCCACTTCCAACTTTTCCTTGTCCTGCCTTGGTTTTCCCTGGAGCATTTTATAGGCTAAAGAAGTCAGGGTGCATTTCTTGGTCCCAGGGATGCAAAGACTATTATGTGATATAGGTTACCTTAGCCATTGAACATGAGATGCACGTTCTTGAGAACATGGCTCCTGGACAGGAAATAGCACAGCTAGAGATGTGCTCTGTTTTATTCCTGTAAAATATATCAAGACTCAACATTTTGGAAAATTACATGATTTCCCCCCATTCTTTACACTGTAGAGAACATATGGCTTACTAGTCACTTCTCAAAGTCTCCTTGAGGACAAAGGACTCCTTGAAGCAACTATGCAACTAATACAGTATTAACATAGCACCTGATGAGTATTTTAAAATACATGTTAATGGAATTTGTACTATTTGTGCAATAAAGTAAATGCACCTATCCTTCTATTTTCCATGCATTATGGTTATAGAGTTGGCCTTAGAAAGAAATCAATCAACCCACTCCTGCCAACCCAAGGCCATAGAACACATTTGAAGGAGAGAAGGAAAGTGAAAGGTATTAAATACTGATTAGGAACAATGACTTAAAAAAAAAGCTTGTAATATTTGCACTAGATTTTTTAAAAAGTTAAAATTTACTCTACAAATATTATGCCCAACTGGGTATGCTGTGTATGTCCCTAGATTTGCTGATGACATCCTCCTTCAGGAAGACAGATGAAAATGAAATGCCTCACTTATCAGAATTAGAGAAATGGAGCATTGCAGTGGTTTTCCATTTTTTTTTTTTCCACCAAAGCCGCCTTTTACCCGCTTGTTTTAAAATGTTATCTACTGTGATGTTTTTTTGTTTAACTGGGCTAAAGGATGCTGGTAAAATACTATCTCTTGTAGTGAGGGTTTCTGGAAGAGATGGGCATTTGCATCTGTAGACTGAGTCAAGATCGACTTTACCAATGTTGGTGGGCATCATCCAATTCATTGAGGGCATGAACTGAACAAAAAGGCAGAGGAAAGGCAAATTTGCTCTCCACCTAAGCTGGGGCATCCATCTTCTCCTATCCTTGGACATCGGTGCTCCTGGTTCTTGGGTCTTTGGGCTGAGCCTGAATTATACCACTGGCTTTGGTCGTTCTTGTTTATAGCTGGCACCAGACTTTTTGGCCTTCATTTAAGTACACTAACTCAAAACTTTCTCCTCCTATTCACTTTCGCATTGTCTCTTAAGCTAAAACAGAGGCAGCACAAGATGTGCTCTGTGTGTACTTTTTGGAAAGGTATCCAGGTGAGTATCGGGTGTACCAGTAATATTTAAGCTGAGCGCTAGTTACATAGGTTTAGTTGTGAAATTCAGAGCTGCACACTTAAAAATGTGTGCCCCTTTCTCTTCTGCACACACACAATTTAAATACAAGGAAAATGTTATCACAGAATTTTTGGCAGCATAAAGTCCTATCTCTTTAGCATGGAAACTCCCCCCTGCCCTTGTTCACAGGCAGCCTTAGCCACCTGCCACTTTCCCATCACCACGCAACTGGAGCTCACTATGTAGCTAGCAGGTCCTCTGATGATTTTGTCTTCAGACACTGTTCTTTTTTTTGGTACTTATCTTTTAGTCTCATCTTAAGCATCATCTTCTCTTGAAAGATTTAACTTTCTCCATCTCTCTTCTTCATGTGCCTCCCAGTTCTTTTATCATCCTCTTAGAGAACCACCGTGAACATTGCAATAACCTTGCTTTAAAAAAGTTAATCTTTTTGGCTATGTTTTATACAAGCAATGAATTGTCTATATAATCAAGAACTGTTTCACTGCAACTAGAGTTTTGAGCTATCACTCCACGTTAACAACCAAGGATGTTAAAAATTATGTAATTTTAGTAGGAATATCTCACATGACCATGTCCCCATATTATGATGAGGTCAACAGCCAGAGCTTCTGCTAACCAAGATAACCATACACGAAATAGATGCAACTCTGGCAAAAAGCACAATGGTTAAGTGTGCATGCAACTATGCCATATGGAAAACACTTCACATCAGGCTTTTCAAAATACTGAGAACAGGTCTAAGAACCTTATTATTAGTTGAGACACTGGCCTGAGAATGACTCGTGTAGAATAAGTAAATCTGGGGAAATTTCAGGAGGATAGGAGGCAGGAGGATAATTGAGCCATCAAGCGTATTTTGTTACTTTTTATACTTTTCATTAGGTTACAAACTCTGTTTTGACAAGTTAGCTGTATGCTGACTACCTAATTTGAATAGGGGAGAGCACAATTCCTACACATACACCTTTATGTTCGCATGTGTACACACAAATACTCCCAGAAGATAAAGTGTGGAGGGGACGTTCAGAATGTCTGTAATGTAGAAGGGAGGTGTTTTTCTCAAACTATTAGGTAGGTAGAATTACAGAGTTCCAGGGATTTGGAATTCTATACTAAGAAACTAAAGAATCTGGACTTAACCCTAAGGGCACTATCCCAGAAAAGGTCACTACAGGCACACCTTGTTCTATCGTGGTTTGCTTTATTGTACTCTGCAGATACTGCATGTTTTCACAAATGGAAGGTTTGTGGCAAACTAGTATCAGGCAAATCTCTTGATTCCATTTCTCTAAGAGCATTTGCTTACTTTGTGTCTCTGTGTCACATTTTGGTAATTTTCACAATATTTTGAACATTTTCATCACTATTATATTTGTTACACTAACCTGATTAGTGATTATGATTCACTGAAAGCTCAGAATGATGGTTAGCACTTTTTAGCAATAGATATTTAGGTATTTTAAAATTAAGGCATGTACATTGCTTTTGTAGACATAATACTATTGCACAGTTACTAGTGCAATACTTTACTACTACTGTAAAGTGTAAACATAACTTTTATATGCCGTAAGAAATCAAAAATTAAATTGACTTGCTTTATTGCAATATCTGCTTCACTGCAGTGCTCTGGAACCAAACACTATCTCCAAGGTATGCCTGTAGTCACAGGTACAACGAGTGAGAGCAATTTCTTTTAAATCCTTGATTCTAATTTTTAAGTGCAGTATATATATGACAGGATAGATTTTGAACAAAAATAACAAAGAACTCTTACACAAAGAAAAAAACAAAACAGGTTTAATGATTAAAACAGATGAATTAATAGGTTTATATAACCATCAACTAAGGGAAGCCCTAGAACCAGAAATAAGGATTTTAAAATCGCATGCAAAGTCTAGTTACCATAAAAACCAAAGCAATACCAAAATATCTCAGCTTCCTAGTATAGACTCCAGGTCTTTTTATTTCCAACTCTTGGTAATCAAAATATGTACACTTTCACATGCTACCGGTAGTGGAGGAATAAGATTATTTGTATATGACTTCAATTATGTTTCACAGATAGAAGGGCACAAAAAGAAGTGTCTTCCTCCACTTTCTCGGGCCCATCTTGAAAAAAGGCACTCCCGAAGGTTCCTTGGTAACACCTTTGCTAGGTTTGTTAATTACTCAAATAATCTTTACATGTAAGATTAATGGTCCACTCATTTCATAGATCTGGGAACCACAAGGCATTGGAACGGTTTCTTTAACTGACATGCCAAATAATTGGCTTTCTTAAGCAATGACCCAAAAAATCTTTGAATAAACACTGGGGCTCTGTTTCCTTGAAAACTTCATCATATGCTTAATTACTAGGCTTTGGCATGCACTGCCAAACATATTACAGAACTGAATGAACCGCCATACAATGGTGGCAGGGGACTCTCGAATAATTACTCTAGTTTTCTCACTTCTGCTCCCTTGTACCAATCCAACTTTGTCCTTGTCCCTTTATGAATTATAATACCAAGTGCTCTGAACCTGGGTTTGACCTCTCTCCTGAAAGATGTGTGAGGAAAAAGATGCTTAAATAAATTACTGAGTCCTTCTCTAGGATCATCAAAACAAAGAGTAATGGAAGTCTTCAGCTGCATGTGGGCAGTTGTCCACCTTTCACAGAATCTTTAGAAACCATTTGCCTGAGGCCAAGGAGAATCTGCTTTGTCACTAAACCTAACTCATGGTGAGCCATACTGAAACTGCACTTGGGTAGCTAGTCTCAAGTCAAACTGCGCTTGAATATTTCTCTACATTTACTGCATCCACGTAGTGTGCAATTTCTGATGCTGAATAAGAGATATGCGGCAATTGAAGGCTTCGCCACAAGCATCACATTCATGGGTTTCTTGGGTTTTTGCCTCTGTGTGGATCTTCTGATGGTTGACAAGGCTGCGCTGTTGACTAAAACTTTTGTCACACTTTTCACACTTGTACGGTTTCTCTCCTGTGTGTATTCTCTGATGCTGAATAAGGCCCGAGTTCCGGCTAAAGGCCTTCCCACATTCATCACATTTATGGGGTTTATTACCTGTGTGAACACCCTGATGTCGAATAAGATTACAAAGCTGACTAAAGCTTTTGCCGCACTGTCTGCACAGATAAGGTCTCTCACCAGTGTGGATTCTTTGATGTTCAATAAGAAATGAGCTCCGACTGAAGCTTTTCCCGCATACAGTACATAGATAGGGCTTTTCACCAGTGTGGATTCTTTGATGTTGTACAAGATGTGCACTGACACTGAAAGTTTTCCCACATTCATCACATTTGTAAGATTTTTCCTTGGGGTAGACTTCCTGCTGTATAACAAGACTACAATTTGGATCAAAACTTTCCTTGGTTTCATTGTATGAATAAGTCTTCTCTCTGGTGTGGATTCTCTGATGCTGAATAAGACCTGAGCTTCTACTAAAGGCTTTTCCACATTCCTCACATTTATGGGGTTTGTCTCCTGTGTGAATTCTCTGATGACGAGTAAGGTTGCACAGCTGACTGAAGCTTTTCCCGCACTCTTTGCACTGATAAGGTCTTTCACCCGTATGGATCCTCTGATGTTCAATAAGGAATGAGCTCCGACTGAAGCTTTTTCCACATTCGATACAAAGAAAAGGCTTCTCACCAGTGTGGATTTTTTGGTGTTGTATAAGGTATGTACTTAATCTAAAAGCTTTCCCACATTCCCCACATTTATGGGGTCTTTCCCCAGTGTGAATTCTCTGATGTTCAACAAGTAATGAATTTCGACTAAAGCTTTTCTTACATTTGGTACAGTGATAGGGTTTCTCACCAGTGTGAGTTCTCTGATGTTCAATAAGGTGTGACTTCCAACTGAAGGCTTTCCCACAGTCACTACATTTATGGGGTTTCTCACCTGTATGAATCCTTTGATGTTTAACAAGGCTCCTTCTCTGGCTGAAGCTCTGTTTACACTGATTACACTGATAGGGTCTCTCTCCAGTGTGGATTCTCTGATGTCTAATAAGAGTTGAGCTCACACTAAAAGTTTTTCCACAATAATTACACTCATAGGGCCTTTCCCCAGTGTGAATTCTCTGATGTTCAATAACAAACGAACTGCGACTAAAACTTTTCCCACATTCGTTGCATTGAAAAGGCTTCTCACCAGTATGTACCCTTTGATGTTGAATGAAATGGGCCTTCCGGACAAAACCTTTTCCACATTCTTCACATTTATGGCATTTCTCTTCTGAGTTTGGTCTCTTACGAATAATGTTACTGTTTCCTCTGAACATTCTCTGTTCCTGGGCCAAAGATTCCCTTGGTATTTCCCATAAGAAGATGCCTCTCTGTTTATCTAACCTACCAACAAGTTCAAAGGTTTCCCTACCTATGGGATCTTGGTCAATTTCACTTTTGATTCTTGTAACTATTACACCCTGTGGTTCCACTTCTTCCTCAATCTCCTCAATTTCTTGTTTCACAGTTGGCTCCTCATCCTTATCTCTGTTCAAAACATCTGGAATAATAAACAGAAAATAGAAAGATCAGCTGGGCTCTTTGCTAGCGAGGAGAAATGCTTAGGAAAATAAGATCAATATAAATTAATCCACTACATCTATAAAATGTGAATTACCACTCCACAGTATAGTGAAGATTAAATTAGTTTATATACACAAAGCATTTAGGACAATACCTGGCAAAGAATACAAGCTATATAAATATTATTAGTTATATGATGAAATATTTTTCTTGGAGAAGGGGTATGAAAAGAGCGAGTGTGTGAGTGTGTGTGTATGTTTTTAAAGAAGCAAGCTTTTAAGTTTTTATTTTTTTAGTAATCTCTATACACAACATGGGGCTTGAACTCACAAACTCGAGATCAAGAGTCACATGCTCCTCCGACTGAGCCAGCCAGGCGCAGTAAAAGAGTGTTTTTATGAGGCAAATGATGAGTTAGTAGGGGCAAGCAGAATTGGGAGGAAGGGCTGGTAAATCAACAATTTTGCAAGGTAAGATGGGGAAACAATGAAATAAAACGAGTAGTGGTGTGATGAAGTATTCCATGAAGGAAAAAAGGATGATGCAGAAAAAAAACAGTAGGTTCAGGAAAATGCGAGTTAAGACAGCATTACTGAACCATAAGTAGACCAAATAACTGGCAGAAATGAACACAAAATGCTGAAAAGGATAAAAGACAAAAACAAAAAACAAAAACAAAACAGGGGAAGCAACAATTCATTCATTAACAAGAATTTAGTTATTGCAAACAAAAGCATTCCAGGCGTTGTGTAATGATTCAGGATTCAAAGATAAGTCATGAAGTTCCCTACCAAATAAAATGAATGATGAGTACACTGAGGAGAGAAAATAACATGATAAAATATTTAACTAAAGCAGTTCCTATACTGAGACAAAATGGCTTTTAAAAATAAAATAATGAGTTATTATGGACATTGGGGAGGGTATGTGCTATGGTAAGTGCTGTGAATTGTGTAAGACTGATGATTCGCAGACCTGTACCCCTGAAGCAAATAATATATCACATATTAATAAAATAAAATAAATTAATTAAAAATTAATTTAAAAGGGCGCCTGGGTGGCTTAGTGGGTTAAAGCCTCTGCCTTCAGCTCAGGTCATGATCTCAGGGTCCTGGGATCGAGCCCCGCATTGGACTCTCTGCTCAGCAGGAAGCCTGCTTCCCCCTCTCTCTCTGCCTGACTCTCTGCCAGCTTGTGATCTCTCTGTCAAATAAATAAATAAAATCTTTAAAAAAAAAATAAATAAAATAAATTAAAAAAAAATAATGGGTTGGAGTGACAAGGAGTCTATGATATAGAAAGACATAATAAGATAAATACAAAGGAACATGGTCAGGGTTAAGTAAAGAAACAGAGAAAAAGCAGTCTGTGGTAACTTATGCCCTCACCTACCACGTTCTTCAAGTACACATGATTCTCACTCTTCTAAAGATGTAAGAGCCAAGTTGGAACCATTTAGTTCCAACTGAGAGTCTCTAAGATATCTGAGAAATGAAAATCTTGCATGTGTTGAAGGAAAGATAACATAATGGTCTATGATGAAACAGACTGGCATACAGAACCCTTGAGTCTGCCTCTGACTTCTTTCCTGTTTTTCTATCTCTTGCTGTCTGCCAGATAATTCCACTAGGAGACCTGATCGGTACCATATATATATATACTTGGCCCTAAACAATTTCCTTTTTTAGACTTCCTCTTTTCTCTCTTCTTCTACCTTTGGAGTCATCTCTGAATTTTCTTTTCACTTACTTCAAACCAGTCATTAAGTTATTTTATTCCAAAAAAACTTCTCTTATTCCTCAAAGAAATCAGGAGAAACTTTATTTCTGCTTATGCTACTAACAGTATTATCTCTTAAATTCACTTCGGTGGACTGCTTTTTCCACATAACGAAAAAGGATGAGAGAACTCCCTCAACTTTCTGCCCCCTGCCTATAAAATGATCTGCAATGGTACATGAAGATATATTCCATCCCTATCCAAAGCTAATTCATCTACCTTCTCTTGATCCCACGTGTCTCTTGAGCACTTAATTACTATCATTGTTTCCTCCTCCTTTCACCTGTTCTCCATTGCCAACATACATACATATGCTCAGCATACAAATATGCTCAACTTTATCTTGAACCTGAAACCCTTCTCTTAATGAAATCTAAGTTTTGAAATAAAATCTTAACACTGTAGGTCTCCCTTTCTCAGGTATGTTTCCCATGCCCACCTCCTCCCCTACAACCTACTGTGAAATATGGCTTCTGTTTCCAGCATCTAGAAAAGCTTCTACGAAATCACCAATGACTCTTGAGTAACAAATACGATAAACATCTTCAGTCCTTATTCAGCAGCATCTGCCACTATTGACTAGTCCCATTTTGACACTATCTGTTTTTTATTTCTATGCCATTATATTCTTTTAGTTCCCTATTTCTTATTTGGCCTTTTCTAATAAATCTCCTTCATGTATTTCTCTTCCTTCGTTAACCATGGAAGGTTACATTCTTACCTTGCTCTCTCTATATAGTCTGGGTATTGCCATTTACCTGTCTCAAAAAGGGCTTACAATCAACATGATCATCATCATTTGCTGTCATGTATGTCTCCATCTCCAATCATCTCCTCTTGACAGGCATCCTCATCCATTACCCAAAGCAGAAAATCACCCTAGATTTCTCCATTTTTCTTATTGGCAAACAATCACCAAAATCAAAGATTCAACTCTCTAGTATCTACCTTCTTTCCACGTTTTCCCTTGATTATGCAAAAGCTATCTAATAATCCTTCACTCTAGCCTTTAAGTTGTCCCCATACTACATCTACTTCACTGCATCCGGAGAGATGTACATGAAAAAATGGAATTCCAGTCACATCACCACCTGTAGATTCACTAGTACTCCATCCCTTGTGAGAGCAAATCAAAGCTCTTTACACCATGATACTCAGCACTTCACAAAGGTTCTCTAAATCTTAAGTCTCCCTCTTACCCACACTCTCACACTGGAAGTGGGCAAATTGCTTACGTTAATCTTTTATGCCATTTCTTTGCATATCTCATTTTACTAAATGTCCCACAACATTGTTTACCTGGCAAACTCTTGGTTTCTCTTTAAGATTCAATTCAAGCAACAGCTCCTCTACAAAGCCTTCACTAAGTCCACTAGGCAGACTTGGGTGTTCTGTTTTTTATCACCAGCCCTCATCCACAGCTGCATTATAGCTATTATATGCACTATATTTATCTCTTCCATGGGATTGTAAATTCCTTGTGAGAAGGGGAAGTCTCTTTATAGTGTTTACCCAGTGTTGTTGTTCCAGGGGTTTTACTCAAAGGAATAAGACAAAATTACTGTTATTTGCAGACAATATAAATGTCTATGTAAAATTTCTAAAAAAAATTAAGTGAAATATAACAGCATCAAGAAAACTAAGATATAAAATAGTGGTAAGTACTTACTACCAAGAATAACCAATTAGTAAATATAGAAAAATAAAATATGTCTTGTATGATAATAAAAACCATAAAACCAGGAATAAGTCTTACAAGAATTGAATGAGAACCAAGAAAATAAGCCATAAAAATTTTCTGAAGGACGTAAGACAGATAAATAGAGTCAAGCAAATTGCTAAAGAGATTCAATGTCATAAGGATCTTAATTCTTCCCAAACCAATTTATGAACCCAATTGTATTCCAATCAAAATCTTATAAAAAACCTCAATGAATCTAAATTTCAACTGGAAGAATACAGAAAACAAGTATATCCTAAAAAAGAACATAAAAGAATGATTTATCATACCAGACATAAAATGTAATATACTCCTTAAGTAAATTAAAGAGAGGAACTGGAATGAAAATAAATAGGTCAAAGAGATAGAGAGTTAAAGAAAACAAGTGAGTTTTGGCTTCCACACAGAGTAGCACAGAAAGGATTATCCATTAGATCTGGGCTTGGTAGCTATAATCACCTTCTGAGGTCTCTGCCATGCTTTTATTCTATGTTCCCATCCTGTGATCATATAGCTAATTTGTCTAGAGTAGAGAATTGACTCAAAGTGCATCTCTCCTAGGAATTAAAACTGAAATAGGCAATTATTCTGAACATGACTAGAATTGTAATCTATCAACTCAGAAGCTATAGGGACAGAAGCATGTGGATATGAGGAGGAAAGACTAGTCTACCAAGAAGAAAGAAACACAATGCAAAGACAGAGTTCATTCCTGACTTCCTGAGCAATCCAATTTCTGGGTTTCTTTTTTTTTTTTTTTTTTAAGTAGGCTCCACGGTAGATGTGGAGCTTAAATTCATGACCTTGGGATCAAGACCTGAGCCAACATCAAGAGTCAGGCACTTAACCAACTGAGTCACCCAGATGCCCCTGGGTTTAGTCCTTTTCTGACATCCAGTTGCAGTCGTGCTCACGTATTCTGTGTGCCACCTCTGTCTCTACAATAAGTTCTCTTGTTGGCTTAAGCTAGTTTGAGTTGATTTCTATAATCTTTAATCAGTTTTAATAATATGGTAGCTGTGGAGAGAGAGAAAAGGCAAGGAAATGGTAAAGTGGAAGTGGCTAAACTTTAGGACAGAACAAGAATTACCACACATTTTCTAAAAAGGGCCAGACAATAAATATTTTTGGCTTTGTTAGCCATATGGTCTCTACTGCAATTATTCAACTCTGCCACTACAGCATGAAAGTAGTAATAGATAATACACAAAAATGGGCATTTTATTTATAAAAACAGACAGTGTGCCAGATTTGGCCTGTGGACTGACCATAGCTGCCAACCCCAGTATCCAAAAGGGTATAGAAAGAACAGTTTTTTTGGTAAAAGAATGAGAGAATCGGGAAGAATCTGCATTCCTAGCGCTAGCACAGTGCTTGATTAACTATTTAGTGAATGGATGAGTAGTTGAACAAACAATTGAGGAAAGAATATATATAATCTAAGAAGAAAAACAATGAGTTTAAGGTCTTACAAGAACAGCAATTCCCAATTCTGTCAAGATCCAATATGGCTCAAGTAGACTAGAAAGAAGTCATTAAAACTGAAGAAGTCCATTTCATTTGAAAGAACTGAAAGACTGAGAACTGAGATCAAGCTGTCAGCTGCATTATTAACACAGTTACTGAAGTGTTTAAAGAAAAATCATCACAGAAAGGAAAGGTATGAATAAAGGACCAAAATTAAATTAAATTAAATTAATTAAATTAAATTGGAAGAGAGCTATATCATTAAACTAGCAAGCTGACATGCAGTAAAACACTACATTAGAAAAAAATAAAGTAATTGTGACTTTCACCAAGGGCTCTTATCAAAGGAATGGAGACAGAGTCTATAGATGAAAAGATTGTGGAAGGAGAAATAATAACTGATAAAGAGCTGTAGTTCAGCTAAAATGAGAGCCTGAAAGTAGGAGATCACAGATGGGCTCACTGCCATGCCTTCGTCCATATGGTACTCACATTTTACAGTAGTAGGGGCAGGCAAGGCTGGGCATATGCCTGGTTCTATCAGCCAGGATACCATATGTGTGGATAAAGCTGGCAATGACTCAGAGACACCATGGCATATTGGGGAAAAAATCAGCAGTTGATATGGCTGGAGATTGAAGTGGTGTGCAAAAATAATAGATGACGCTAGAAACCCAGGCAGGAGGGGTGCCTGGGCGGCTCAGTCGTTGAGCGTCTGCCTTCAGCTCAGGTCATGATCCCGGAGTCCTGGGATCGAGCCCCACATCGGGCTCCCTGCTCGGCAGGAAGCCTGCTTCTCCCTCTCCCACTCCTCCTGCTTGTGTTCCCTCTCTCACCGTCTCTCTGTGTCAAATAAATAAAAAAAAATCTTTAAAAGAAAAAAGAAAAAGAAGAAACCCAGGCAGGAACTATTTAGAGAGGCCCTAGTAGGTACAATAAGCAATTAAGATTTTTATCCTTTAGGCTACCAGGAATTGTAAATTGTAAGCAGTTAACTAGCAAAATCACTTTGATGGCAGTAAATAGAATGTATTTAAAGAAAGGGAAATTGGAGCCAAGAGGCTAGTTTATGGACTAATGCAATAATCTAGTCAAGAGGTACTGAATCTTGAGTATATTCATTCATTCCATTACACAAATATTTAGAATAAATATACGCTTCTGTGATAAGCATATAATACATATGGCTCTGTGCTAAATGCTGGAGAAATCAAATGAAAAAAATATAGTTACTGTCCTCATGGAAACCGGTCTGGTTAGAGAAATAACATAAAGAATGATTAGAGTACAGTGTGATAAATTCAACAGAAGTGTATACAGTAGCACAGAAAAAGGAGTATTTAATTCCAAAGAGAAGGCCCTTGAGATCTGAATGGATTATTTGAAATTTGCCAGGTGTGAGTTATTTATGTGGTCTTCAAAAGAAGATGACAAAGATTTTAAAGTTCTTAGAGAAGATAAAGAGTACAATGACAATCATTAACATTTATATTATACTTACTACATGCTACTCAGTGTCCTAAGTACTTTACATATATTAACTCAGTTAATGCTCACAGTAACCCAAAGAGGTAAGTGCTATTATTATTGCTATTTTGTAAAAAAGAAACAGGCATGGAAAGGTTATGTAATTCACCCATGGTCACAAGGCTTGTAAGTGGCTGAACCATGATTTTTACTTAGGCAATTAAGCTCCAGCTGCTTCTCTTAGGTGAAAGTAAGATTTGAGACTTATCACATTGAGGTAGGTGATGATCTAAGTGTAGATAAGCTTTGCCAAAGAAAGCATATAAACTGAGAGGAAGTGTGAGAAATAAAGAGTTTCAAATATGTATAGAGAGGTGAAATAAAATAAGGTCCAAAAAAGAGTTTATTGCATTTGACAACTGGGTTATTATAGACCAATGTTAAACAATTTAAGGGGACTGGCGGAGGCAAGAAAAGGGGCTTAGAGATAATGGAAGGTAAAGTACAAAACACACATTAACTACTCTTACAAAAACCGGGCTATGAAGTGAATGAGGAGGTTACAAGGAGCAGCAAGGAAACTGTGGCTCAAAGGATCGCCACCCGCACCCCTCCTTTCCCCAACTGGAAGAGTCATAAACATACCTATTATCAAAATAAAGGTACTAGTGGAGAAGGCATAGAGACTAAAGTTGTAAGGGGAAAAAAAAAGATGACAGATGGATAAGTTCTTGGAGAAGTGAGGAAAAAAGGAGCAATCTTAAGCATGCACATGAAGGGCAGAGGAGGTGAGAGTTCACGTTTAGTAGCCTCTATCTTCTCTGTGCCACAGAAAGTGAAGTCCACTACTGAGTGATGGACCTAAGGAAAATTTTTTTAGTTTTTGGAATAGTCATTAAAAGGAAAAAGGGAATGAGAAAATCAATGATAAAAAACTGGCTGAGATGTAAAACCTACTGCAGACTAGAAGAAAAGCCATGCATATATATATACAGGGCATCAGTCCTTTCGGTTAAAGAATTTCTCCTGCTGTGTTTAGCAACTCTGGTAGGAGAAAAGGCAGATTTTATAACCAATACAGAATCTGAAGTTTGCAGAATGCAAGAGCACAATGACAAGGTGGCAAGAGAGCATGCTAGTGATAATTCATATGTTGGTCCATGGATTAGATGAGCTGGTGAAGTTAGTAGAAGACTGATAATCTGGGGGGAGAAAAGGAGAAGTCAAGGAACAGGAAACATGATAGGAGTAAGCAGATGTAGGAGGGAAGGAGTAAGAGAGGTAGAAAGGTAAAGAAATTAGAGTAAGCTCCACATGGGCAGAGGTCATGTCTGTTTTGGTCACCCCTATTTAGTTAATTTAAAATAATAATTAATAATGCCTGCAAAATTTTCAAAAGAGTAAGATATTGGGGTTTAAGATTTGCCTGCTTTGAAAAAATTGAGGGTTTGATCACTGATGTGAGCTTAACAAAAAAGGAAAGCCGGGTCCCTGAAGAGAATATGGTCAGGGATTATAGTGAGGCTTAAGTAATGACTACATCACTGATGGCATAGGTGAGCATAGAGAAGATTCTGAAATGTGATGAAATCTATGTGTGAGAGATCAAGACATGTTGACAGATGATGGGGAAAAGGAATTGAGTGGGTAGAGCAAAACTGCTGAGGCCTCCAAGGAGAGAAATTTTGCTTGAAGGGTTAAACTAATGCTTTGGGAACAGCACTGAAAATGTAGGAGAACAGTAACTTCTCCCTTCCAGCCTTGAGACAAAGGATAAAGGAAAAAAAGAGGATGCAGGAAAATAAGCAGCCTCTGCCAGGGAAGTGGTGTCCTTGGGAAAGTGCCAGTTTTCAGTTAAGGCCAGAAGGGGTAAGGAACATTATGTGAAGAAGAACAGGGGCTCCAGAAGGCAGAGTGAAAAGGGGTGGGAGGAAAGCAGTGGGAGGATGAACCAGTAGAGAAAGTACAGAGCAATATGGGAATGAGATTATGAAGATAAGAAGCCAGAAAGGCATGTATTTTGGTTATTGCAAGGAGGCTAGGGATGACAGGCATGGAAACAATTAATGGCTGAAAGATTTAAATCAGAACTTTGGACCAAAGCAGTTTTGGTACTGGTAGTGGTCCAAGTGTTCTCAGAGTCTGATTTCTTATAGCCTCTTAGATATTTTAATCAGAGAAACAAAAGATTCTTACCCAGTGAGACCAGGTTTCCATAATTCTCCATCATGACATCTTTATACAGGCTTCTCTGAGCTGGATCCAGATAATCCCACTCCTCCTGGGTAAAAAACACAGCCACATCCTCAAATGTCAGCAACCCCTGAAATAGTACGATTTCTGTAGTCAGTTCTTGTTGTCTCAAGGACAATTCTACCACTGAAAGTAGCAGAAGAAATCACTTATCAGGGCCAGATAGGCTAGGAGGAACATGACAACCAAGAGTTCCAAATGGGGCCCAATTCTCTAACAGACAAGCACCTCAAACTAGAGGATAACTGAACTGGATCCTTGTCGTCAGTGGTGATGGTCCTAAAGATAGAGCTTTTCGGGTTTAATAATTATACCCTAACATTTTTATTCTAGTAAGCTGCCCCCAAACTCCCCAAGCACCTCATTGCCCAGCTCCAACTCTACCGCACTGGCTTGGGACCCCGTTCAATTCCATGAACTTCTCTAAGCGTCTACCTTGGGTCCAAGCATCGTGACAGGCGCATAAAACACGGGGGAGGGTTAAGTGCCTCATTTGGAAGAACTCACAAATGAGAGCGCATGTTTGGAACATTACTAATTTTCTTCAACTGATTTACCAAGTCGCTCTTGGAAAAAAAGGGCCAAGTGGGAGATTTGGTCGCGAATCGCGATCCAGAGCACTACGGGTACTTCCTTGCACATCGCCGGCCCTAAAGACCACGGTCAGGGAGGCGGGCGGTGGGGGGTGCGGTGGCGCGGCCTAGCTCCGGTAGTAGCGAGAGAACCGGGATACCCAGAGGGGCGACTTACCTTTGGCTCCGGCGGGGGGCTCGGAGAGGCCATCTCCCGGACAGAAAATCAAGGCAGGAACCCGCGGCCGCACGGAAAGGAGCCTCTCGTAAGGCCTACCCAGCCTTTAGAAATTAGGCCCAACGAAGGCGAGGCCTCCAGGCTGGGTCTGGCCAGGTCCTGCCTCGGTCCCCGAGCGGTCACGACCCCAGCAGCATAGCAGACGCGCTACTTGGCCGTTCCCCAACCCCAAATTCCCTCCCCGCCTAGCTGCGCAGACTTCCAGGCTTCGCTAGAGCCTCCTCCCGGTTGCCAGTTCCTCCTCCTTTCAGCCAAGGAGCGCTATGACCGCCCGCCCCCGGACCAGAAGGCGTCACCCAGAACCTTCCCGGGACGCCCCCCAACTACAACTCCCGTCATGCTCTGAGAGAACGCCTTGGTCCAGCCTCCCCCGGCAATGGCCACCGGACTACATTTCCCGGCGTGCAAAGGGGGAGGGAGAAGCTGGAGGCGCTTAACAGGAAAAAGGGAACACCTACCACTAAGCTTACACCTGACTGGCTGGTCTTGGCGCGTCACTGCCCCTTGAGGGCAGGGCTCTAGCACGCAGCTCTCCTCCGAGATGGCGGCACTGTCAGTGTCTGGCGTTACCAGAAGAGGCCTCACGTGGATCGTCTTAGGGGCCCCACGCAGAGAATTTTGGTCTCCATTCAGGTAAAGCGGAAGGTTGGATGGTGGGTCTCGTTCAGGCAAAGTAAGGAGAGAAACTGAGGATGGAAGGACGAATTCAAAAGCGAGTGTCATGCTATTAAGACGGGACCCCAGTCCAGCGCCTGGTTTAGGGCTCGGAGTCGAGAAGCGTAAGCGCGGGTCTCCTGGAGTGGTGGGGCCCAGCCTCGGCCTCAGTTTTGTCATCTGATCACAGAGATACCGCTCTCTTTCCTACCCACTTCACTCATTAATTTATTAAGCAAACAGTACGGACCACTAGTTCCAGGCACCGAGTGCGGTTTCCGGAAACAAATGGTTCGTTTGGAACGACCAACATAGAACATGAACATGAAAACGCTCGGTAAACGAAGTTCATTTGCGCGGTGTATTTCTTCACGCGCCAGATTCAGAAATAAAGTGTGGCCTCCTCATTTTGTTCGTTTGTTTATTCACTGTTTCGGTCAACAGATAGTTAATAAACGTGAGGTCTGGGCCAGCATTTCCCTAAGTAGTTTACAGTAGCGAAACAAAATCCCTTCTCAGAGCTCTGCCAAAGGTAGGTTAATGGCAGAGCTGAAATCAGAACCCAGGTCTTTGACTTCCCATCTACTGCTTTTCCCGCAGCATCATATGGAATACTTTTGGGGTAAATCTATTTGACTCACAGTGTTAGGGCATCAAAACTTGTGGGAGCTTCAGAGAACAAGTTATGCCCTCAGGTTTCAAGCAAAAACTCTCCATCCGGAAGGATTTTTGTCATCTGTTCATGGATTTATTAGCTTCCCCTCTTTTTTGGTTAGTATTATTTTATAATCTCAAATCTCCTTCAGGTTTGTTTCATTCACTTAATTCATCACAAATTTATAGAGTGTCCCCTGTATGTCAGATGTTTGGGTGTTAGAGATACAGTTGTTAATAAGTCAAACCAAATATTTGTCTTCATATTCTGATGGAGGCAAAAACACAAACGTAGGATATAATTTCAGAAAGTGGTAAATTATGTAGAAAACTAGAGCAGTGTACTAGATTACTGAGATGGAAGGAATGGATTACATTTCATTCTGATGAAATGTGACTGGAGTAGTTTAAGGAGAAAATGGGAGGTGATGAAGTAGACGCTATAATTGTAGACAGCTCTTGGGGAAACTGGATAGGAACATGGAGTCTAGGGGGTATTTTTGTTTTTCTTTGAAGATGGGAGATTTTTACAGCGTATTGTGTCCCCTGGGAACAATCTAGTAGGTAGAGAGAAATTGATAAAGAATTGATGTAGAATGAGCGCTAAATTGCTGGAAGAGTCTTTGAGTAGGTAAGCGAAGGAAAATAGTGCTGCAAACCATATTTCTTGGCCAGACATCATTTCTTTCTTCCTTCCTCCATCCCTCCCTCCCTCCCACTCTCTTTCTTTCTTCTCTTTTTTTTTCCAGACATCTTTTTTTTCTGATGCCTCCCATTTCTGTAAGGATGACCAATTCCAGTCCATTACCAACTCCATGGAAAAACAAGAGTCAGATCATGAGCTAATATTTGATTAAGCACTGAAGTAGTGTATCAGGCAGATTTCCTAGCATTGGCCCATGTACTTGCTAATAGTTTATTCAAGCAATTTTCAAAGGACCCCAAATCAATAAAACAGGTCTTTATAATAATTAAAACAGTTTATAATTTGGTACAGTGGTTCTTAACCAGGGATAATTTTGTCCATCTGGACATTTGGCAGTGTCATTTGCTTATGACTAGAGGGCAGGAATGCTATGGCATTTACCCTACCCTGGATAGAGGCCAGGGATGCTGCTGGGCATCTTTTTTTTTTTTTTTAAAGATTTTATTTATTTGACAGAGAGAGACACAGCGAGAGAGGGAACACAAGCAGGAGGAGTGGGAGAGGGAGAAGCAGGCTTCCTGCTGAGCAGGCAGCCCAGTGCGGGGCTCGATCCCAGGACCCCGAGATCATGACCTGAGCTGAAGGCAGATGCTTAACAACTGAGCCACCCAGGCGCCCCTCTGCTGGGCATCTTACAATGGACATGATAGCCCCCTACAACAAAGAATTATCTGGTCCAAAATGTCAGTGTTTGGGCTCAGAAACCCCGATCTGGTAAGAGAAGTAGAATGTAAAAAAATTAAAACTCAGGTAGGGTGACATATGCTGTTAAAGCAATATAAAGTGCTATAGTAGATCAGAGGAATTTATGGTTATATTCGGGGAAGTCAAGTAAAGCTTCTTGGAAGAGAACAATTGTTCTAGGACTTAAAGTAAGATTCTATAGGTGAAGATGAGAGAGAGGCATTTCCAATAGGATATAACTTGAGGTAACTCATGACACCAGGAAAGAGGGAAACAGAATGTAGTAGTTTAGTTTGGGTAGGGCATAGAGTGTATATAGGAGATTAGGAGATGAGGTTAGAGAGGTAGATTGGGTTTAGAAACTGGGAATCCACGCAAATGATTTACCTATTTACCTGTTCTTAGAATTGTTAGAGCATGTAAAATCTGTAATTTTCTTTTCTGTGTGTACCAGCCCAATTCAATTATAAGCTTCTGAAGGCAGGTACCTATCTTACTCTCTCCACAGTGCCTGGGAGAGTAGTAAGTATGCATATTATTTATTGATTTAGATAGATAGAAAAGATTGGTTCTGGTGTTCATCAGCTTGTCAGCTACATTAGTGCAGTTAACCAAAGATTTACATATTTGTTTTTGATCATTCCAGAAAAGAGACAAAGCCAGTGGTGGCTGAGACAGTAGAAGAGGTGAAGGAAGAACCTATTTTGGTGTGTCCACCTTTACGAAGCCGAACATACATACCACCTGAAGATCTCCAGAGTCGTGTGGAATCTTGTGTCAAAGAAATTTTTGGCTCATCTGTTCCTAGCAATTGGCAGAATGTGTCCCTGGAAGATGGTCATCTGAAGTTCGGTTTGTTGGCACGTTTAGCTGATGACTTGGGCCATGCAGTGCCCAACTCCAGGCTTCACCAGATGTGTAGGGTCAGAGATGTTCTTGATTTCTATAATGTGCCTATTCATGATAGATCTAAATTTGATGAACTTATTGCCAGTAACCTGCCTCCCAATTTAAAAATCACTTGGGGTTACTGAGCAGTTCAGAAGAGGAGCATGAAAATCATTTTGTCCTGAGCAAGGGGTTGGTTTTGAGACTTGATACTTTACCATGTAAAATGCTATCAGAACTGTTTTCTAAACCCACTTTTTCTGTGGAAGAATGAATTATCCCTTTTTTTTCCCCTCATGTCATGAATTAACAGCAGGATTTTCTTTTTTCATATTTGCTGAGTAAAAATTTTTTTTAATAGAATCAGATCATTAATCATGTAGGAAAATTTCCTTCTCTGGAGGACACAATAATTAAACTTGTTTTTAAGATGTGAGGCTATTATATGTTCAGACGTGGTGTTTATTCTTCATAGGCATAAAATAGTAGATGCAAAAACATGTTTTAATCCTGTTAGGACTCTTAAATCTAAGGTGGTATTATGTATAGTATAAATACAAATAAGGAAACTTGGATATTTGTAAAAGAAATGTAAAAATCTATGTTGTTTATTATAGCAAGTTTCTTTCACTGCTTTACTTCACAAGTAGAAATAGTAGAAAATGATAGTGTTCATTCTAGATTAATCTCTTTTGGAATTAAAGTACATTTTTTGAAGAGTGTTGTGTGTTTTTAATTTTTTTAAAGGTGAGATTTGCTTCTCTGCCTTGTCATTTCCTTAATTTAAGTATTATAAATGAAAAAAAATTAGAGTGTATGCTGACTATGAAGTGCTGTGACTTTTTAAATAAGAGATATGCCAGATTCTATATCTAAGTGAATATTCTCTTCAAAGGAGATGATGTTTGTGTCAAAGCTTTTATCTTTTCTGTCACTTTTTTGAGGGAGAGGGGGCATGCACTCGAGTGGGGCAGGGAGTGGGATGCAGAGGTTGTAGGAGAGAGAATCTTAAGCAGGCTTCACACTCAGCGTGGAGCCATGATGTGGGGCTCAATCTGATGACCTGAGTTGAAATCAAGAGTTGGCTGCTTAACTGAGTAACCCAGGCGCCCCCTTTTCTGTAACTATTTGAAAGTGGCTTTGAGTACCTATGGATGTTCACTGGGGTGGTCTTTGCAGACTTTGGTGTAGGTACTCAATTTGTGGAAATACTCAAATAGCTAGTTACCACATAGTTCTGAACTATAGATGTTAAACGAGGAAGTGATTAAATTAGGAGTTATTTTTGTTTAGACTTCAGATATGGCTAGAGAGTAATAAGATGGAGAAGGAATTTAGTGTATTTTATCTTGCCTACTAATAGTTCTGAAAGAAAAGTGATAGTTTTTATACAAAGGAAATTGCATGTATTCTCTTTTCCAGGGTGACTGCTTTGAAGAGGGCAGAAGTCAGATGGGTATATAAATTCCGGCATATTAATAAAATTGGTTACATTATAGTCATACCCTATAAATGTCATCAGCAGACAATCAGATTTTCAATAATCTGTGCATTAAAGAACATCAGAAGTTTCTGAAGCCCTAGAGCTTAAATATTGGAGCTGATCTATTCCTTCTATATGAGAAGGTTTCAGTATGGAAATAGTTGAATTTAACTTATAGGATTTGATTATCTCATTTCCCACACAACTTTTACTTCTGATCTGGAGACACAGAAAAATGTGCAAAGGGCATGATGGATGGTAAAGGGAGTGTGGAAAAACACTTGGTTTCACCTAGAGAACTGCAAAAACCCAGGCTTCATATGGGTGTAAAGGCAGAAGAACTTACTTCTTTATAACGTGGAGCAGTGTTTCTCAAAATTTAATGTGCAAATGAATTACTTTCTAAAATCTTAAAGATTTTATTTTACTTTTTAAAAATATTTTATTTATTTATTTAACAGAGACACAGCGAAAGAGGGAACACAAGCAAGGGAAGTGAGAGAGGGAGAAGTGGGCTTCCCGCTGAGCAGAGAGCCTGATGTGGGGCTGGATCCCAGGACCTGGGATCATGACCTGAGCCAAAGGCAGACGATTAATGACTGAGCCACCCAGGTGCCCCATAAAATCTTCTTACAGATTTTAAAGAGATCTTTTTAAAATGCAGATTCTGATTATAGAGGTCAAGAGTGGGTCTTGAGCTTCTGTATGTCTAAAAAGCCCCTAGGGAATGCTGTTCATGTTTTGAGTGACATGGCCCTAGACCCTGGTATTAAAGTGGGAAAGTACCATCCCTGAAGCAGCGGTCCTGGAAAGTTGAGCTAATGGACAAGATAAACCACATCCATCAATAACTCTAGAAGGTGTCACTGACAGTCCCAATACAATAAATATATCAGAATAATGACCTTTAGTTTTCCTGAAAAGGTTACATTAGGTTTGCTGACTTGTTTACTGAGGTAACCAAGCATGGTGTAATTATAAATGGTTTACATTTAAAAAAATTGAGTGCCATATAAAAGAGTTCTCAATTATAGTTAGCTGGGCCTTTGAACTCAGTAAATACACTTACATAAAACCTGGTAATAAAATACTCAGTGTTAATAGAAATAGATTTGCACAGACAGTATGTATTTTAAGCCACATAAACTTCTCCCTCTCTTCTGTTCTTTTTTATTTTAACATCATTTTTTTGATTATAAAAGCACATTTTTAAAAATTTGGGAAAGACAAATACCATTTTTGTCTTACTACTCAGATAATCACTAACGTATTGGTGTATTTCCAAATGAAAAGAAACTTTTTTCCTGTATTTTAAAATTTACTGTGACATTGTCCTGTTCCCTTCACTCTGAGCATTTCTGCTTATTTTAATATAGTCTTAAAAGAGTAAAAAATTTGATTAATAAAATATTCTGTAACTGGATGTTAGGTACAGTAGTCCTTTCTTAAACATGGGGGGATACATTTCAAGGCCCCCAGTGGATGCCTGAAACCCTGAATAGTATTGAACCCTATATATGCTATATTTTTTCCTATACATTCAGACCTATGATAGTTTGTAATTAGGCACAGTAAGAAATTAACAACTAATATTAAATAGAAGAATTAAAACAGTATGCTGTAATGAAAGTTATGTGAAGGTGGTCTTTCAAAATATATTCACCCTTATGATGATGTGAGATGATAAAATGCTTATTTGTGATGAGATGGCAGTGAGGTGAATAACCTAGGTGTTGTGATGTAGAATTGGGTAGGCTGTTATTGACCTGATTTACATCAGAAGGAGGATTGTCTGCTTCCTGATTGGGGTTGACCACGGGTAACTCAAACTGGAAAGTGAAACTAGCTATGGTGGAAAGGACCACTGTAATCTTTCAACCAATATGCTGTTACTGGATATTTAAGTTGTTGCCAGTTTTTTGCTTTTATTTTTATCTATTTTTTAAAATCTGGCTTTTTTAGTTCTTTGCGTATTGGTCTGCCATAGAACTCCCTCTTACTCAGAAGTGGAAGTCGTTCCAATGTAAATTTCTTGACCTTGAACCTAGGAATGGGCAACTTGGTACTGCATCTTTGTTTTTTTGTTTTATAAATATTTATTAATCTCAAGTTATCCTTTTGGCAGTATTTTTTTAAGTAAGCTCTACACCCAAAGTGGGGCTTGAACTCATGACCCCAAGATTAAGATTCACATGCTCTCCTGACTAAGGCAGCCAGACACCTCTGTCCTACTTTGATTTGTAATCTCGTTAGCATGTGTTTTGTGAATCCTAAGGAATTAAATGACAGGTACCTTGAACTCAGTCATATCTGCACATATGAACTTATCTGCAGTTACTTTTCTCTTATTTTTATTAGGTTATTTCACAGTGCAAAAGTCCTAAAGTTTTTACTTGAATGATTTCTAAGTTCAAAAGTAGTCTCTAAAATTAACTTCTGATTCAGCAGAATTCCAATGTTAGTTGTATGGTAGCAAACTACAGCTACCATCAAATTTATTTTCCATCAGTAAATATTAAATTCAAAATACTTAACACTGAAGCAACACTAAGTATACATTGTTCATATTCAATCTAATGAGTTTAAGAAAACAAAAAAATTTGATTTTGTATTTATCCAAATAAGTTTAGGTTATTAGAATGGGAACAATGGTCATTTTTGTGGCTTTCTTCACACTAATCCAAAGGAGAAAGGCATTCCTTAATCTTTAAGAGGGAGATTGAAAAGCTTAGCAAATTTTTCTGTACCTGAAGCGTCTGTCAGCATCTGGTTTTGCTTACAACTGGGTAAGCCTAACTATGAAACTGTGAGTATTTTTTCTTTAGGGAGTAATACGTATGTCAGCCTCCTTGTTCTCCCCAAAGATTTCGTCCTCATTTTTTTTTGAGAAGATTTGTCTATTTTTCATGCTCTGTTAGAGGTGAATTCTTAGACGCCAGGCATTCTGTTTGCAGGACTTGGGGAGGGGTTTAGTACTGAAGTCACCAGTTCCATATATGTAGATGTTTAACAAATCCCCTGCTTTCTTTTTTAAGAAGATATTTATTTATGTATTTACTTATTTTAATTATTCGAGAGAGTAAAGAGACAGCAAGTGGGGTGAGGAGCAGAGGACGAGGGACAAGCAGACTCCGTGCTGATCATGGAGCCCAATGCGGGGCTCAACCCCAGGACCCTGAGATCATGACCTGAGCCGAAATCAAGAATTGGACCTTTAACTGACTAAGTCACCCAGGCGCCCCAACAAAACCCATTTTCAGCCACACATCTCACTCTTGTCTTCCACTGCATCTAATTTTTCAAGGGCTCTGGATGGCCAATTGCGATATCTTCCTTGGATGCGCTGATACCATTCATGCCTATTTGGCTGCTGCTTCCTCCACCCTGGTTGATAATTACTATAAAACGGATCTACTTGTTTTATGTCTTCCACGAATTTGCGAAAAGCTCTCTGATGTCTTGCACTTGCAGATTATATCAGGATATTTTTAGAGCTGAATCCCAAGCAGCTCTTGGTTCCTGGTCCAGTTCACCTTTCATTAACCTTATCACTGCCTTAATTGATTTTCCTATGTATATATTTTTTACATCCAGGGTTTACTGCAAACATTACTAAGAATCATCCAAGGTGCCCCATGGAAACAATGATTCAGCTGACAGCTACCCCCGCAAGCACACTTATTGATGAGCCCGTGCACATTCGCGCTTCTGGCCTGCCTCCCTTTCAGATAGTGATTCTTCAGGCTGAAAGATGAGAAGGGGAACCTGTTTCATTCTCAAGCCTACTATAAGGCCAATGAAGTTGGTGAGGTAGACCTGCAGCAGGACCCTTCACTGGGAGGCGACCACATTGGAGTCCACCCTATGGGTCTCTTCTGCTCCCTGAAACCTGAACAATTTTTAATGAAATTGTTGAAAACAGATATGATGAATAGCCCTTTCCAAATAAAACTTTATGATTCAAATTTACTGTTAACCGACATCGCCACCACTGTTCCTAAAGTCAGCCTGACTTTGGAGAGGTGGTACGTAGCACTTGGTGTCAAATGGATCCAAGTTCGAGAAGGCCAGCTTCGGGGAGCCCTCTTCCTCCCTCCTGGTGAGTAGAATTAACCTGGTTACTGTCATCCTTGTGTTTCCTCTTTCAAGTGCCTAATCCTTCTAGAGGTTTAACTTGGACATGGATAGTACATAGCATAGTCCTTTCCAGCCTTAGAATCAGGGCTAACTCTGGGTCAGAACAAGAATATGGTGAGGCCCCATTCCAACTCAAGTTTGATCTCAACAATTCCGGAGCTTGTCCAAGGATATGACTACATGTAGTTTATGGAGTCCCTGCATTATGGGGTTTCATAGCTTTGGATTTATGTGAAATCCATCTGTGTTAAAGCCTGACTATCTGAAGATCCACATCCTGATATCGTGGAACTGTGTCCCAGCTTCTTTTGGGAGTTCCATCTTGTCTGAGTTTCAACTTAGGTATAGGTCATTGCATGCAATAAGCTGATGATACAATGGACCGAAATGTTGCAATAAATATAGAGGATGCAAAGAAACTCTATACCCTCTAGTTCCATAAAATATTGCATATTTATAGAACACTCCATAAATCCACAGTTAATACAACATGCTCCATAATAGCTATAAAATCTACCAGAAAAGTCAGTTTCCCACAGTGATCTCCACATATCAATAAATGGTTCAAAACATGTACTGGTACATTTCTCAGGGTTTATTGTGGGACCGAATGAAGCGACGTTAATTTCCCAGAAGTAGCCCTCGACAGGTCCAGGTCTCAGGTGTGTCTGAGAGCCCCTTCTTCAGGCATGAGCTTCTATCTGGGACACAGCCATCCTCTCATCAGGATGGATTGCCTCTCTATCTGCTTTTAGAAACATAACCAAGTAGAAGTGAGATGGATAAAGGAAGCCTGAAGTGTTCAAGGTGGTTTCTGACAGCATAGAGTTACAAATGATGTAGAAGGAATAAAAGCTTCCCTTTCCAAAATCGTCCTGACCCATGCAGTCGTTTAGATAAATCACAGTATTTTTACACTCAGTAACTAGTGTACAGACAACATCATTGTGTGTAGGGATCGGGAAGTAAGTGGCACAAAATGTCTGTGCCTCTACTATTCCATCTAGTTAAAAATCTAAATATCAGTTCAGGCCTCTCACCTTGGGATGATGTGCTGGGTTAGAGGTTACTTTTTGTGGGGATACAAGGGAACTTGTTCTGTGGGGATACAAGAGAGCATTGAGCTGTGTGGGGCCAAAAGAGAATTGAGTTAGGTCTCAGAACAATTCTCAACTACAACATTCTTCCACGAGAAGAGGCTCATTCTCTTAAGTCCTCCCTCCTGGCAATCAGGAGATGAAAAGCAACTTTATTCATTTATTGAAGTGGTATTCTTTAAAATTTATTTTATTTTATTTATTTATTTGACAGAGAGAGAGAGAGAGAGCAAGCAGGCAGGGTAGCAGGCAGAGGGAGAGGGAGAAGCAGGCTCCCTGCCAAGCAAGGAGCCCGACATGGGGCTCAATTCCAGGACCCTGGGATCATGACCTGAGCCGAAGGCAGTTGCTTAACCAACTGAGCCACCCAGGTGCCCCTTGAAGTGGTATTTTAAAGCCAAGATATATTTAGTACCATTTTATTGCTCCTTTTCTCAAGGTGAGAAAACATAGCAATGTTTTGTTTTGAAAATTCCCAATATCCTTTAAATCAAGTCAGTCTTCTTTTCTTTCTTTTTTAAAAATTTTTATTTTTAAGTAACATCTTACTTACTTATCTCTTTAAGTAACCAACATGGGGCTTGAACTGACAACCCCAAGACCAAGAGTCGCATGCTCTACTGACTGAGCCAGCCAGGCGCCCCCATGGATGGGACAAGTCTACCTCAGCTAAAATCACTTACCGGAGAATAGAGTGCCCCCAATAAGTGCATCATAATTTTTTTCCTGCTTTACTTAGGAAACTAGCTGCCTACACAGAGCGTGAGTGTAGAATGATACTCTGACCATCCCTACTTTTTACCAAGTGCTAAGCTGCAGTGAATAAACAGATTGTTGTCATGTGCAAGCGCTCATCTTTTACATCTGCTTGGCTGCAAGATTTCATCACTGTATTGTCAGATGAGTGGAACAGAGCAGTCCTAAGTCAGAATTTTAGCTAACAGTCATTTTAATAGCTTTTTTTGAAGTCATATCTTTTTGAAGCCCCCCCCCTTTTTTTGAGTTATATATACTTTGAGAACCCAATTAAATCTGTAGAGGCTTTCATTAGTAAAATGCACACATAGGGGCACCCGAGTGGCTCAGTTGGTTAAGTATCCCACTCTTGGTTTTGGCTCAGGTCATGATCTCCGGGTTGTGAGATTGAGCCCCATGTCAGGCTCCCTGCTGAGCATGGAGCCTGCTTAAGATTTTCTTTCCCTCCGCCCCTCCCCGTGCCACCTCTACCCCACCTTGCATGCTTTCTCTCTTGAAAGAAAAAGAAAGAAAGAAAGAAAGAAAGAAAGAAAGAAAGAAAGAAAGAAAGAAAGAAAGAAAGAAAGAAAGACCCATTTAAACCTATATTTTGCATATAATTTCAGGACCTTCATTGATTTCTTAAAGCCTAATTGTATGTCTTTTCATAGGTTAAAAAGCGCTTGCCTAATTTCAATGGCTTTCTTTACTCCAGTACTATAGAAATGAACCACTGTGAGTCCGCAGGACCCCTTGGCTACAGAGATTAAATTTGTCAGCAAATACGGTTCCCAATCAACCTTCCTGATATTGTGTTCCATTAACGTATTCAATCAGCTTTAGTTCTGCCCCAGATACAAGGCTGAAAACTTGGGGATTCTACTGAAAATTTATGCCTCAATTCCAGAATTTGTGATGCATTTCTTCGTGTTGTTGTATTTTTCTTCTCTTTTCCTCCCCTTCCCTTTAACTCCAGCTCTGTTTTGTTTTTTCTTTCTTAGGAGAGGGCCATTTCCCAGGGATAAAGGACTTGTTTGGTGGTATTGGCGGACTGATTGAGTTCTGGGCCAATCTCCTGCCAGTCGTGGCTTTGCGGCCTTGGCCTTGGCTTACTTTAACTTTGAAGATCTGCCTTCCCAGCCAGAAAAGACAGAATTAGATTATTTTGAGGAAGCTGTCAACTTTCTCCCGAGACATCCTAAGGTAATTTTTGTCTTTTCTTTTACTCCCTGTTTTTTGTGGGTTTTTGTTTTAAAGATTTTATTTATTTTTTTGACAGAGAGAGACGCCTTGAGGGACAGAAGCAGGGGGAGTGGGAGAGGGAGAAGCAGACCTCCTGCCAAGCAGGGAGCCCGATGCAGCCCGATCCCAGGACCCTGGAACCATGACCCGAGCCAAAGGCAGTCCCTTAACAACTGAGCCCCCAGGCGCCCCTTAGTCCTTGTTTTTAAGTAACCATTACACCCTGTGACTTCCCTTAACTTCCAAGTATGATTCTCCTCAGTGAACTTGAAATTCTATGATGCATCCATCTTAGTCACATGATTTATTTCACATCCAATGTCATTTGCTCAGAAAGACAAAACAGGAAGTCAGCCTGTGTCCATGATGGAATGAAAACGCAATGGCTTTATTTTTATTTTTAAAAGTTTTATTTACTTATTTGTCAGAGAGAGCACACAAGCAGGGGGAGTGGCAGGCAGAGGGAGAAGCAGGCTCCGCGATGAGCAAGGAGCCCGATGCAGGACTCGATCCCACGGCTTGATCCCAGGACTCTGGGGTCATAAGCCACCCAGGTGTCCCAAGATGCAAAAGCTTTAGATTCAGAGAGAACTGGGTTGCATTTCTGGCTCCATCCCATCTGGTTGTGGGAATTTGGGCAAGCTACTAACATTTTCTAATCCTGAATTTCTTCATCTATTAAATTCTATGGTAGTCATGCTATTTCATAAGGTTCTTATGAGAAGTAAAGGGGATAATACAAGCAAAGTGCTTACTAGAGTAATTGGCAATACTACACCTCAATAAATGTAATTCTTATTATTATCACCTTCTCTGATAATTATTAAATCACCAGACTCTACCAGACAGATAATCTTTCTTTGAGGAGTGGGCCTGCGTTTTTAGTTATTGGAGAGGACTTAACCATAATGTTGTAGGATTTCCCAATCCATACCTTTTTAAGTTTTAAAATGTGCTTTGCTGCTATATTAGGGTTGCTGCATGTTATCCCTTGCTAATTGCTGATATTTTTTTCTTCATAAGAATTGCTCTAGGGGCATCTGGGTGGCTCGGTTGGTTCAATGTCTGCCTTCAGCTCAGGTCATGGCCCGGCATTTTAGGATCGAGTCCCGCGTCAGGCTTCCTGCTCAGCGCACCCCTCCCCCATGTACTCATCTTCTCTCTCTCAAATAAATAAATAAAATCTTTAAAAAAAAGAATTGATCTAAGTAAAATTAAGTCTCTGTACCACATCCTATTTCCTATAAGGATCACCAAAATATCAGAATTGCAGTAATAAGATGAGCAATAATCACTAACAATCTATTGATGCATTGAATTTTTAAATAGCTATTTTTGATACATATAATGGAATTGTCTTTGAACTATCACATAGATGACGTTATTGTGCTGAGCGTTCTGCTTGGCTTATATGAGAAATGAAGAGGTTATGTGATTCTGCTGTTCGCTTTCTTAGCCTGCTTGCCCTTATACTTGCTGCATGACTTTTCCCTCAGTGTTCGTACCAAAGTCACTTAGTTAGTCAATGACTAACGAGACCCGGAAACCAGATTTCTTTCCTAGGCTCTTACTACTTCCACTAAGCCTGCTTCATTCTCTCTCTTCTGTGAGAGGAGAGACCACCCATCTTTCAAGTCCTTATAGGTCTTATTTCTCCATTTGTTGATTTTAAGTGTCTTCTAAGCATTCTAAATTCCGTGATTCCAAATTTGGTGGCAGAAATTATAACAAGAGTTAGTGTTCTGCCAAAAGTCTGCACATAACTGAGTCACTTTTTTTGTTGTTGTTCATCCATGTTATACTTCCTTTTATTTTGTCTTCCCTGGCCAAATCCATTCTGAGTTCTCACCTCTCATTGCCGTAACTGTGACTCTGTATCTTTTATATTAAGACATAGAACTTCAGGGTGCCTGGGTGGCTCAGTTGGTTAAGCGACTGCCTTCGGCTCAGGTCATGATTCCGGAGTCCCGGGATCGAGTCCCACATCGGGCTCCCAGCTCCTTGGGGAGTCTGCTTCTCCCTCTGATCTTCTCTCATGCTCTCTCTCAAATAAATAGGTAAAATCTTTAAAAAAAAAGAAAAAAGACATAGAACTTCAGAGCTTGAAAGGTCTCTTTAATTCAAAAGGAGATGATTTCAGTCACCCCTCTTAATATACAGGATAGGACCTCAGGTAGAATGTATTGGCCTTCCAAGGGGCTGAAAAAATATGTATCAAAGGGAAATAGGTTCAGATCCATCAGAATTTATTCCCTGGAACTGGATACATGCCCCATAAAAGAAAAAGAGAATGGCTCCTATTGGTGTCTACTATACAACATACAATATCTTTCCTTCTTGTTTGCTCCCACTTTTTTGTATAAAGATTCGAATTGTAGCCTATTTCCTCTGAGACTCTTTCTTTGATCCTGCCTTTATTCCCTGCTAATCTGGGTTGGCAGCCTTGCCTATGTGCATTCTTATATCGCAGAATTTGTAAGCTACTCTAATTGTCTGGTTTTTTCCTTCCTGTCTCCATCTGGCTGGGAGTTCCTTGATGATAAGAGATGATTTACGCCTTTTTTTCTCTGTGTCCCCCAGTAGTTAGTACAGGGTGGACAATCTAAAAATGCTTGCTTGGGGGCGCCTGGGTGGCTCAGTCACAGAGTGTCTGCCTTTGGCTCAGGTCATGATTTCGGGGTCCTGGGATAGAGCCCCACATCGGGCTCTCTGCTCAGCAGGGGAGTCTGCTTCCTCCTCTCTCTGTGCCTGCTTCTCTGCCTGCTTGTGTGTGCTTTCTCTCTCTCTCTCTGTCAAATAAATAAATAAACTCTTTTTAAAAAAGGCTTGCTTGGTGACTGATGGTGGAAGAGGAAGCTGAGCCAGGCCTCCTTCATGAAACCTTTCTCTAAAGGAGAAGCCTTCCAGGAAAACCACGGCAGAGGTAGAATCCTCTGCTCACATTTCCACGCTCTGTTCTACTGAACTCATCCTTTCCTATAGAGTACCCTTTCCTCTGGACTTCTAGAGACCCCAGAATTGGTACAACAGAGTTTACTGATCAACTGTAAGCTGACTCATATTATTCACAAGAGTTATGGGCCTCTTTCTTATTTTTCCTACTACACTGGTATTTCTTTAGGGCATTTTAAACGCAACACCTAACACGACACTGAATCCATAGTATTTAATTTGGAAGGCCTGACATGTTCTTGAAGGAGTATTTCCTTTGAACATTCATTATGTATTCCAGAACTCTAGAACTGGGCACATGGGTAGGATTAGTCCCGGCTTGGCTCCCACTGGCCATTTGAGTTCTTTGGTTATTTGAGATGGTAGCATTTTGCTGAATGGTAGACAGAATCAACATCTCATTTCCATTATTTTTAGGTCCTCGGTCCAGGCATCGGGATAGTTTCCATAAGCAAAGGCGCAGAGATTGGACTCTCCATGGCTATTCACCTAAAACAAGTCACAGCCACTGTGCTTATTAACGGGCCCAACTTCGTACTTAGAATTCCACAGGTATATTGTGGGCAGATAAGTGAGCCCCTGTCCTTGTCTCCACAATTGCTGTCCATCAATGCCTTGGGGTTAGCAGATTTCCAGCACAGCTTTGAAGAAGCTAGAAGTGAAGCCCGTGAGGCCTCTCTTCTCCCCATTGAAAAGGCCCGGGGACATTTCCTTTTCATTGTGGGAGAAGATGATAAGAATCTCAACAGCAAAGCGTATGCTGAGCAAGCCACCGAACAGCTGAGAAGATACGGCAAGAACAACTGGACCCTGCTATCTTACCCTGGGGCAGGCCACCTGTTAGAGCCTCCCTATTGCCCACTGTGCTGAGCCGCGAAGATCCCCATTCTCCACACCTTTTAATGCACTGGTGCGGAGAGATGACCCCACATGCCGCTGCCCAGGAGCATTCTTGGAAGGAGATCCAGAAGTTTCTCAGGAAGCACCTTGTTCCAGTTGTGACCAGTCAACTCTGAGAAGAGAAGATATTCCTGAGGAACAGAAGCAATACCAGGCCTTCACTTGATTTTCATGGAACAACGTCTTTGCTTTCTTATTATGGGAGGTTATACTAAGAGAAAGCAGGAGGGGGACTGACAATGGTCATGTCTTGACTTTGGAAAGGGAAAATTTTTCTGTTTAATCCAATATCATACATGGAGAGTTTTATATTTTTAAAAATACAGTTAGGGCTCTACTTGCCCTAAAATATTCTGGGTTGTTATTATACCAATTCTCTGGTGGAAAAAAAATGACCAAAGCGAATGACAGAATCCTCTGGTTTTTAAAATAGACACGAGTAGAACCAGGTGCTGATATTTCTTGATTTCTTAAAACTCAAATGAAATATGTTTAGATTTCTCATATTTGAAAATATGCTCATGGCTCGTGGTTACTTCATTGCCATTGACAAACTAGAGCTTGGGAAACATTTATTATTTTAAGGCAATATGGAAGCTGATACAGAGGTAACATGATTCAGTCAGCCTAAAATCAATAATTTAACAAAGGCTAATAAAAGCAAATAAAGTAGTATTTGTGTAGAAACGTACAGCATTTTGAGAAAGAAACAATCCGAGATTCACAGAATTGCACTTTAGGAAAGGAGCCATGATGGCATGTGTTGTATGCCTTAGGGGCTGGCAAACTGTTTCTCTAAGGTTCTACATGGCAAATATTTTCGGCTTTGTGGGCCATGAAGTCTCCGTCACTGTTGTTGAGTTCTGCCATTCAAACGCAAAAGCAGCATAGACAGGCCATAATGAATGATCGTGGCTGTGTTCCAATTAAACTTTATTTATGGAAACTGACATTTGCATTTCATATAATTTTTACGTGTCACAGAATAGTAATTTTCTTTTTATTTTTTTTCTAAGCACTGGCCAATGTAAAAGCCATGCTTAGCTTGTGGGCAGCAGAAAAACAGGCCGTTGGCTGGATTTAGCTCATAGGGCATAGTTTGATGACCCTGGGTGTAGAGCAATCCAAATTACCTTGTCCAAGGTCAAATTTGACGTATTTCCTCTAAGGGGCAAGTCACAGTCCACATATTCCTGAGCTACTGAATTGCAATGAATGAAGTGGAAGGTAAATAATCAAGTGAAGATGAACCAGTAAAAAAGTATTTTGAATGATATTGTAGGTGTTTCACGGTATCTGCCTAAACTCTTTTTCATCTGCTTTCTAATACTCCCTGCATTTAGAGTAAAATCATCCCACCCAGGATGAGTAAGCCTATTAGCCTCCCTCCTTTCTCACTCAGACAAGTTTTTACATTTCCCAGACCCAGTCAATCAGACTATGTCACTCCTTTGACTCTAATAATCTTGTAATTGCAATGGCTAATACCGCCTACACTATATGCTACATAATGACTATATGGATTAGATGCTATGTCATTGGTTATATATGTCATATGCTATGTAATAGCTATCATGGTGGGTTTAATGGGTATGATTATTTTTGTTTCCTGTTTTGGACTTTAGGAAGAATGAGATGTTTATGAGATATGATGTTTGCGTTTGGTCCGATATATATTCCTTGATTTACATTTTGTGGATTTTCAGAACCAAGAAGATTTTAAATTTTTTTTCATATATTCTTTTCTGTATCACTACTACAAATATCGGCAGGAATGCAGATCAAATAACCATTCTTGGCCAGCTTCTCTAACTTCTTGGAAACGTAACTGGTCTGATTTCCAGTCATTGACCTCTTATGTGCACCAATAAAGTATCTGCACCTGGTTAACTAACAGTGCGTCCTCTCAGCGTGGTGCAGGCCAGCTGGCAAACCCACTCTCACCTTCTGCATTTGGCCCACTTGGCTTTTATTGTCCTTGCAAATTCTCTAAATGTGAGTTGTGTCTTCAGTCTGGTCTCCGGTAGATGCATTTACCCCATGTCCTCTGCTAAAGGGTCGGCTCATACACGGCTGCAACAATCAGGGCAGACTTGCTGACCTTCAGCTCTCAGCTGCCTTCCATGCCCATCACCGTGAGAATTTGGGGGCTTGCTAAACTCTTTCACATGCCAGGAGTGCAAAGGGAGACTTGCGTGTGCTATCTCCTTCTGCCTAAACACACGATGTCCTATTTCACTCTGCTTTCCGGAACTCCAAACCGGAAGCAGGACAACACCTTCTTCTGTATATTCCAGTTTCTTTCTTTCTTTTTTTTTTCCTAGTTTCTCACAATCCATTCCCACCTTGGTCAAGGCTCAGATCTTATCTCTAGGCAGACCTTCTCTTCCAAAGGACAAGCCCCAGGACCTAGCCTTAATGTAATAAAGCTTCCAGGAAGAATAAAGCAATTACTAAGAACATCACTGCTGTCAGGGAGGCATTTGTAAAGATCATCCTTGCCTTACAAGAAATAGGCCAGAGGACACAGATATAGCTAAACTCACGACGGTGTTACTTAATGACAGGCATTTTTTGGAGTACTAATCTATGTCAGCCTACTCATAGTTGAGTAGTACAGATGCAGAGAAACTTGCACGATGAATTAATAGCAGGGCTAGAATCAGAACCCAGGGACTTAGACCTAAATTTTCTCTGTTAACACTGTATTGAGATTTTCCCCCAAGGCCTATTAAACTCTAGTCTCTGGAAATTTGAAATAAATTTGAGTCTATACATTAAGGCATTGTTTTGGCTTAGGAGAGCTAGAGATACTTCAAGTTCTATATTTACTCTTATTATGGAGAAAATTTTTAGGTTGTGAAGATGATCAGGGACACTGTTGGGTCTGCCATTGAGAAGAAGTCAGTTTTCCACTGATTGTGTTGCAGCTGTGTGGAAGCTCAATGAAACCCACGTACACTTGTGACTTTACCCCATTAGAATAGTCTTCATTCCATAGGCACTAATTTTCATGCTCTTCTTCTCTCTCCTTTGAAGGCAACCAGAATACGTCACCCTAAAATATGCCTCTTTAACAAAAATTAGCAGTGAAAAAAGACAGCAGATACAAGAAGGGGCCTCTGACCCTTCCTTTTTCCCTCCTGAAAGCAGGAGATAAAATTCTCAGATGGAAGGTGTCCTCCCTCTACCAGAAGGAAAGTAAAATTCTTATTACCGAAGACAAAAGTTGAGATTGAGAGAATTCTATACAAATAGACCTTGTTCAAATGATTCTTATCTTCCTTTAGACTGCCCACATAGTTAGTTACTTTTCCACAATGGTCTCTCTCTTTGTTCAAGCTAATACAAAAACAAGTATTTGCTTTTCTTTGGGTCTCATTCCTTATAAGTTCTCCTGTGCCACATAAAACTTTTATTAAATACTTTTGTGTGCTTTTTACCTCTTAATCTGTCTTATGTCGGTTACATTCTCAGGCCCAGTAAATATACCTTAAGAAGGCATGCATCAGAGAGAGAGGGAGAGGGAGTGATTGACTTCTAAGGAATTGGCTCGTGTGATCACAGGGGCTCAAATCTTCAGGGCAGGCCAGCCGGCTTTGGGGTCCCAGGGAAGAGTTGATGTCGCAGTTGCGGTTCTGAAGGCAGACTGCAGGTAGATCTCCTTCTACCCTAGAGGACCTCAGTCCTTTCTGCATGGTTCATGCCTGCTATCGATAACTGCTAAAGTCTCTTCCATACACACTCATCACTTCCCTGCCCGGTGTCCCTACTTCTCATTTGCTACAGCCTTTAGGGGCCCACGGACAGCTAGGTTCCCTGATGTTTTCTGTTCTGGGCAGCGGAGTGGAGAAGAACTGACACTTTGCCAGGCTGACCTGCCCCCCACTTTATTACCTGGGTGCTGGAGCATCCTGTCTTGCCCACCTTTCCCTGCACTGCTCTTAGAATCTTCGTAAAAATGACACTGATCCCATCCTGGGACCTGATCTTGGGAATTAGTCCCTCAGCTGGGAGCCTCGCTATCCTACCAGGGTACCTCTCACCCACTATGAGAGCTGTGTGCTGAGACCATTCTCTTTCCTCAGTACTTCCAATCAGCCCATGATTTCCAAGATCAGCCCTTCTCCCCCAAGGCTTATCTTTCACTTTCAATATATTTATATATCACTCTCATTTACGAAGTCGAAGCACAAGGAAAGTTAAGCAATCTGTCTGAGGTCAGATCACAGGGACAGTTAAAGAGTCCGGGTTCCAATCTAGGTCTTTCTGATTCCAGAGACTGGTGGTCTCCCAGCTACACCTCACTGGCTGCAAAAGGTACAAAAATGAAAAGACACAGTGCCCTCCCTCAAGCAAGTCACCACCTGGAGGCACAGTCTATGATCGGTAAACCTGATCATTTGTGCATTTTGACAATGGACATCGACTGAGGACATTAACAGTGGGGCAGGTTTCAGAGGTTCTGGCCCTGGGGAGGCGTTTTCGCATTGGAGGGCTTCTGCTGTCCCTCAGAAGAGCGGTTCAAAACCCAGCTATGCCTTAGCAATCCGCTGCTGAACAGACAGATCCCACGACCTTATTCTGGTTAGAATCTCCCGGTGCAGGGGTGCCTGGGTGACTCAGTGGGTTAAAGCCTCTGCCTTCGGCTCAGGTCATGATCTCAGGGACCTGGAATCGAGCCCTGCATCGGGCTCTATGCTCAGCGGGGAGCCTGCTTCCCCCTCTCTCTCTGCCTGCCTCTCTGCCTACTTGTGATCTCTCTCTCTGTCAAATAAATAAATAAAATCTTAAAAAAAAAAAAAGAATCTCCTCGTGCGGACTTATCGTGTTAGACATTTGGGACTTACTTTGTTAGGCATTGTCAAAAAGGCAGTTGCCTAAGAGACCACGGACTCAGAGGAGGAAATCCTGTAGGAGACCAGAGCCAGGAGTGGAGAGGAGGAGTCAGGGAAGTGCTTAGAAACCAGAGCCCTGTGATGAAACTGGAGAGTCCATTATGAAACACCGGGACCCAGAGGTTCAGCGGCCGGACTGAGGGTCTGCTCTGAACCCGCGTCAGCAGTGCTGTCACTGGGGACTTAGGAGGAGGGAAGGAGCAGCTGACAGTTTTGTGAGAGGGTGTCGGCTAGCGGGGCCCTTGCTGGCTCAGTTGGAAGAATAGGTCGGGGAAGCCTCCAGTGCCTCTAGTGGGCTCAGCAAGCCGTCCTACCCCAGACTGTTCCCAGCAGCTGAATTCAGGGTGAGTTGTGGGGAAGTCAGGCTGTCACAGCCGCTGAGAACAGCTCAGTGTTCTGGCAGGGCCCCCGGGAAGGCAGCTTCCATTCAGCTGTGCCTTCCCAATCTCGGTGGCTAGCGCAGCTCGCTGGGGGAACTGCGATGACCTTTGCACCCCGGGTAGTGGCTGATTGCTTGGCCATGCAGATCTATGTTAGAAGCATCCACTTATCAAAAGATCATTTAGACACTGACTGTTTTGGGGGCCAAGGGCACCCTTGGCTGCAAAGTCAGGGTCCTCCTACTCATGTGAACTTATGGAGAGATTGTTTCTTGGCATTTTTCTCTGGGACTTACTGCTTGGGAGGAGGGGGAGGAAATACTTGTGATGATGGAAGAAAAGCCCCTAAAAAGAACGGACTTTTGTTTCTTGATTAGTAAGTTTAATTTCTGTGGGTGACTTTTTGCTCTCTTTTATTCTTCGTTTCCGGCCACTGGCTGTGCAGCGTCCTACCAGTTCCTGGCTGTCTTTTCTCCAGATAGGTCAAGGTCACCAAGTGGCATATATAACCTTGATACCCTTCACCCTGGGAGCCTACTCCACAATATGGCTTTCGGCTTTCAGCCCAAGAGGCTCCCATATTGCTGAGGGCTCTCTCTGCAACCACTGGAAGGCTAATCCTGCGTGAGGCAGCTTATTTCTTGCCCTCTGACTGCTTTGTGGCTTCAGTTTCATGGACACTCAGCGGGGTGCGGTGTTTAGCCTTCTACTGCAGAGACGGGAGGAAGCCTGGAGACTTTATTCCATTGGATTTCGAAGAGTCTCATATCTTCAGAAGTAGCTTATAAGAATTCAGTTGAGCTTCTGTTCTTTCTTCTTTGTACTCTCTGAGAAATATTATTCTTTTTCTTTGTTTAACCTTTCCACTTGTTTATTCTTTCATTTAATTACTTACTGAGCACTTACTGAGCATCTTACTGAGCACTTACTGAGCATCTTACTGAACACTTACTGAGCATCACTACGAGCCTGACGCTATTCTAGAAACTAAGGCGTAGAATGTCAAGCAAGGTGTAATTCTTGCCCTTGAGGAATAATTAACAATCTGGATGAGTGCTGTTCAATAGAATATTCTAGAATGATGGAAATATTCTCTATCAGAATTGCCCAGTGTAGTAGCCACTAATTATGTGTGGCTCTTGAGCAATTAAAATGTGGTTACTGTGACTGAGGAATTAAAATTTTATTTGTTTTTAATAAATTGAAATTTAATTAGCTATATGTGACTAGAGGCTACTACATTGGCTAGAGCAAAAAGGGAGGGAGATAAAGAAGCAGATTTTTACAACATCATATGCTACGTGTTATAATGAGATGGTTGGTTGGACTAGGAAGTAGACTGGGGTTAGTTGTAAAAGGCTTTGATTGAATCAGATTATTGTAAAGGGTACCAAACACAAAGGCAAGTCCGAGTCCACGACTGACAGATTCAGCTGGTAAAGAAATTAGATTCAGACAGTTTATTATTTACATAGTAAAAGCAAGAGAAGCCAAAGGCTCCAGCTGTCTGAGTCCTTGTCTTACACCCTGAAACGGTGGCGCTGAAACAACCGGGGCCCCATGACCTCAACACAGTTGCAGGTACCCCCCTGTTGCTGGGGAGCCAACTCTAGACCGCAGCAAAACTGTCACAGAGCCTGCAGCTGTGCCCCAAAGTCCTATGCCTCTCTGGAACCAGGGAGGTGGATGGGAAAACTGTCTCATGGCAGCCTCCTGTAAGATAGGGAGAGACAATTAAGAGCTACAAACCTCCACTTATAAAATAAATAAGTCATCGGGGTGTGAAGTACAGCACAGGGAATATATAGCCAATAACATTGTAATAACCTTGTATGGTGACACATGGTAACTAAATCTTTCACTGATTGTTTGGTAATGTATATTAGTTGTTGAATGTTGTACACCTGAAACTACAATCTCATATGTCAATTATATTTAATCAGAAAAAAGGATGAGAGAGACATGTGAGAAAACAATCTTGTAAAGCCTCCTCTGAAGACTGCCTATCTTGCCATGTTCCTGCGATCACAAGGCATCCCATCCAGATTTAGGTCCTGGTGGTACAAGGTTTGCCTGTGGACACGGGGAAACCCTCCAGGGTGCTGTGGTGGAACCATTCCCCTGCAAAGGGTCTTAATGCTAGGCCAGAGGATTTAGACTTCACCCTTCACCCTTCGGCCATTGGAAGTTTAAAGCAGGAGAGTGATTTGATTATTTTTGTGTTGAGATCTGTCTGACAACATTGCAGAGATTAGACTGGGAAGTGAAAAAAGACTGTAAACAGGAAGGAAGAATTAGGTAAATGGATGAGAACTTATGGGAATGAAGTGGAGAGCACAATCAATAATCATTTTGAATAATTAATTGAATATCAGGAAGGGAAGGGCTCCATGTGCAGTGAATGTGACAAAGACAACTCAGACAGGATCCTGCCCTCAAGAAATTTACAGATTCACAGGAGAGCGAAAACACAGCATAAATGGCTCTAGTGTAAGTTTCAGTAACATATTAAGTGCTCTGAGTGGCATGGTGGAGAGCCCAGAGGATAGAGAGTCATCTTCACCTGAGTGTCCCTGTATACAGTAGTGCTTTATTGATGATGATAACAATACGGCATTGGACAGGATAGGTTTTAAGGCTTCTTACGACTTATTCTAGAAAACCCGTGACAGACTGGTTCTGAGAGCCAAAAAGCCTTATTAACCAACAAAGGTTATTCCTATCATAGTATGTGGATTAGTTGGGATCCAATTGAGAATAAGACGACAGAATTAGAATATAGGGAAAGCAGGAAAAAGTCACAAACATTAAGCATCGTGAGAGGTAATAAGGAGAAAGTTGGAGGGCTTTGAATATTGGGAGCAGGGCTAACTTGCCATACACCAGTGGAAATAATATTATGTGAGTCCTTACCTCCCACTTCCCACCACCATATTTTGGTATTTCTATTTTACCTTGTTGTCCTTCTACCTGAGGAAGGTCAGTTGACCCTCAGTGTTTCAGGAAAGGATGACACAACACAAAGGGAAAAACAAAAAAATACTTTCTGGGCCTTTAAGTTACAAAAAACCTAATAGGATGATATGAATTCCCGAAGTCACAAATAGGTGTGTTTTGTTTGGTACCCAGCTTGGGGTTTTTGTTGTTGTTGTGTGTATGTGTTATTTTGTGTTGTTTTGTTTTTAGGAGAATACATCCGAATGCCTTTAGATTGGGCAGATCTTCCTCAGTTCACTACAGTCTTATACTGCATTCCTTCTGATCTTTATCTGCAAATTTGTATTACGCGCCTGGCGCCTCCAGGTTATCTGAATTTGGACCCCCTGGCATACATTGCAAAATGGGTTTGGAAGAATGCATAAAAACATAGAAACAGGGCATGCCGGTCAAGTCTTATAGCACTGTACCAGTCACTGGGACTTACTTGGACTGCAAGGAAAAGCAGAGTGCTCTAAATTCTGTGAGTATATCTCTGCCACCTGGAGAAACAAGGACTCAATCTAGGATAATAGGAAAACATTGCGTTTTGTGCACATGTGGGTTTGTGGACTATAAAATTCAATCCTACTATCCCATTATCAATCCTGCTGTACTATGCATCAGGCTGTATCTGTTATTAAAAGCTTCAGAGTCAGGGAAAGGAAAAGAAGAAGCTAAAGACAAGAAAGTAATGAAAAAGAAACAAGGGGGGGAGAGGCCAGGAAAAAAAAATGCACGTTCACATTTCTACTGTCATTTGGGAAAATAAATAAGATTTAAATGAAGGGTCAGATGGCATGGTGCAAAAATTCTTTTTGCACCGTTAACACAGACAAACTTGGGTAAGTCACCTGAGTTCAATCTCCTAACTTATAATGACCATGAAATGACCTTGAAAAGTGGGAAGGCTTTATTACAGGAGTTAATATTACCCAGTGGCTATCTTTTAGTAAGTGCTCAATATGTGTTTGCTATTAGAGAAAAAAAGAGGACCAAGGAGAGGATAGAATTCCAGTAGCCATTTTAAAGAACCAGGCCCTTTACTTGTCAGATGATTATGGTGTATGATTGCCTTTTCAATTTCCCTGGAGCCATCGCTGCATTTTAAAATTATTTGTTAAAGACGATGCACATGGGACAGGACAACTCATATTACCAGCTGGTGTAAATCCCATCGGTTAGTAGCTTCATTGTCAAGACAGACTTTTTGGCGAGTCGTCTCTTGTGAAATGACTCAGAAGACGGTAATTCTCCACTTCTGATCTCACGAGACACGTCTCTGGTCCTTCAATCCTCTTCTTTCACTTTTAATTTATCTTCAAAAATCAGCCTATTGGACCATTAGACATGTTTATAAAAGACGAATCCTTACTAAAATATAAAAGAATGGCATAATAAATAACAAAGGGAGAAACATTCTTTTTTTTTTTAAGAATTTTAAAAAATTTTATTTCTTTGCCAGACCGGAGGCGGGGGGTGGGCACAAGCAGGGGGAGCGGCAGGCAAAGGAAGGAGCAGACTCGCCACAGAGCAGGGAGCCTGATGTGGGACTCGATTCCAGGACCCTGGGATCAGGACTTGAGCTGAAGTTCTTGAAAAAACGATTCTTTGTTACAATGTTCTTCTTATACTGCCTCTACTTTTACCATGCCTTTCTTACTCTGTCCACACTTTGTAATGCTTACAAATAATAGCCAAGTGTCGGAACACAGTGGAGTTGCCCTGTGTAAGGATTCATTTCTCGGAATGCAGATTTCCCTCTGGTTTTCCCTTACACCAAGAGGGTTTGTTTACTCCCTTAACTCATTTCTCAAAGTGTAAAGGGAGTTCGGGGTAGGTAATTCAGGAAGGAGGGGCAGACATGATCAGCCTACCACCCTCCTCTCCACGCGATAGACTGCTCATTAACCATCAAGAGCTCTGTCTTGTACCCAAAACTGAAAATGAACATGACCCTTTTGTACACGGCCCTCATGGGATGAAAAACTCGTAAAGAAATCACTGATAGGACCACTCAATCACTACCCGTCGTGATGTGCACTATAATCACATGACACTTGAAGTTCAAAAACGGTTTCTTTTTTTCTCGGTTAAGAACCCTAGTGGAAACTGCAGTAACATTTCACAAAACCTCAGGGTTCCTCAGAACCCCAGGTATATAGGTACCAAGTCTTCCTTCATGTGTGTATGCATGCACACATATGTGTGTGTTGTGTATGTGTGCATTTTAATTCTGGACTCTTCTTGTTTCTTGACTATAAGGGAGTGATGACATGTAGGCTTGATAAGTCTGAGGTCTGTTAGATTCACAGCCAACTTCTGGGAAGGCAGTCTGTCAAACTTTGCCTTGGATCCCTACCAAATCCTCACAAAGGTACACCCATCCCAAGATACAAGGTGTGAAAGACGCTGACTTTATTTAGCCCATATTGCAAGGGACAATGACTACGGGGTTACTGATCATCTGGTCCCTTCCTTGTCTTCAGTGGGGAGACCTGAGACAGCGTTCACAAGCACAGACTGGTGGCCTGACAAGTGGTGTCTCTCTCTCTCTCTCTCGTTTGTTTCATGCTTTTGTTTTTGTCTAATCCATATCATTCTCTTGAGAGAACTGCTTCTTATAGGAAATATCACTCTCATCTAATTTCTGGCATACTCTTTGGTGGAAATAGCAAAAATGTACACATAGAGTAAGAGTGACCATTAGGGGGAATTTCTGACAAATCAGAGTGACTGGTGATTTCTGGGTCCCCATTCTAAATAAGCAAGGGGAAAATATCCCTAGCACATCTTGAATCAGGTATTTTCTGATTAGATAAGACTCCTGAAAAGGAGGCTTTTCTATCACTACAATGTGTATCAAGATTTTGTCAAAAAAATGGCGCATACCTATGTCAAAGTTTCATGCAAGAAATTTCTTACAGAGCTAAATATTGGAAAGATGTCCCTTTGTCCTTTCCCTTGAGGACCTGGTAAATTTTTCTATGATAATAATTAGAATAATGCAACTGACCAAGTTACTTTTTCTCCTTTGGCTGTCACTAATTCGGTGCCACACTTACAGCCCACAAAAAGCTTTACTTTTCACGCTGTAGGTTTCCTTTGACCGATGCCTGATTTTGGTTCATGTTTTCACAGTTCTATTTATTCTTATTTTACTCTGCATCTGTTATCTGTAAATAGGTTCCATTTTGGGGGCGGGGGAGTGAGTATGAGGTATGGAAGAAAGGAGGAAAGAGAGGAGAGAGAGAAGAGAAGGAGAAAGAGTGTAAGGAAGGAGGAGGAAATATCCCCAATTTTGCTCGTTAATGGAGCAGAGTATGAAATAGCTGACCCAATGTCTATTACAGTGTCTTTACCACGAACGACATTTGACATCTGTCAGTCCATCAGAAAGGCATAAAAGCAGAGACAAGATCATAGAGTTTTATTTTCCCTTAAAAGGAATAAATAATGCGAACACAATAAAAAAGAGCTAGAAGTTGGTCTATAAAGACAGGGAGGGATTAGAGACTAAAAAAATAAACAACACCATAGTATATTTCTTGTTTCTGTAACTCAACCCCAGGTGGGTATGGGGCTTGAAAAGCACCACTGGTCCTTCCTGTAAGGGATTTTCTGTGCATTACCTCCTTAGATCCTAAAAAACACCCTGTGAAGTAGGTCACATGGGTATTAGCTCAACTGAGCAATTAAAGCTCAACTTACCCCAAACCATAAAAAGAAGGTTTACTGCAGTGTTATAATGGAGAAAACAGGAGGCTGCGGTATCAGCCTTCGCTTGAATTTCCAGTTCTACTGTTATTCATGAGGCTTTGAGCGTGTCACTCAACCTGTTTCCTCGTAGGTAAAATGAGAATAATACGTTTTCTTGCACGTCTTCTTTCCCCTCCTCCGAACGTTCTACATATTTTGCATGAGGTCTCTAGAAGTAGAGCTTGGCCATCCCTAACGCGAGCCTTGTCTCGATCTTTCTCCTGGGATTTCAATCTCCAACTCAAAGTCTCCTCTCACCCTCCAGGGCAGGGAATACCACTTTGCAGGTTGCCAATGTTCCAGCTGACAGCCACCCCAGCAAGTGGCCTTGCAGATGAGCCAGTGCATATCCGAGTGACAGGCCTGTCCCCGTTGCAGTTGGTGACCCTAACGGCATCTCTGAAGGATGAGAAGGGGAATGTGTTCCAGTCCAAAGCCTTCTACAAGGCGAACGAGGTTGGTGAGCTGGACCTAACGCAGGCGCCTGCATCTGGAGGCGACTATGTGGGGGTCCACCCAATGGGCCTCTTCTGGTCTCTGAAGCCCCAGAAGGCTTTCAGGAGGCTGCTTAAGCAAGATGTGATGAACAGCCCCTTTTGGGTCACTCTGAAACTCTATGACTCAGCTGGTTTCCAAGATTTCATCACAGATGAGCCCATGGCCAGCCAGGTGGTCCAGCGGTGGTTTTCAGCCCCTGGAGTGCAGCGGGTGCCGGTCCGAGAAGGTCGGGTGCGAGGAGCCCTTTTTCTGCCTCCAGGTAAGACTTATCTTTGGTATATATATAGGATATATACATAGGATACATACGATATATATATAGGAAACATAGGATATATGTATATGATATAGGAAATGTTGTTGATGAATATAAAAACAAAAACAAATGACATCACATTCTTGGAGAATTAGTATTTCTCACAACAGTTTAAAACCAACATGACATTGTGCGTCTGTGTGTGTGTGTGTGAAAGTGGAATTCATTTTCTCACCTTGTACTTCCTCTCTTAGCCACTTGACCCTCTTTCCACTCTTTCTGATCCCATTCTCTTTTCTTTTTGTTGCTTTCAGGGGAAGGTCCTTTCCCGGGAGTCATTGATTTGTTTGGGGGCCTCGGGGGTCTGGTTGAATTTCGGGCCAGTCTTTTGGCTGCGCACGGCTTTGCAGTGTTGGCGTTAGCGTATTTTGCCTATGAAGATCTGCCCAATTTACTGCAGGAGATCGACCTGGAATATTTTGAGGAAGCCTCTAACTTTCTACTAGCTCATCCCAAGGTAATTTAGAATACTTTTCATTCTACCTTGTAACATTATAGCAAAAAAAAAAAAAAAAATCAGAAATATCTGTTTTGCCTATTTTACCAATCCATTTAGATTTGGGCATAGCACTGTTTGCCCTTAAAATGCGGATGATGATGTCACCTTATGGAATTGTTGGGTTTCCGATCAGCTTACTGGCACAGAGGACAATAAATGGTGGATATGTTATGGTTATCTTCAACGGAAAAAAAAGCCAAGACTCCTTATGTTTGAAGTGTGTGCTCCCTCAGCCTTCCACAGAATTAAGGACCCCTTCCTATGACCTACTACTTTTCCTATTAGATGGGGCGCTGGGATTCAATTGTTTATAGAATCCAAGTCTTTCATCTTTACCCTCCCAATGCTTTCATGATTAGCTCTTGGATTAATGGGGGTGCAAAATCTCTGTAGCTGTAAATTGCTATTTAAATATGAACAACACCTACATAATATTCAAAAGGACCCAGGAAACTCTTTTCCTAGCTGAAGAGAAGAATTTGATTCCTAAGTTTACCTGCTTCTACAGGTGATGTTGAATGTTGCTGGTGCATTTAAACTCTTTTTGCTTTTCTGGAATGCTGCCTCTGATGAAGAGTTTTTATTTCTTTTTTTTTTTTAAACATTAAAAAAATTTTTTAAAAAAGATTTTATTTATTTATCTGAGAGAGAGAGAGTGAGAGAGAGCATGAGAGCGGAGAAGGTCAGAGGGAGAAGCAGACTCCCCATGGAGCTGGGAGCCTGATGCAGGACTCCATCCCGGGACTCCGAGATCATGACCTCAGCGGAAGGCAGCCGCTTAACCAACCGAGCCACCCAGGTGCCCAAGAGTTTTTATTTCTATTGTTTCACTAAATCCTTATAACAATCCTGCAGGGTAGGGAATATTCTCCCCACCCCCGTAAGACAATGAGGCTTCCAGAAGGCAAGGAGGTAATGTTTTCAGTCACAGGAGCTGGTAAATCCCAGCGCTAGGACTCTCATCCCCTATAGTCTGACCGTTTCCATGACACTAGCTTACTGGCCTGCAGGGCAGCTCCTTCAAGTATGGCCTGTGATGGGTTCCCTTTATTTTGTGCTCCAGGTCCAAACGCCAGGAATCGGAGTGATCTCCGTGAGCAAAGGTGCAGAGATCGGGCTGGCCATGGCCTGCTTCCTGAAGCAGGTGGTAGCCACCATCTGCATCAATGGAACCACTGCCATCTACGAATTTCCGGTCAGGTACAAAGATCTGGTGATAACACCCATCCCCACGTTTATGGAGCGCTTACAGTTTGACATCTCAGGGGCTGTGCGCCTCCTTCACTATAGGGGGGACCCTCGGGATGAGCAGAATCAGCAGAGCGTGCTTCCTGTTGAAAAGGCCCAGGGTTCGATCCTCTTCGTTGTTGGAGAGAATGATGAATGCTTGAAGAGCAGGGAGTATGCCGAGCAGGCTCTGCACCAGCTGCGGAACCACGGGAGAAACAATGGAAGGATGCTGGTGTACCCGGGGGCGGGCCATCTCATTGAGCCGCCCTACGCACCCTTGTGTTATGCTTCCCCAAACAAGAACATTTCTTGGCCCCTGCTCTGGGGAGGGGACCCCGCTGCCCACGCCGCAGCCCAGGAGCACTCCTGGGGAGAGATCCTGAAATTCTTCAGGCAACACCTTATTCAAACCAGAAGCAAACTCTGAGCCAGGACTCAGGGTGATGATGAAGTAGGGAGACAAAAAAATAAGAATAAGGCAGGGATAGGATGGGAAGAGGGTGTTCTCCTGACTTCTCTAGATTCACAGTTATCTTGAATCAGTTGGAAGGAGATAGGGCAAAAATCAAGGGCCAAGGGCACAGGAGCAATATCTGACAAATTTGTATGGGATTTGAACTTTTTGTAAACTGAATCTTAGTTTATATGCACTGGGGTACATATAAATTTTGCTATCTCAAAATTGTGATACCCTTGCAAATTGAATAATCTTTTGTTTCTCAGGTAGGGATACCTTGGACCCAGGTATTACTGATCTAGATGAATTCCCTGGAACTTCCAAGTTACTTGTGGAAAAACAAGTAATTTCTGTTTAAAATTGAGTTTCTGACATTTGATATGAAAAGTTTTTTTTTTTTTTAAGATTTTATTTATTTATTCGACAGAGAGAGACAGTGAGAGAGGGAACACAAGCAGGGGGAGTGGGAAAGGGAGAAGTGGGCTCCGCATTGAGCAGGGAGCCTGATACGAGGCTCGAACCCAGGACCCTGGGATCATGACCTGAGCCGAAGGCAAATGCTCAACAACTGAGCCACCCAGGCACCCCTGATATGAAAGGTTCTAATGCCACCATCGAATGTAATGCTTGTTATAGATTTCCAATAGATACTTTATTTTTTCTCAGAGTAGTGATATTTCTTTTTATCCCTGAAATATATTTCTTTTTCTAATTTTAATCAGGAATGGGATTGAATTTAATCATGTGTCTTTATAGCATTTATTGAAAGTAGTTATAGAAGTTAGTGAATGTATTTAAGGCAATTAGAATAGTCCAGGTATGTAGCAATTAGTGTATTAGAATTGGCTGTAATTATTTTCATAATGCTTTCTTCCTTCAATCTATTAATGTAGTGAATTACATTCATTAATGGACTCATGTTGCTTTTACATCTAATTTTACTAGATGATTTTTCTCATATTGGCTAATACAGGTTTTAAAATTTCTTTTGGAGCCAACCTGGCCATCCCTATTTTCTCAGAATTTCACTCATATTTTCTAGAACACATTTTTTTCACTTATAATTTTGCGCATATCCCCTATTATTTATTTGCATGCTTTCTCTTTTTTCCTCTCAGCCTGACTTACCACGTATTTTTCTGTCTTGTTGATCTTTTCTAAGAACAGTTTTGGGTTTGTTTCTTGGTCAAGTCTTTTTTTCTGATTCCTTGATTTCTGTTGTTTTAAAATAAATTCATTCCTTCTGCCATTTTTGTGTTTATTTTTCTGGCAGTGTTCTCATTTTGTTAATTTCTAGATAGTTTCTGATTTACTACCTCCCCTTTAAGCCCAAGAATAATTTTACCAAAGTACAAGGTATCATGCTGTGGATCCTTATTAATCATAAGGGGAAGGGGTGAGGAACTTTGCAGTTGAGGATCAGACTATTACCACCTGAACCCACTGATAAAATTTAACATCTCTTAAAATGGTCATTTTTACATAATGTGCTTCATGACGAGATGTAATGTGGAGTGCCTAGCACTACTTAGATGACTTCTAACAACGCTATTAAACTTGAACCTAGTCAAACCTTTTGATCAAACTTCTTATTGACACAGTGACTAGAGACCAGTTAAACAATCTTACAAAGAGACAAACAATCCAGGTTGTGGGTCATTGTATAACCTGGTCTTGCCGTAAGTTAATTAGCAACTGATTTGGTTTTTTCAGAAGTTGGTTTCATGAAAAAATTGGGGATTTTTTCTTTGTGCAATTCTCCCTCCCTTTTTTCTTGGCTTTGGAGTGAGCTGTGGGACTACCAAGCATTAAAAGAGACTTAAGAGACATATCAACCAAATGCTAGTTGTGGGCTTGGTTTGAGCAAAATAACTGTAAAAAGACATTTCTGGGACAACTAGAAAAATCTGAATATGGACTGGATATTAAATGATACTACGAAATTGTTATTATCTTGTTAGGTGTCATAACGTTATTGTGGTTATGTAAAAAGTCACTTTTAGATAAAGATGCATACCGACATATTTAAAGGTGAAGGGTTACGATATCTGGGAATTGCTTTAAAATACTATAGGAATATGGCAAAATGTGAATAATTATTACTTCTAGATTATGGCTATAGTGAAGTTTGTTATCATATTTTTTATGAATGGTTGTAATTTTTCATATAAAAAGCTAAAAAAGGGGTGCCTGGGTGGCTCATTCGGTTAAGCGACTGCCTTCGGCTCAGGTCATGATCCTTAGGGTCCTGGGATCAAGCCCCACATCGGGCTCCCTGCTCAGCGGGAAGCCTGCTTCTCCCTCTCCCACTCCCCCTGCTCATGTTCCCTCTCTCGCTGTGTCTCTCTCTCTCTGTAAAATATATAATAAATAAAATCTTAAAAAAAAAGCTAAAAAAATAAAAAATACAATCAATATATTTACCTTTCTTCCCCTAAAGGCAAGAACTTTAGCATATACTGAATCTTTTTCTCCATGACAGCCCCATTAATTTCAGATTACTGATTTGTTTCACAATAAATACATTTTTAACATACCTAGGCTTCAACATGTCCTTCCTGCTTGTAGTTCCTTACAGCCTGTCTTTTAAACTCTTGGCTTTATCTTCCATTTGGTCATTTCCTAAAGGACAAACTCAAGTAATTATTTTAAAAGATTCCTATTCACCTGAATCTTAGCAAATTTAAAAATGTCTTTACTTTGCTCACTTTGGAATAATGAATTTTATACTTGTAGAATTTGATGTTAACAGACTTTGATCTTTTTATTTTGGCATCCATCATCAGTGAGAAGTCTGAGTCTCCTTACTTCATGGGATTTTTTCTCCTTTGGTTCAGATTTTCCCAATTCTGTTTTATTTTTCTTTTACTCTGTATCTGAAACCTTTTTACAATTTTCTCTGCGTTCTTAGTGTTCTGAAATTTCTTCAAGATATGAGTAGGGGTGGGTTTAAAGATTTCATTCATTTATTTGAGAGAGAGGGAGAGAGAGATCACGACTGGGGGAAGGGCAGAGGAAGAAGCAGGCTCCCCGTTAGGCAGGGAGCCTGATGTGGGGCTTGATCCCAGGACCCTGAGATCATGACCTGAGTAGGAGGCAGAGGCTTAACCAACTGAGCCACCCAGGTGCCCTGTTTTCAGCTTTAGATATTTGCTTCTATTAATTATATGATCACTTTAACCTTTACATTTTTTTCTATTCTCTCCTTCTGGGACTCCAATTAAGAGTATTTTGGAGCTTCTGGATGTATCCTCCATGAATATTAAATTTCTCTCATACTTTATTTCTTTTTTAATACCTTCCCCTGCCATCCCAGCTCCCTGTATTCTTGGCGAACTTTACAGTTGAATTGTTCACCTCACTAATTTGTGCTTCAGCTGTGTCCAACTTGCTATTTAGTTCATCTCTTGGGTATTATTTTGATGATCATTATTTTTAATTTTCCCAATCTGCAGTTGGGTTTGATTCCTTAAAGCCTGTTCTCATTTTTCTCCTCAGTTTTATTGAGATATGATTGACAAATAACACTGTATAAATTTTAAGGTGTACCACTTGATGGTTTGATATACATAGATATTATGAAATAATTACACAATTAGGTTGGTTAACACATCCATCCATCACCTTACATAGTTATCCATTTGTGTATGTGTGTGTGTGTGTGTGTGTGTGTGTGTGTGTGTGGTGAGAGCATCTATTCTCTTAGCAAATTTCAGGTATACAATACAATGTTAGTAACTATAGTCACCATGTTGTATATTATCCTGTTCTCACTTTATAGGTAGATCAGTAGATCATCCTTTTTTATTCCTGCTTTCACCTGTGGCCTTCATGAACACACCCACATTCTGTGCAGGATACTGTCATTGTATTTAAAAAGCTGTATAAGCCATTGGGATTAAGAAAACCCACTTATCCCAGCACCACGTGGGTATTACTTTTTAGGGATCTGATTTCAGCAAAATGAAACCTATGTCCTTCATGGTCTTCTAGCAAGCTTTCCTAGGATCTCAGCTTCCATCTCCATTAATTAGTTTCCCCCTGTTATTTGGTTAGAAAAATCCGACTAAAAGTGGTTTACACAATGGACTAATTATTGTCTCTTATACAAACAAATCCAAAGGAAGGACGGCTTTGGTTTATTCACCAGTTCAGCAGTGTCATGATGAACCAAATTCCTTCTATCTTTCTGCTCTGCCATCCTTAACGGGTTAACTTATTCTCTTAGGCTAGCCCCCCTATTGTTCTAAGATGTTGATCACCTGCCCCCATATCTCATGAAAAAGATCTCCCTTAGATTTCCCCATGTCTCAGTGGCCAAAACTGGGTCACATGTTCATGCCTAAAGCAATCACAAGCAAGGGAAGGGAGACCACCATGACAGCTTAGACAGTCAAGACTTAACCTTATATGCCCAGCATAACTGAAGAACATGTCCACTTGACAGATGGTGAACAAAAATGAAATTCGTTATTGGCAAGGTCTACTGAGTCGCCAATCAGCACAGTTTGTCCCACGTATGTTTCCTATTCCCTCTACTATGTTCACAACAAATGAAAACTGTGAGTTGGGGGAGGTGCTTTTCTGGTTTCTGAAGCATTCCAAACGTTTTCTTGAAGGGTGGACCAGATTGCTCTTGAATTGACCTGTCTAGGCATTTTGATTCTCTAAGCTATGCTCTCCTTTCTCATGTCCTTTGGCACACTGCAGATGTCCCTCTGGTTTAAACAAATATGTAGACACTACATATCTTCCGATTTATGTGTAATTAGGAGCTCCAATATTTTCACTCTCTAGTATTCCCTTTCTAGGGTGGTTAGGCAGTCTACCTCAAAGACAGATTTACGTGCCTTTGAATATGTGTAATTTGTAATACAGGAGCTGGCAGTGCCTCAGTCTCTGGATTTCTTTATCCCTAAGGCTTGCCACTCTACTGTTTCATCATTACACCATGACCAAACATTTTTATCTCATCTTTTTTATGGGCCCTTCATGGATTACTGTTGCTTTTGGTAGAAAGTTACATTGGTTTCAAAACTCTGTGGCATGTATTCTTGGTAACCTAAAGTTCCTCCTTTCTAATAGTCCTTGTGCTTCAGTGATTCTAGACTTACTCCAGCCCCCACAGGTGAGTGCTAAGTGGTGTATACCAATCACGGTGGTTTTTTCTTTTATCCAGTGGGCAGTGTAGACACGGACATGTGACATAATTCTTGCCAATAGGATGTCAGAGACATCTGAAGAGAACGAAGATAGTCTGAAAGAGAAATTCTGGAAATTTGGGGGAAGTCTTTCTTATCTTAAAAAGCAAAGAAATGCAATTCTTCCCTTTGGATGTTGTTTTATCTTAATGTTGAGGATATACTGAGGCCAGCCTGAGGACAAAACCAACACACAGGGTCTGAGCCAAATGAGTTGCAAAGAAATGGAACTGAGGCTCTAATTATGTTGTTTTCATGGATGCTCAACCTTTGGATTTTTTGTTATTGGATTAAATAAATTTCCTTATTTGTTAAAGCCGTTTACATTGGGATTTTCTGTTCTTTGCTACTGAAGACTATCATGATCACGGATACTTCCCTTATCAAAGCAGCCTACCGTCTTTTGGATTTGGCCTGAGGCAGTGTAGAAGGACAAATTGCACAACCTAATATTTTAGAAGAAAGGTGGGCAACGTGGACTAAAAATTAATAACCATATGGAATTTCATGAGACATTTAATTGAATCCTCACAATCTTTATGGCATATGTTCCCCATCAATGCCCTCACTTAATAGAAAACAATGAGGCTGGGAGTTTGACTTGCATCATGATTGAGCTAGTCACCAGATAAGATTCTGAGTTTGATTTTCAGCAATCTCAGCCCTGTGGCTACAGAAGGTGAAGATCTTCTTCAGCGAGCACACAGAAACTTTCAGATCATTTATGGGGCACATACATTGGGAATTTAAATCCCTAAGTTCAACATTTTCCCTTACTTTGTCCAGTGACATTAGGAACAGCTAGCCACTCTCATTATATTCATTAGTTCGTCAAAAATGTTCAGAAATATCATATGCAATGCCACGCAGTCCCTTGCTTCTTATTAGTGGTTGATTACGAGTATTCAGTAGTGATATTTTGCATGTCCCTATTGCCAGATTACGCCATGGGCTATTAGTGTTCTCTTTACTACTTGAAATAGAGTCATTAACATCTTTGAATCTAATCAGAATAAAGAGCCAATTCCAGAAACCCCAAAACCCATGCAGAAAACTCACCCTTAAAATTGTTTCTTTAGAATGTTCTCAGGACCAAAATCTGTATTAGAGTTCTCCAAAGAAAGAGAACCAACATAATGTATATAAAGAAATTTATTACAAGGAATTGGCTCATGCAATTATGGAGGCTGAGAAGTCCCAAGATCTGCAATCAGCAAACTGGACCCCAAGAGAGCTGATGGTGTAATTCTAACCTGAGTCTAAAAGGCCTGAGCACCACAAGAGCCCATAATAGTGTAAGTTCTAGTCTGAAAGCTAACAGGCTTGAGATCTAAGAAGAACTGATGTTTTAATATGAATCTGAAGGCAGGAAGAGACCAATGTCTTAGCTCACAAAGTCAGGTGAGAGGAGTTCCCTCTCACTTGAGGGAAGATTAGCCTTTTTGTTCCATTCAGCTTTCTGTTGATTTGATGAGGGCCACCCACCCTAGGGAGAGCAATCTTTTTTACTCAGTCTACTGATTCAAAGGTTCATGTCATCCAAAAACTCCCTCATAGACATATCTAGAATGTTTGACCAAATGTCTGGGCACCCTGTAGTTCAGTCAAGTTGGCACATAAAATTAACTACCACCACATAGGTAGTCCCTAAATTATGTCCATTTTGTAGATGAGTACACTAAGCTTTGGAGAGGTTAACTTACCTAAGGTCACAGAAGTAGAGATGACTTTACAATACAGAAGAATTTACAGTCCTTCTTCAAAACTCATGTAGCTATTATTGACAACTAATTTTGACACCTGACAACAGTAGCTACACAAGTTGCTATAGCTAGGGATGAAATAATTCAATTCTTTCTTACCTGTTACAGCTTCCACTATAATTGAGGTCAGATGCGGTAAGCGTCCTTATAATTCTTCAGTTTGATTAGCTCAACACATAATAGTAAAGACAGACTTTCTCCTGGTCCAGAGACACAGGGCCTAGAATACTTTAACTGAGATTACTACACATACAGTAAGAGCCAACCAAGCAGAGGTGTGTTCTGGCCTCAGGAGGAAAGGTTCAGTGAATCTTGTCCAGCATTGCGCTGAATGAGAAAAACTGGGACAAAGAAGAAAACCCACTAATAGAAAAAAAATCTAGTTCAGTCAACTATAGAAAAACCATCTTGGCCATCAAGTAGAGCTATGTGCAAGGTAAGCACATCCCTTTTTTTAAAGAGACTGTCTTTAAGAAAAAGAGCTTCACATTCACCTCATTCTTCACTCTGCACATGGGTTTACTTGGTTTCATGGGAAGGCCCTAGACTGTAACCTTTTACAGCTGCTGACATACACAAGATACCAAAATGTACAAGCCCGACTGAGGACAGAGGCACCAGCCTTGAGTGGTATAAAGGCTGCTTTCCCAGGCAGAGTCACTTCTAATTTTAGAATTGTGTGTGCGGTTAACTGGGCTCCTCAGGGGTCAGTGGGCTGGAGAGAAGAGTATCAATATGTCGATTGATTCCGGGATATCAATGAATGTATCAATCGATCCTGGGTCATCTAGATCAAGAACTAGAATGCGAGCAAGGGGCTTGGTGCTCACTACAAAATTCCCATGGTAGTCAGGACAGAGGATGACAGTAAATGGCAGATTGGTTCTAGTACACATCTTGAATTCGGCGGACAGGCACGGTATAAGCCTTACTGCAACCCTACTCCTTAAAACAAACTGAGGCAATCTGGTATTTCATGTGGTTGCCTCCAAGATACACAGCACCCTGGAGAGTGTCATTGCATAAAATGGGGAAATCAAGCCAATATTTTGAAACAAAAAGGATACTCCTGGCTCTTCTGCTCTTTAAATCATCCCATTTTACCCACTCCCTCTCTTTCGGAGTGTGTTATCATGCCTGTTTGCATTCTCCGATTCAGAAGAGCAACACACAGCCCTTCTATCACAGCTTGGTAGGGAGCTCTTTAGAATTTGCCAGGAGAGGCACCCCTGCGTTCATGAGTGCCTTTCCTCATCCTTATCATTCTTTCATCTAAATAGACTTATTGTTCAACTACCTACAGGCTCCATTCAAATTCTCTTTACTTCCACATGAGTCATTGTCTCCTTTAGCCAAATTAGGAGGATGTTTGGAATCCATCTATATGACAAACTTTAGTTTTTTGCTCTGTGAAGCTGTTCAGGTCAACAGGCTTCCTTAGCCTTTCTTTTGTTCTTTTCCCACTTCGCTCTCACAGGGGCTCATACTTCACAGGCTCCTCTGGGAGGAAAAGCTTATTACAGGATTCATTCTGAGGCTATAGTGACCACCCATCCTATTTAGACAGAGGGCTTTGTCTTTGGTAGAAGGTCCACGTGGAGGGGTCCCTAGCCCGAAGAAATGAATCTCAAGTGGCAGGCTTGAAAGATCAACTTGAGGTCTGTGAAGTGACTTGGGGCTAATTAGGGGCAATGCTAAGGTTGCCATGGCATAATGGAAGGAATCAGACTAGCTCAGTGGTCCCAGGGATGTGAACCCAGAGATTCCCTTTATTTCCAAGCATCACAGTGTGATGTCCTTTGGAGCTTGACTCAGTTATGTATCAAAACCCCCAAGCCCAAGACTAGGAAACTAGATTCTGGCTAGAGCTCTTGTAACACTTGAAAGGTCCTTCCAGATGGAAACCAGGAAGGAAAGTAGAAGGATAACACTCACTCGTAAGTCAATTTGACTTATGTTCTTGGAAATACCATCTGGTAGTTACACATTTAAATGGTCTCTCGCTGTGACGAGAAACGGGTAATGTAAAATCAATAGTCTGCCAGCATTTTTCAGAATGTCTTACCACGAACAAGAAAATAAAATCAAGCCCTCACTGTTGTTATTAAAAAAAAACACCCTAAAATCTGCTTAGAAAATGAATCACTCAGAAATTGGGCAACATTATGCTTAGGTAGCTTATACAGAGTGGAGAGCTCTGAGCCTGCAAATTATTCCTTCTCGTGAGCAGAATGCATCTTTCTCATGATGTGCTTTTCTTACCGACACCATCCCCTGAGCCATCTAAGCAAGCAGATCAGGTTGGAAAAGCCTTTGAAAAGACGTAGCCTTGGTTCAAAGGCACCTTCTTGTAGTGACGTCGGGAAGACTGGGATTCTAATACCAGCGCTAACAGGAACAGCACTGCCTTGGGGTCGTCCCGGCTTCCCCGGGCTGTCTCAAGAACAACCAAATTTCATCTGCGAAAGCACGGGGCACGGCATCTGGGATGAACAGAGCTTGCAGCACTCTTCCCTTCCTTGTCTGCTTGCCCAACTTCATCAGCCAGACAGCACTCAGAAGATGTATGCGAAGGCGTGTGTGTGGAAACATAAATAACGTTAGGCCAGAATGAGATGAGAGATCAGGCAAAGTTTTATTTAGCAGAGGTGAGTTTTGTTCCTAAAAATGACTAACTTTTTATTGACAACTCAATATGGGCAGGCTGAAAACCAAGGTAGCTTGTTAGGCATCCAGATTGTGTTTCTAAATGCTCTAATAATTTCAAGAATTTTTAAATTTCACCTACACACACCCATGGACCCCCTTCCTCACTGTCACTCACTCACATACTCCCCCATGAAAGGACCTACCAGTCATGCCTCTAGAAAGGCTTATCTCAGCAGGCACGGAACTAAAAGGTATAAATATTTATTGAGTTCACTTCATCGTGACTCTTCAAATACCTTTGCCGGGTGGATGAAGCTTAAAACAAACGACATGAGCCAGAATACATTTTGTGATAATTTTTTTTCTTCTCTTTAGAAAAAAAAAATATGTACAAAAAAAAAAGCTAAGAAGAGCCAACATGGAAGGTGTCAAGAAAACGTTCTGATAGGTACAGACGAGGGAGCTCCTTCTCTCAAAGGAGTTACACATTAGTTATTACCATGCTAGAAAAATGAGATGCAGTTAAAATTCTAGAACAATTAAAAGCCACAAAGTCAAGCAGTTGCTCTGGGGCTCTAGGCTGTAGCTGCTCTGATACCCTTTCTGTAAACTAATACTGTGCAAAGTGTAAAATATTCATTTTCATATAAAGTCCATACAATATGATATATAAAACTGTTGAGTTGACAGGGGAGACTGGTACAGGTTGCTTTTTGGAAAGAAGTCTGCAGTGTCACCTGCCAGCCCGAGGACACGATTCCAGAAAGACTTTGAGTCTCTGAGCTGGAAGAAGCCATTATCGAAGAGAGAACCAGATAACCGCAACACCCCTCAAATCCAGGAGTCTCTGCCACTTGTTTATGTAAGTAAGTGACGTCATTAATAGATTGCTTTTACTTAGAATACAAAACAGGTTAAGAGACAAGGACATAAAGTTCTTCTTGAAAGGAATATTTCTTTCTGCACAGTTGATTTTGAGATTTACCATTAACCAACATCGCCCTCCCTGCAACTCAAAAGTTAACTTTCATTAAGATTCAAAAATTCTGGAAAAGGCAGCAAGTACAGTAATAAAGGGTTAAAGTGAACTGTTATATTCATTTTATTTCTGTGACTATAAAACTGAGAAAAGAAGGTTCGTGTACAAATATCACAAAACAACATCAATCATTGAATCAATGTGGTTCTTCAATGCACACTGGAACAAGGAGAAAATTTTGTTGGTTTAAAATTCTGGCATAAATATATTAAAGCTGACCAAAAAAAAAAAAAAAAAAAAATCAGGGCAAGCTACTCACTTCCTCATACAAAAAAATGTACAAAACATTAGCCTCTAACTAGATAAACATAATACTTGTCTTCACAGTTTGACATCAAGTAACTGTGTGTCTTGAAGTATCGAATTGGAGGGTGATTAAAAAAAACAGCTTGCGACACCTCAGCTGTCTCAGGTGACTTCGGTCATGGAGGCAGAGTGATTCTGCAAAGACAAGCACATGCAGACTCAGAGTTGGGCTGACTGACTCACGTGCACACTCACTCTTCCTAGGCTGTGCCCTTGTGCTCTTGTCTCCCAGCTTTGCACAGGCTGTTCCTTCTCCCTGAAATGCTCTTCCAAGGCCCCTCGAATTGTCACCTCTCTATTACATCTTTCCTGATATATTTTTTTAAAGTTTTTTTTTTTTTTTTCAATTTATTTAAGTAATGTCTACACCCCGTGTGGGACTGGAACTCATGATCCCGAGATCAAGAGTCAAATGCTCTACCGACTGAGCCAGCCGGGTGCCCCTAAATCTTCCCTGATTTTTCAACCAAAACAGAATAATTTCTTCAACTAAACTTGGTCTCTATAGAATTGTCTTATATTATACTTACTCGGCCATATTCTAATAAAAACATCTAAGGATCTCAAAGTAACTTTAGCTGTATCCCACAGTTTTAATGTAGTGTTTTAATATCAAATGGTTCTAATTTTTGAAAAATTTCTGTATGATTTATTCTTTGGGTTTAATATTTTCAAATGTGTAGGGTTTTTTGTTTTTAGGTGTAGGTATCTTTGAATTTTTTTTCTACAGAATGTAATCTGTGTGATACACATAACTGTACAATTTCTTGGGACTTCTCTGTGGTTTATTTTCATAATGTTTCATGTGTTTTGAGGGCTATATACAATGCACGTTAGATCAAACTTACTAATCATCTATATCTTCAGTGTATTTTGTTTGCGTACTAATTAGAAATGCGTTACAATCTGTACTGTAATTCTAGCTTTGTCCCTTTTCCTTGTAAGTCTACCAATTTTTGCATACATAGTTTGTTTATACAACCCCTACCACTTGTTCATATAACTTATATATACAGGACCCCCCTTTTGCAGACCCAACATTTCCTCGTTTGAACTTAAAACCCCTAGTCTGTGGGGACGGGAAATAAAAGGAACTGTGGCATTAGATCTGATTGATTATTATGGGTTTCTTGATTTCTGTTTGTTTTTAGGACACTAGAGACAGTATATTCCTGAGAGCTCAACTACACATTTTAGAAATGGAGTATTTTATTTTTCAAAGTCCTTTTATCTGCCATATTTGCGAGAACTAGAGCTTGATGCATTTCTTGCCATACCGTGAAAAATAACTTTTCCTCTTGTGTTTTTACTTTTATAATACACTTCCTTTTTGAAAAAACTTCTGGGGTCAATACTTTGGTTATTTACATGTTTATAAGATTGCATTCGAGACCAAGTGGAAAAGATAAAGTAATTCAACAGCTGAAGGTAACTAAATGGGTGAATTTGGGCAGATCTCTTTAACTTCCCAGGTCTTTTTTCCTATTTAATACAAAGTCTATCATAATCACTAGTTTCAAATCAAGGGGGCCATTTGATTCCTCTGGGAATATTTTCTTAAATATAAATATTCTTTTACTTCAGAATTGTTGAATTAGAACCTCTTGGAGTAAGGTTCCAGGCATCTGGGTGTCAGCATAAATTGGATTCTTTTTCTGCTAAAGAAAAAAAATGTCTCCCCCTCCCCAAATCTGGAGACACTGAGAAACTTTATACCAACCCAGAGTAGGTTAATATTAACCGTTTCCTCTCTAACTGCATTTCTTTGTTAATATAAACTACGTTTAACAGGCTCAACACCAAGGGTGACTGCTCAGGTACATCTGGGCACAACGGTGCAGAATATAGATAATTCCACACCCTCCAATTTTTTAATCACCCTCAGATAATTCCACGCCCGTCTCTTTAGGATCAAAATCACTCCGTGGGTTCCTGGAATGGGTCTCCGTGAGATCACACTCACTCTATAGGACCACGAAATCATGTTTTGGAAACCTGACCATTTTTGGTTTGTTGGATTCTATAATTACTTACTTTTTGGCTTTTCCTCAGTACTTGGGAAAGATTTTAGAAAATGTACCTTATCTCAATCAATTATGCTAAGGGGAAATCACAGAAGATAAATATGCAAATCTGAGTTGCTGTTTTAGAGAGGAAGAAAAAGCACTAGAGCTCTGGGGGCTCCATGTGGCGAAAGGGAAAGAAAGAAGGTCTTGGGAAGAAGGAAAGGAGGGTGACCAGGTCCCCTCCCCATCCAGTCTTCTCCTTGAGGTATCTTGACCAGTGGGATGGATTTCACATGCATGCATGCATGTTCTGAAGAAAGATCCGTATTTTCTCCCAGATCCCCAAAGTTCTTCCTGGGAAGATGGTTCTATCCCAGAAATTACAAAGGAGCCAGCTTCTAATAGAAAACCTAGGTATTGGCATCTCACAGAGAGTTCTTGCCCCCAGAAGAAAATACAGGTATATTTATTTTGGAAGAGGGATAGCTCAGTTCAAACACACTAACCCCTACTGCATGTTTCCTTTGAACGCTGAGAGATGCAGATTTCCAAATGGAATTTTCCTTGAAGGGAATGCCAGGCTGTGTGGTATTGTACATTGAGTAGGGCCTTTAGACTTAGATGGGCCTATTTTAGTTTTGACTTGGTGACTTTGGGCATGTTTCTTAAATTCTTTGTGCTTTACTTACTTCATCTACAAAACAGAATTAACAATACCAATTGTAGAATTGTTGTGAGGACTGAATGTGATCACTTGCAATAAATGCTAATTTTCTTTTCATGGCCAACAAATAAAGAGTATAATCATCCTAACTATATGTAGAAACATTTGATACTAAAAGCAGATGCTTTGTTACTTTCTTCTTCTACAGTTGGCGTGGAAGGCATCACTTGAGAAGTAAACTCTTTATCCAGCATCCTGTAGTTTTACTTTGACTAGCCTACAGAAGTCCTGTTGTTTCTTATTAATTTCTGTTTTCTTTGGAGATTCAGACAGTGACTGGCCATGGTCCGATTTTACGTTCTCAGTTTTGTCTAAAGTGTTTAGTTCAGGTTTTGGTTCTGGCTTGCCTCTATCCATCAGATATATGTTTCACACCTAGTGAATGCCAGGAAATACGGAGAGTAAATAAGATATGGTTCGTAGTGTTCAGATCCTCAAAGATCTCCAAGTTTTTGGGGGGAGGGGCAAATATGAAGGGACACTACTGGCATCCATTGGGTAGGACAATCACACGAAGGGCTGTGTATTCAGAAAAGACCTCATCGTTCACCAGACGGGGTGATAGACATGGAAATAAAGATACATGGACAGATTCGAAAGAAGTTCAACTACTGCCTATAGTGAATAATAATATATATTTTGAAGGAATCTTTTATCTATCTTGTGGAAGATCAGTTTTTGAAACTCTGTTTGGCACTTTATTTTTCAAGGTAAGTGGAATACCCCAAAATACGGCCTAGATGTCTCTGTGACCTGGATGGTCAACTATTAATTGTTCTGAAGGAGAAGACAGACAGAAGTCTGGAGGTTTCCAACAGCGGTAGTGCCTGAGCAGTGTTGGGCAGAAGGCTGGGGTGGAAAGGGGGTGTCCTCAAATCAGGATGTTCAAAGCAAAGTACGCAGCATTTAAAAGAACACAGACACTGCCATGTTTGTGGAACTCTGTAAATATTTGTTTGCTTTTAAAACTCACCTTTATCTTCAGTTGCTTCACCTCAAAAATAGAGGGAACCACTCTGATCTTATCAGGTACGGTAACATAATTTGATAGAGAAGACCAGAGAGAGTCTGTCTCATGGTTTCATTCCAAGTGATCACAGTTTAGCCACTTTATCATTCAACCGGAATCAACAGGCCACATATCAATAAACCAGTAAGACATTTTTCAGTATGTTCTTTCCCATTAAACCAAGTCAAAATTTTCACCTTAATACGGGTTAAGGGAAAACAAACAAATCACTTGGCACTGGGTTTAACAGAGAGCCCTAGTTTTCCCAAGAGAGAAATGGCTTTACTGTTTTTTCTTGTTAATAAAATTAGAAAGACTTCATTAAATGCGAAAGGAAATAGGATAGTTCATCTCAGAGAGATGTTTGATAAAAGGGGAAAATACTATTTTGTACTCTATGAAGTACATGATAATTCCAATGGGAGGTGATTTGCTTTTCCATTGTACTAGCTATAAAAAAGGTTTTGTAAGAATAGAAGTGTAAAGAAGGTTTCAAGATAAATAGATTACTACAGAAGAACATTTTAGCAGGACTCAGCCAAATGAGCAAAGTGGCTTGGCAGTGAAAACCCTGTTTTGTTATTGGTTATCCCCATTCTCTGTCTAAGCTGCTTAAAGAACCACTCAGCTCGGCTCTCCCACTGGCAAAGTATGCGGCCTCAGGTGAGTTAATTGAACATTGCCATTCTCAGATTCCTATTTTTTACCTGTGAAATGGGAATTCTATCAATTCAAAAGGCGTTTGTCCAAATAAGAATGTATTTGTGAAGCACCTAGAAACCGACCCAGGCAAAAATAAGTGAGTAGGGTTGCATTGAATTTTTTGATTGTGGGCATCAAAATAGATCCCAAAGGATACTTCATCATCACCTTTTGAAAATGCTTCTAGTCTACATCTATCACTGAATGTAATAAAACCTTTCTCTTTCCAAATATTGTCTAGTTACTAAATCAAACTGGCCTCTCACATAATGGGTCCAAATTTCCTAAGTGTGGTATTATGTGGTAGGTCAAGGTATCTTAAAGCAGCTGGGGTTTAAGTTAGACATAATAAGGACTTCCTGAGGATTCATGATTGCCAAGTCCCAGAATAAATACAGGACTAATTGAGAGAAGCTTGAAGTTCTTGAAGGCTTTACATCAGATTTTTATTAGTGCTGAGTAGATTCAGTGGTATCCCGCCTGCTTTCAGTAGAGGAATTGATTCGTTTACCTCCCAAGCTAACAGGCCTTGAGCCTGTGGGTTTGGTTTGCTAAAACCACTTTACTATACCTGTGCACTTAAGGTTTCCAGAGGGCTTTCTATTCTTGGGAAAGCCATGAGGGGTACTCCGCGGGGATCCTCGGGTTTGGGTTTGGAAGGAGATCCTTGTGTTCCTTTAAAGTTATGGACCACACACATTCCCTGCAGGATGAGGGGAAAAAAGACCGGGGTCAGACTGCAGCCATCAATGCCTGGCCATCTCGGAGGGTGGCAGGCCTTTCCCCTAGAATGTCATTGCCTTCGTGACTTTTTCCCTTTGAGCCAGTGGGTAGGGACCACACAAAGACCTTGGGCACGGTCTAGGTGTTTGCTGAGCACCTCTCAGGGCTGACGAAGCATCCGACCGATCACCATGTGGTCAGTGATAATCAACCCACCCCACACTGAGCCTGTTTCCCCACCTGTAAAATGGAAATAACAACACCTTTCTCATAGATTGTAGTGATTAAAAGACACAACGAATGTAAATCAACTCATAATAACAGTTAACATTTACTGAGGGCCACTCCGTGGCTGGTATTGTCCTGAGAATTTTACCTTCCTGCGTGTAACCCACTCAGCAATCTTACATTATCTCCAACTCAGGCACGAGGCATGGCGAAGTTAGATAACTTGCCCAAGGTCAGAAAGAGATTTTAACTCCATAGCCCCTTGATTATACCACTACACTCTTCTGCCTCTTCACAAGTACCAAACTCATAGCAAATAATCAGTGTGAGCTAGTCTTTACCTCCTGCCCAAGATGACCATCCTTAAATTATATGATTATTGCTCGCTTGAGATTAAATAATTCAGTGGCACTTTTCTTCTATTGCTTCCATTAAAATACTCTCCCTCCAAATTACAACTCACTTTTCTTTTTTTTCCCACTGAGGCCCCCTTCATAATTGAGTCTGTCTTTACCATCTTCTCTGCTTCTTTTGCCCTCATAGAGTTTATCTGTCTCTTTCCATGCTCTCCCTTCCCTTGTTCTGCAACTTTGTTTCTATATCCAGTATCTTTGAATCTTTTTTTTTTTTTTAAGATTTTATTTATTTGACAGAGAGAGAGACAGTGAGAGAAGGAACACAAGCAGGGGGATTGGGAGAGGGAGAAGCAGGCTTCCCACCGAGCAGGGAGCCTGATGCGGGGCTTGATCCCAGGACCCGGAGATCATGACCTGAGCAGAAGGCAGAAGCTTAATGACTGAGCCACCCAGGTGCCCCCGAATATTTTTTTTTAAAGGAAATTTTAGCTCTTTTTAAAAAAGATTTTATTTCTTTTTTTAAGAGAGAGGGAGCGAGAGAGAGAACAAGCAGGGAGGAGACGGAGAAGCAGGTTTCCTGTGAGTAGGGAACCTGATGGGGGCTCACCCCAGGACCTTGAGATCACGACCTGAGCCGAAGGCAGACCCTTCATCGACTGAGCCACCCAGGCACCCAGTATCTTTGAATCTTTCCTGTCACTCTTCAAACCCTGCAGAATATTTATGTAAATATTCTCTACTTGGCTTTCTTCCATCTCACTCTCTAGCTCTGCTTAAACCACCTCCATTAAAGAAATGGGAGAAGCAGGAGGTGTAGGAGCTTTGGAGTTGGAAAGACCCAGGTCAGATTTATGGCTTATTTGTTGGGTGGCCATTGGGCAAGCAATGTATTTTTGAGCCTAACTTTCTTCATCTATAAAATGAGGTTAAGAATATGGTCAGGCTTGTCCTAGGAGCATGTGACTTGATGTATACAAAGTGTAGGGCACGCAGGGATTGCTCACTTAATAGTCCCCTCCCCTCCATCTCATTTTCACTGGAAACACAAAACAAGAATGCACTAGGCTGCAGGTATGCTCCTGTTCTCAGACTCTTCTTTCTCTGAGTCCTCTCCAAGTCTCCACTTTGCAGGGCTTCCAGTCTCCTCTAAGACCCATGTCCAAGCTCAGTGTGAGTGCATGTGAGGTGTGTACGTGGGCACACGCAGGTAACAGTGGGAGGCTGTGGGGTCTCTCTCCTGCCAGAGCGATTCAGTAGTATTCTGGGTCTTACATAAAGACCATTTGTGGAAAATAAAGTCTGGTATTTGCCATCCACTGGGAAGCCAGTAACAGAGCAAACAATAACTGAGCAGTAGGAAACAGGGCTGCAAGTTACTGAGAAAAATCAAGTCTAATACCAAAGCAGAATTTGTATATGGGTCCTAGAAAATGCAAAGGATTTCACAGATTTCATCCCATAGAAACCTCATGCAGTAGCTTGGGACAGTGAGCACTGCTCTTTCTCTCTAGCTGGGGACGCTGTGTCCAGGACTGAGGGACAGCAAAACTGGCTTTTGAGCCCAAGCCTTCATTTTCAAACTGCTGATCTGTCTTTGAAAACTGTCTCTTCTCTCGAAGCCTCCTGTACTCTTTCCCTCTTTTAAAGAGCACTCATTGGGAAATACCCCTTAGGGAATATCAACATCTCAGGATCGTCTCCGCACCGTTTTTTCCTGAAGCTTCATACAGACAATTTGCATTGAAGTCCTCAGTCTTTTACTTTAGAAAGAAAGCCTGGATCCATTAAAAATAATTTTGAATTAAAAATGGAGCTTCCTAATCTCCACGGGGAGATCAGTGTTCTGAGTAAATGTGAGCATTTTCTGTATCTCAGTAGGTAAAAAAGTTGGAAAACTCCGAGTTAGAGGTGGGGAGAGGCATATGTCTATTTTGTACATTGGGAAGGGCAAGGAGGAGGGATAGGACAAGGAAGAATTAGGTCCCAGGACCATGATGAGGTCCATCATTGTGCAATGCCAGGCTTAATGGGGGCTTTGGACCAGAGTAGGCAGGAGGGGAGGAGGGACCTCCAGGCTGTGATGGCTTTTGTCTTTTAGGGGAAGCTTGTTGACTATGACCAGGGGACTCATTTCCTACACAACATATGACTCTCCAGGCCCACTGATTTACCATAAATCCTCCTGGGTATATTTTAAATCCCTGAAGAGTATTTAAAAATTATACCTCTGTGGTATGCCCATGAAATAAAATATCCCACAGCAAGAAAGAGAAATGAATTATTGCTACATGTTACAATAGATGAATATCAAAATAATTATGCCAGGCGAAAGATAGCAAAAAAATATGGATATAGACTTGAGTGCCCGCGTGGCTCAGTTGGTTAAGCAGCTGCCTTCGGCTCAGGTCATGATCCCAGGGTCCTGGGATCAAGTCCCGCATAGGCTCCCTGCTCAGTGGGGAGTCTGCTTCTCTCTCTCCCACTCTCCCTGCTTGTGTTCCCTCTCTCGCTGTCAAATAAATAAATAAAAATCTAAAAAAAAAAAAAAAAAAGAATAGAGACTCTATGATTCCATTCATATGAAATCCTAGAAAAAGCAAACTCATATAGAGTGATGGAGTGATGGAAAGATCAGTGGTTGCTTGGGAATGAGGGGAAGGAAAAGAAAGAAGGATGTATCCGTACGTCAAAATTTATCAAATTGTATGCTTCATATGCCATTTATGATCTGCTTAGCATACTTCACTAAAACTGTAAAAAGACCAAAACAATAAAAATTAGCCTCTTCACTTCTAATCCAACTCAGATGAAAAGATTTCCTGGTTGACAGGTGGCAAGGTCCCCATCTATTTGAGGAACTAAAATCATCAGAAATGTCAAGATATGGAGAAAACTGTATTACCCCAAACTCTTCTCCAGAAAGATTATTATATGTAGTTGAGAAGCCACCTGGAGTGGAAACAAGGTGCCCAATAGCCATGTTTAGATGGTAACAGAAGTCTTCTAGAAAGTCTGGGTGTGGCTAAAGGACGATTTTCATACTGCTGCGTGGAATATACAAGTGTGGACCAAGCTGAATTTCTGGGGATGCCTGAGAAGGGGCTGTCTTGCTTCCACCCATGGTCTTTGTTTTCCATTCTTCCCTCAAGCAACACTTAGCCTCTATTTAAAGAACACTGCTCTGGGGGTGCCTGGGTGGCTCAGTCGTTAAGTGTCTGCCTTTGGCTCAGGTCATGACCAGGGTCCTGGAATCGAGCCCCGTCTCAGGCTCCCTGCTCCGCGGGAAGCCTGCTTCTCCCTCTCCCACTGTCCCCCTGCTTGTGTTCCCTCTCTTGCTGTCTCTCTCTGTCAAATAAGTAAATAAAATCTTAAAAAAAAAAAAAAAGAACACTGCTCTGAAGTTACGCCAAATTACTAGTCTGCCAGGCCTCACTCCTTAGCCCAGGAGGGGTTGAAGGAAATGGGGCAAGCCATTGGCCCCAGGCATTCCTCTTCCTGACCCCCATGGGGAATATGCAATCAGATTCCTGAAAGAACAGGTACTTTAGAAGTCCTTTTTGTGGCAAAAGGATGCATAATCCTTGGGGAAAAAATGGCAACTTACAAGGCGGGGGCAGGAGGAACAAGGACTTGCACTGCCGTCTGGCTAACTCAACTTGCCGTGACCCCGGACAGCCTTTCAGAGGGCACGAGAGGGGAAACAGATAGGAGGGAAGCCGACCCACCAGAAACAGGGCTACAGCGGTGCCCAGGATGAAGCCTGCAATCACGTCGGAGCAGTGGTTCCGGTACTCGGAGACCCGATTGAGGCCCGTCAGGAAGGCGGAGCAGAGGGTCCCGAGGCACAGCACTGGTTTAGCCAGCCGACTGCTCTTTGTCTTGATTGTGCTTGTGATGTACATCTGGAACAGGACGGAGACCCGGGAGTGAGAGGCAGCCCGCCTGCAGGGTGCAAACCCACCCACGCACACACATGCACGTGCAAACCGGGGCCGCGCCAACGCGGCCGCACCGACTGCTTGAACAATCCCACTAAGTCACTCAGGGAAGAATTTGGGTCGGAAACTAATGCAGCAAGAACCACACATAGCCACACACGAGTCGTGTGGCTCTGTGTTCCAGGGGTCCCGTAAACAGAAATAGCGATGCAGAGAACGGCTGCAGAATAAAGGTCAGCTTTAGAGCATGCAGTTTTTACGCAACAAATTCAAGATTCATTTGGACGTAATAGGAAACCCATATCGAATCTCACAAATTAACATTTTGTGAGAATGAATTTTACGGAAGAGAAGACCAGGTAGTTTTTTTTCACTTTTGGTGTCCCCCAGAGTTCTAGCTGATTCTTCGCACTTGTAGGCAACGAATACAAAAGCACTGACTGGTTAGTAGATTGACTGAAGTAGAACTTTCGGGTGAGTGTGTCACACAAACAGGTTTTGGCTGCGCTGGGAAATGGATTCTCACAGTTCCTCAGAGCAGCTGGGATGGGCTCTCTCCATGCATTTACTCTAGTGTGTTTTAAAATATTGAGCCTTTCTATGGGTCCCACAACATCCGAAAGGTTGGGAAGACCTGACCTGAGGAAAAGATGATGCAATTTATGACACCTGAGAGGTAGGCTGTTCTTGTCCATTGTGGGCAGTTGGGCAAGACTCTTCAAGTTTCAGAGGCTCCGTTATTAAATGTGTGTCTCGTGGCCTAGAGCCTCTTTCAAAGAAGTCATTAATCACCTTTGGCAATGGTCACAAGAAACCACTAGAGGGCATTACTGGTCCATCCCATAATTTCTTTAAAAATTTGACAAATGAGTTTGCAACTCTGAGAAATAGGACGCTAATACTCATAGTCTACAGTGTGTTCATATGGCCTGAGCACACACAAGTTCGAATAGATGCATTCTGCTATATAACCGTGGAAACTTAATTTCCTAAGTTCACAGTTCACAACTGTGAATGTGGTGTGAATTCAGGCGGATGGGATTCTCTATTACTTGTGATAGATGCCCTGTGGAAAGCTGTGGTCAGATCAGCTACACAAATGAGAGCACATCGCGACACCATTCCGACCCTGTATAGGAAATGTTACTTAACATCTATACCAGATTTGTTTAACTTGAGTATGTAATGTTTTTGTGTTGTTTTTTTAGGTATACCCTTTACAAATCCTTTCTATAAGATTACAAACTATTAAGAGCTTAGGCTTATGGTTAGTATTCTTCACAGTATTAACTAGTACTTAGGAGATCCTTGTTGAGTAATTTCTGAAAGCCCTTCACATATAATAGGGGCTCAAAAAGGGCTCACACAATTGGAATCTTGTATCAGGGTTTATCTGATTATAGTCTGTCTTCGGGGCATGATTTGAATTGGATTATACCTGAATCCTTGAAAACAAGTGTGACAGCAGCATCTCTTCTGAGTGAGCAGACTTCTTTTTACTCAAAAGAAATTTATATCTCATTTGATGAGACAATCGACTATTATGAGTAACAGATTTATCTTTATAATGGCGTTATACAAATTTCACACAGCAATGACTTGAGTTTGATCAATATACAGAAAAGGGTTCGAGAGTATGGTGCTTCATATAAAATTTGGTTCTAGATAATTTAGAACAAATGGATATTTTGAAAGTTGAAGAATATGCGGAATGCCTGAGAGGACGTTCTTTGTTTAAAAAATATGTGGCCTGCCGATCGATTGATCTATCTATCTATCTATCATCTATCTATCATAAAGCAAAGAAGGCTTACTAAGCTACAATTGATCTGTTTTGTAAGTTGAGCCTTCTCTATTATCTACATGCATGTTTCCTTAATGGGGGCAACTGAAATCATTTTTATCATATATTCATTAGAAGGTAGACCTAAAAGGAATAACTAGGAAAGCTAATTTTGGGTAACTGGTGGTTGACAAATTCATCCTTCAGGTGTGATCCTGTGAACTCGACACAAAGTAACCATTGTTTTAAAGAGAATGTTTAGCAATTTATTTTAAACTGTGCTGAATAGTCAGGACCTGTAGTCAGTTACCTTCTCTTCACCCCGAATGTATGTCTCCGGGCGATGTCAGGGACACTCTCTGATCAGAGGCAAACTCTCAGCATAGAGCACAGTTACTCTCCTTGGAGACCGTGGGAACCCGCTCCCCTGGGGAGTGGGGTGAGTCTTGCTCAAAACCTCTGGGAAGAATGGATTATTTTAAGGGGGTCTTTCCTCTGCCTTCTTCCCCTCCCTTTCATTGAGAATCACTAGACTAGTCATACCTGAAACATAAGTTCAAGTAAGGAAAAGGTGTGTTTTTGACCAATAGTTGCTCTTCCACAGGTGAAGGCATAGGATATCCAGCTTTTGAGCGGATCCCTTCTATACTTCTATGCTCCTGGTTCTAAGGAAGCACAGGCCAGACAAAGGGGAGATGAAGTCATTTCCAAAATGGATGCAATTAAAGAGTAGGAAAATAAAAGGGACACCATTGTTTCTTCTTGTATTTTAAGATGTGGGACATGCTTCGTTTTTTTTCTGTAATGAAAGCAAAAAATGTAAAGAGAACATTACATCCTAGCAGGGGCAGTCAAAACCTGTATGATTTGGGGAGCAGTGAGAAGTGAACTTTTGGGTGTTGGGGCTCATGTAGTATTATCCGTCTAAAGAGTGTATTATCCGTCGGAAGAGTGTTGGGAGGAGCAGAAGAAAGCTGTGTTTTCCTCCCAGGTCTGCTGTACCACCCAGGCAGCCATGCTTGAAGGCCTGCACCTGCAAATTTGCCGGCAGGTGTGAGAAATGTGTGCCGTTCTGGGACCAATGAAAACTTTGGCAAAGAGTGTTGTTGTGGGCAGTGGGAGAATCCCAGACATGGTGCCAGGAGCCTAGGTCCCAGCTCCAGCTGGGGGCTCTCAGCTATTCTCTGGGCCTCAGTTTCTGCATCTGTAAAATGGGAAGATTTGACCTAGAGATTATCAACGCTGCCAAATTAATAGCCTCTGGCAGGTCAGTATATTACCCTGGGATGTCGGGGAGGGGGGTGGGGGCAACAGCGTGATGCCGTACAGGAGAAACATGCTGTCACGTGTTTCATGTAACACTCTAAGTGACAGTGACGAGAGAATGAAGGTGAGGAGGGCAGAGAGACTCACGTCCCAGCCAAACGCTCGTCTTGGGAGTGACCGCGGGGCTGGAATACTCACCGTGGCATATAAGGCGGAGTAAATGCTCAGAGCCGCGTGTTTGGAGGGGAAGGATCTCCGAGCCTTTTCTATCACTTCCATGTCCCCAGTGCAAATGTTCCCATTGTTGATGAACTGGTGGTGTGCCCGGCAGTCTGCACTGGTGTAGTTCGGCTTGCACACTGTCAGGAAGTATGGCGTCAGGTGCCCCGTGACCACCTGCCCGGCGTTTACAAAAATGTCAGTAGCAAAAAGTCCGAAGGCAAATACCCCTACGAGGAGAGTGGAAATGATCAGGAATGGTGACGTCGATACAGTTTTGTCCCCGAGAGATGATGTAGCGGTGAGAGTCCACAACAACCTGCCAAAGAGGACCTCACCAGAGTCAGACGGTCCCCTCACTTTCGTCTTGCAGGGACTGGTGCCTGCTTCCCCAACCATTATTTCCTCTAAACTGATGCAGACATTTGCTGCTCGCATGTTATCATGTTGTATAATAAGTAAGGCAGAAGCAGCATGTTCAGATGGAAAGAGCTAGAATTTTGGAGTCCTACTGATCTGGCTCCACCGAGCCCCAGCTTTGCTGATTCATTCACCGTGTATAAGTTATTTGCCTTCTCTGAACCTTGGGACCGCCAGTCACAACGTGGTTGGGGGGAGTGATACCTCACAAAGAAGCTGGAAAGATGACATGGGATAGGTCCAAAATACCCACTATGGCGCCTAGTTTCAATAGCTACTCAACAGCAGTGAGTTCCTTTTTTTCCCCATAGAAAACATATTCTCCCTGGTCCTGTTTGGAAATGCAAGTACTCCGAGGGGATATCTATGACATCATGTCAGCTGAGAGTGAATGGGGTTGTGAGGGAGTTAACCCTACAAGAGAGAAAAAAGGTCATTCCAGAAACCTTGATTGACTTGGATGTTTCACTTGATGTTGGGCAGAGAAAATGAGAAGAAGGGACGAGTGTTAAAGACGAGCGCTGCTGACGGCTGCTGTAACAGTTTTCCACAAACTGAGCTCCTGAAAACAACACAAGTGTACCCTCTTTCAGTTCTAGAGGTCTGAAGTCCAAAACAGGTTTCACTGGGGTAAAATCAAAGGGTTAGCAGGGCTGTGCTCCTTCTGGAAGCTTGAGGGTAGGATTCCTACTTTGCCTTTTCTAGCGTCTAAGCTGCCTTCATTCCTTGTCTTTGACCCCCTTCCAGCAATCACATCATCATGACCTCTGCTTCTGTTGTCACACTTCCTTCTCTGACTCAGATTCTCCTGGCTCCTTCTTATAAGGACCTTTACATTACATTGGGTCCACCCGACTAACTCAGGATAATCTCATCTCAAGATCCTGAATTTAGTCACACCTGTAAATTCCCTCTTGTCCTATAAGGTATCAAAGCCACACAGTTTCTAGGGATCAGGATACAGACATTTTGGGAGAGGAAGGCATTATTCTTCCTGCCACACTGACTTTGCTGTTTGGCTGAGAATCCTGTGGGTAGGCTATCTTTCCTATCTTTCCTGGATTTTATCTGTCCTCTGGCAAATTCCACGGGATTAGTCCCAATAAGATTGAACATGGTAAAGCAGAATTCCTTACTGGAAGCTTCACTGTGAACTCTTTCAAAGCCTATAAAGTACAGCTATAACTTCTCAGTGGACTATTATCTGTTAAATATACCAAGAGGGGCTGCAGCACCGAACTCCGTACAAGTTGTTGGAAGGGATAAAGATTTCCGAAACATGGCTCAATTATGGGAGAAGTTGGCAAGTGCAAGAGGCAGTGTTAACCCTTGTAAATGTCAAGGATCTGCTATAGTTTCAGTTCAATGTCTACCCAACTTGGACTCCCAGATTCAATGTCCTCGATCTGCAAATTGTGCTGATATCAGCACCCAAAAGTTAATCCATTATAGCAGAAGCAAAGACAAGTTTGGCTGAAACCTTCATCCGGTTTTCATTTTGATCTGTATTGATTGCTGTAATTTTCCTTTTTGTGGCTTTGCCAGGATGTGCTTTATCACAATGAGAACTGGCTCTTTTAATAGCTTCAGCCGGCTCACTCTCAGAGGGTCTGACCTCTGAGAGTAGGCAATCATTACTGATCATACGTGGCAATTTTCACCCCCAGGTTCTGGAAGTCTGGATGGTTAGACATTTTTTTTACACCCTCAAGCAAGATTCTTTTTTTTTTTTTTTCCCCCCAAATACTTTTATTTTATTTTTTCAGTGTTACAAGATTCATTGTTTATGTACCACACCCAGTGCTCCATGCAATACGTGCCCTCCTCAATACCCACCACCAGGCTTGCCCATCCCCCCACCCCCTCCCCTCCAAAACCCTCAGTCCCTTGTTCTGAGTTCACAGTCTCTCATGGTTCTTCA
>CM052892.1:25967043-26000610 GCA_028534135.1 Potos flavus
CAAGCAAGATTCTTAAAGACCAGGTCTCCCTGGCTTTTTCAAGGGGGCGATAAGTCTGTCTGGGCATACTTTTCCAGAAAACTAGGGTAATTTATGATTTGAAAAAGGAAAAGTGGCAGCACTTTCCTCTGGCGTTTTATTTGTCAGAAGTGCTTCCCATCGGGGCGGGTTTGATCTTTCTGAGACGGGATTTCCAGGCTCCTCGGCTCAGTGTCTGAGGTGTCTAGCAGCGATGCCGCCGTGGGCAGCTCTGCTCTTTATTGTTCCGGGATATTTTTGCAGAGTGTGGCTTTCCCCTCCTCCTCTCTGCTTCCTTAGGATCGTCTCTGCTTTTCCTGATGGCTTAACAAGCGTCTGCTTTCCAAAGAGTTCATTCCGGTGCATTTGATCTAGCTTCAGAAGGGCCCCGCGGCAGCCCGGGGAATCCACCTGCCTGACACGGGCCGCGCCAACAAAGGGCGGTGGACCCCGCAGCAGCGATTCACAGAGAATGTTGGATCCTACAGGGCTTTTGTGAGACCCTCCAGCCATTGCTCTGAACCCTGAGCTCCTTGTGTGTCTTTTCCAGCCTCAGAAGCTCACAATAGCTACTTTTGTCCTTGGCGTCAGGTGCAACACCATTTATGGTCTCCTGTATTGCAACGTATGATTTGAAGGAGATGTTTTTAACATGTCTATAGAACCTACCTTGGTGTCAGAGATTCTTTCGGTGAGGTCATATTTTTGAAATTTTAACGGATACGTTTTTCATTCCTTTAACGCTCCCTAGTGGGTTCTATTTATCTTCTGAATCTGCTCCCAACAGTACTCCTTGCTTCGGGGGAGCTGATCACATTTATGAATGGATTTACCGCCAACACAATAGTCTAAACGTAAAGTGCTTTTGATTTGCCGGAGCTCTGTGCTGGAGACACTTGTCGATATTGTTGCTTTGTTTGAAATTCCAAAAAGGCTTGGATCGGAAGACTAAGAGCCATGGTCTGGACGATGAGACCACTGAGTTTCTAAAATCAACCCTAACGCAGGGGAGGATGTGGCTGGGACGACACACGAGGAGGAGCCAGAACCCCGGTTGAGGGCGTGAAGAGGCATTCCCATACTCTCTGCCTCACACAGGCTGTCAAGCCCAGGGGCAGGGCAATAGAAACCTCCAGAACGATTTTTGGAAATCTAGTTGAAGTACGTCCCATCTCATCTCAGGATAGAGTTCAGGAGCCCTGCAGCTTTTTGGAGAAGCTTCACATCAAGCACGGTATCAGAATAGGGTGCCTCTATTAGCAAGGGCAGAGGGAGGGACAAATTTGTTGAGCCCAAGGGCCACCTCACAAGGCTCAGACATTCTGAGGTAAGCGGTTGTAAACTTCCCCATCCCTAAGGGATGACGGGCATTAGAATGCTGAGAGGACAGGAGGCTAGAAGGGCCTGGAATCAGGACAAAGAGATTGATGATGATGTCTGTGGTCCTTGTCAGGATGACACAGATCACCTAAGGGAACCTGAGCAGGCTTCTTCTTTGTGGCCTAAATAGGACACCTGTCAGGCATGAAGAAGGATGAAGAAAGAAGACAAAGGTATTAAAAAGTCCTTATTTTTTCCCCTCGGGATTCCATATGAGTCCATCTGATCTCAGTCTGTCTCAGGACAAGTTAGGATCTTTGATCACTAGCAATTTAGGGCATGGAGGTAAAACTCTGGGATCTGGTCCGTGCTATGGAATCGGTGCAGGATTCTACCCTTTAATGCAACCGCGAACGTAGCAGGAGCAGTGACATAACCAGGAAATGTGCATAAGGAGAACTAGCAAAGCCACGGATAATTGGCATGCTAGAAAAAGATACGAGGACTCAGAGCAGAATACCTTTAGGCCTTCCAAACAAAAAACTGGTCAAAGTACATAACCAGACTTCCTGGTGCCAAGGAGGATGTTACTGCTTTCCACACAGGTGACCTTCATTAGGGAGCCTAGCCCCAGACAGTAGGGTGGAAATGGGGTGAGGGGGCCTTGGTGGGGTGAAGGAAGGACTAAATTCCTTTTAGCCACAAAGGTCCTGTGACCTTAAGGGGAACCTCTAAATTGAAAGCCAACTATTCTATATTAAATTATAAATGTGTAATTTCCAATTTAAAATGGCACCTTGCTTGATTGCCCCTGGTAGAACATCTCTCAATTGTCTACTAAAGACATTTGAGTTGGCGTCACATGATGCCTGTGAAAAAAGAGGGAAACTCCCAATGCCAACCGGAAGGGAGACTCAGGAAGGGGTTTCCATTATCAGTGACACGGCGTGGGTTCTCTCTCTCTCATACACACACACGCACACATGGACTTTTGCTTCAGGAAAAACTCAAACTTCTCCTTAGAAGACAGAGAGGAGGAGAGAAAACCGAGGACGAGATTTCCTTTCTCTCCTACCATCTGGTCCCTGACTCAGAGGTTCGGGATTGAGATTCCTCAGAAAATATGGCTGTAGTCACCCTACTGGATGAGTTCTGCTTTTTGAATTTGCCTGGAACTGTCTCTTCTCCTTCTTCCGCCTTCTAAATGTATTCAGAGACACATTCCTGGGCAACAACGAGGGGGGAGGCGGCAGAGGCACAGGCAGCGGCCTCTTCTGGGAACAGACCCACAGGCTCTAGAGACGAGCGCATGCTGGGCCCTGCGGTTGTGTGTGCTCTTCATCTTTACGGCAGTGGGGGCTCAAGGAGCCTGCTAACTGGGGACTGGCCTCGTGCTGCGCGCACCAGCCTGCTCTCCAGCTGTAGCTCTGAGAGCAGGCCAAGAGCAAGCCACGCTTCTACCTGCCGACCAATACTGTGGGTGCGTTTCCCTCGCCTGAGTGAATAGGGTGAAAGAAACAATCACGTATCACATGGGGTCTCGGAAAAAATATTCCTCTTTTAGACTAGTATGATACTGTTTTACTTTTTCAAAGTACCCTTTGTCCCAGTAAGAATTTTACATTTGTGTGATTTTCTAGTGATGTCCATCTCTCCTGTTGGAATTGTAGAATATACAGGCCCTCTAAGGGCACTGAGCATGTCTATTTTAATGTTGCATCCTAAGTACCTAGTATCAAATGCAGCACAGAGTAAACATTTAATACTTATTTGTGAATCAATTAATGAACTGCTAAAGAAACTTCAGAATAAGAACAGGAGAAGAGGATGAAAAAGCATAGGAACTTGTCCAGATTTTCTAGCTCGTGTTGGCATCTCACATCCCCAATTCTATTGAACACAGGGTTGACGTCTAAGCATTTAGCAAGTAAATCGTAGGGACCGCGTCTCTTTTATAAACTTCCCCAAAATCCAGCATAGACACTTGGCGAATAAAGAGGATAATTGGAAACTGGGACTTTATAAGTGTCTCATGAGTCAGGAAACTTGTAAATCATCATTTGGAAATTAAAGGATTCTCCATTTTCAATGCAGCGAGAGTGAAAAAAGAACCTTAAATTGGAATCTGGAGATCCCTGCTGTACAAACAGGAGAGACTTCCTAGCGAGATCTGTGAAGCACAAGGAATCTGGAAATCATGATCAGCTTGGGGACAATTTTACACGTAGACATCTTTGAGAGAAATGTCTCCATTTCTGATCCTGAGAACTTGCAATGGTTGTCAGTTTAAATATTAGCACAGGGGTACATGAAATCATGACTCCTGCCTATTTTCATGTGGAACAATTAACATCTAGAACTTAAAAAAAAAAAAAAAGGATACTGAAAAAGACACAAAAACGACTTATCTGGGTTAGGTTGGTAACAGTACTCTCTGAAGAGGGGGAGGGAATCCCATTTCTCCCTCAACACACGTTCTCAGCCTCTTATCAAACATTTCTAAAAGAGGGCTGCTCTTTTGTCTATGTTGAGCAAAACAATGCAATGAAAGAGAGGATTGAAGAATTATTGTGCTGTGTGACATTGAGAATGCTTGAACATTTTCTCGTGTTCAAAATTTAACCAGCTTTGTGAATCTTTTGTCGTAGTTTTCCTACTATGATGTTGAAGAAACAAGGAATACATCAGTTCCTAGCCTTTGTGTTAGTGGGAAAATGGATATCCCACACAAGCAAGGACAAGTACATGCATTCACCAGTGCCATTTTCCACAGTGGAAGAGGAACACCTAAGCAACTCTCATGTTATTTCCTCAACGTACATCTCAACAGGAATGTCTTCTTTAGCCCTCCTTTCTGAGGACAATTCCTCAGTGTTTTTCTCTCTCACATGTCTGACTTCTCTCTTATTCCTGCTGGTCTTTAAATATTTGCTTCTCAGTTCCCCTAGACAGTGTGGATCCAAAGGCTGATTGACAGAGACGAAGATACTAAAAGTTTGCCAGAGGCCGTGAAATTTTTTTCTTTTTCAAGATTTTATTGATTGATTGATTTAGAGTGCGCATGTGTGCGGGGAGGAGCAGAGGCAGAGGGAAAAGGAGAATCTTAAGCAGACTCCATGCTGAGTGAAGAGCCCCACATGGGGCTCAATTTCAGGACTCTGAGAACAGGACCTGAGCTGAAATCAGGAGTCCTATGCTTAACTGACTGAGCCACCCAGGCGCCCTGAGGCAGTGGCATATTACAATAAAATGGAGAAAGTGTATGCAAATAATTCTAGGAAGTATGCCCTAGATACAAACCGAATGTGGAGAGGGAAGATTTTAGATTCCTTACCTACCAAAGAATGTTAACAATAGGCATATCAAATTCTGGAGGGCTTCCAAGTAACAGCCCTGGAGTTCCGCCCTTTCTGATCATGTTCGTAAATTTCTAAAGCAAAGCTGGTGATCTGAATCCTCTCCATTCCCACCACTGACCAGCATCAAGCCCTGTTGGTGATTGACAGATACTGACCTGGTGTCTCTGCTTCATGCATTTCCTAATCACAGTTATTATGTTCGAATGTAATAATTTAAATTATTTCCCAAACACTACTTCTTTCTTTATTGAGGTATAACTGACATATTTCAGGTATGCAATGTAACAGTTCAGTATTTGTATATAGTGTAAATGTTATTTTTCACATAAAATTTTTGAAAGCACCCTTTATCAACTGTTGGGAGTCATTTCCAATATTCAGACAGTATTCTTGCATCTCATTGTGCCTAATTTTGTGATGTATGTAATATCTTCAAAGTAAAAGTATTCATATAATGTTTTAAGCAAAAGTCTGAAGTATACTTGTTTTCTTAAATCTTTAAAACTGAGGGTGATCCTGCTCCCAGGGGACACTTTGCAGTGTTTAGAGACATTTTTGATTGTCACCAGTGGGACAGGGGTGCCACCGACGACATGTGGCATATAGAGGTCAGGGATGCTACTGAGTGCCCTACAATGCACAGGACAGTCCCTCCTCCTATGTGGAAAAGAATGATTTGGCCCAACATGTCAGTAATGCTGAAGTTGGGAAACTGCTTTACAGAAAAGACATTCCCCGAAGTGCCATGAATTTGCATTGGCTCTTCTGCAAAGTGTTGAGAAAATGGCAATCTACTTGTTCCTTTGATTAGACTCCAGTCTTTAAACACTGGTGCTGGGAGAGCCCGCAGGGAAGGATCACTAGAGTCTCACATGACTAAATAACTCTCCTCTTGATTATGAGAGTAACCTATAGAGTTCTGGATCAGGAGTCTTGTTCTGGTCTGGAATGTTCTCATTCATGGAGGATGACACTCAAAGGAAAGAAGATTTGTCCTGTGCACTGGGCAAAGCAACCACAAGCAGCCTCATCACAACTTCCGGAGACCTGAGTAGAGGTCTGGCTGTGCCTTTTAGTCATTCAGGGCTCCCAGCTCCAGCATCCCCCCAGCCACCATCTTTGCTCCCTAGAAGGAAGTATCAAACATGTCAGTCTCAAAGTCTGGTGGCTTGGCTGCTCATGAAGCCCAGACCCAGAGGTTCCAGAAATGGAGGTTCTATTTTCCCCTGAAGATCCATCCTGGCTTTCTCCTCCTGATGTATATCCTGGAGCTTCAACTCTGGTTTCTATCACTGAGTTCCAGAAATATCTCCATTTGCTTATAGGCCCATGCCCTGCCTTGCCTTTGGCATGTTTCTGTCTAGGTCAGGCCTCTTGTCTCAGGATGAAAGTTGGGTGCCTGGGCCCTGCAAGTTACTTTTTTTTTTAGAAAAAAATGGAACCTCAACTTTTTCACTTGGTACAATGGGCACCTAGTTTCCTGAGATGGTAACTGTCCTGCTAGGAAGTCACTGCCAACTCTAGACAATTCTCCTTATAGGACAGCCTCTCCCTTCCCACTTAAAATTGCATATCTGCCCCTACAAACCCCCCATTTTCTTTTTCTACGTTATTTTTCTCCATAGCATTTATCTTCTAATGAACACTCTAATTTACTTATTTATTTTGTTTAATGCTTGGCTTCCCTTACTGGAATAAAAACTCAGTGAGGGCAAATAAATCTCTATTTGGTTCACTAATATATCCTCAACAACTTAATCAGTGCTTACCATATGGTAGATGCCCAACTAAATTATTTGTTGAAGGTTGAATGAATATGATCAGCCCTCCAGTTTATAATTTAATTATAAATACTGAACGTACATAGAAATGGACTTATTGAATCCAATTAAGTCTCTTTTTAGATAAAGTACATTTAAGTGACTTTCAAAATTGAGAAAGATTTTCTAGTTCTCAAAAAGGCTGACATTAAGCTTGCCTCAGGGTATCAATTCTTATGACCATAAAACACTGTGACCTTTGAAGCTACATTTAAAATATTCATGCTCCATTTAGATCACACTTAATTTATGGCAATTAATTAGTGTTACATGAATTCACTGTTTACCATGGTACTTTCTATTCTGTCCAGTGCTACCTAATCCTCAGACCTGACCTAAATGGCATAAGACTCGCTTGGTATTTAATTAAATTTTTATTATAAGTAATAATGGAGCAACTATGTGATCCTAAATAGAAAACCCATAATAAATAGCTTCTGGGTGACAGGCTATTCTAGTTGCAAATAGACAGTCTAATCTTGACAGATTTGGATGAATTTTTCCCTTTAACCCAGAAGAAATTAGTTATTCAGGAAGGGAAATTAATTTAGTTTTCCTTCTATATGGCAAACAACCTCAAAACCCTCACCAAATTCTAATGCTTTTTATTCATTACTTTTCAATATTAAACCGAAAACTTACTATTTAATAATTGATATTTACAAGGCTATGTTTACTCAAGTATATTAGTAATAAATGTAATGAAACTTCTCTTCATGAATTTTTTGGAAAATGTGACTTCCTTATTTTGTCTTTGCTGCTGAAAAAAGAATGCAAGAGTTTATCTCTTTTGAGAACTTAAATGTCGTTGTTCAATTTAGTGCAACACCAAAAGAGATAGTATAAGAAGGGAAAGGAATGCAGACGAAAACGTTGAGGAGAGGGAGAAGTCCAAATACGTGTTACTAATTTGACTGCATTTGTTTTTAAAAAATGTTGGTGAAATTTGTTAGTTCAGTCAATTCTTTTCCTCCCTTCCCACATCATGAAAACACAACTTGAGAAATTAAACCGTTTAGAAGTCGTTGGAATCTACATCCGGGAGGCGGGGCATCTTTCTTATAATGACCACTTTGGGAAAACCAATTTATTGTTGGGTCTGTGAATCAGAGCAATTCCATCCTCTCTGTCAAGGTCAACGCAGCTATTATTTCTCTACAGGAGGAGATGGCTTCATTTAATGTTTTCCCTCTGACTTCACTATTTTTGCCACTTTCTCACTGAACATTTAATTTGGATCTCTGGGGTGGGCTGAGGGGATACTGTTCAAGTCCACACCAGCCAGACTAGAGAAGACTGAGAGCCAAGGTACCACTCTCAGCTCTGCTTCCTACGCTGAAGGTCATGTTAAAGGACTTGGCCAACCTTCTGGATAGCCTCCACCTAGCCCCTATTTTTCCTTCCCTTTGCCTTTTTAAAAAAAATAATGTTTAGCTCTTTTTCTGACTTTAAAATTGTACATATTCATGATAAAAATTGGAAATTATAGAATAGAAAGCAAAAGATAAAAATTATTCGACCATCCTCCTACAACTCAGAAATGACATAGGTTAACTATCAGTGTATTTCCCTTCCATCTTTCTTCACCAGGATACACACACACAAATACACACACACGCACACACACACACACACACCCCTATGATGTACCCTTATTTGGAAATAATTACAGATTCGTAGTGTCTTGACTTTTTCATATAATGTTATATCATGAATATTTCCCCTTTCATTAAAAATTCTTAAATATAACATTTTCTGAGGTTGCAACTTAAGGTGTTAGCATTATTTTGAAAAAAGTGTATCATTAGATATTTCTAATTTATGTTATAAAAATAATTTTAGTCCATAAAAATTAACCTACGTCAATGATCATCTCCTGAGGATAATTATTTGAAGTGGAGTTTGGGGTTTAAAAGGATAGCTGTTTTTAAGGCTACTGAAATACACAGTCAAACTGCTACACAGAAAGGGTATATGGATACAGTCCTGCCAAAAATGTATTCGAATCCCAAGCTTTTCCTTACCCTTGACAGCATAAAACATTACTTTGTTTAAAATATTTTGCTAATTCACTGGTCATTTTGCAGTGAGAAGCTAATCATATTTGTTGGGAAATACTATTTGTAATGGATTCTAGAGTAATTACATAAACTGCAAGAACAAGTCATGCAATTTCAACTTAATTAGAATAGTTAGCTAAAACAGTTGTCATTTTCTGATGATTTTTGGTGGCTCCTAGGCTCGACAAAAGGACCGTTAAGCTCTTTACAGTAACACTTCTAATATACTTGATTACTGCCTTACTTTCATTTTTTCAAAGTAAACCTCCTCGTTTATTTATTTATTTTAAGATTTTATTTATTTATTTGACAGAGAGAGAGAGAGAGAGAGATCACAAGTAGAGAGAGAGGGGGAAGCAGGCTCCCTGCTGAGCAGAGAGCCCGATGCGGGGCTCGATCTCAGGACCCTGAGATCATGACCTGAGCCAAAAGCAGAGGCTTTAACCCACTGAACCACCCAGGTGCCCCCAAACCTCCTCATTTAAAGGATCTTTAAGTAGTATGTTTTTTTCCTCTTATAAAAAACATTCATCCAGATACTGAAAGTAAGTTGCCCTTCTTAAGATACATAGACCCTTCCCCCCACCTCCAACTCTCCTATATGAAGTTAGGACAGACTTCTCTGACTTTGTCTTAGAAACTGCCTAACATATGTACTTTAATTTCCTAGAACTAAGCTGAAGAGTGGTAATAAAGTTAATTAAACAGGAGGCAAATGAATATTTTAAAAACCAGCGTTTATGGAAGCAATTTTAGGCAAATCTGTGATTTAAAAAAGTTAATCATTGTTCTTTAGTTATCAAAAAAAAATTATTGAAAACCTACTATGTGCCAGGCATTTTACAATATGCTGTTGACAAAAAGTGAAGAGATACAGTCCCTGCTCTCCAAAGGATCACAAAGTAATAGGAGTAAGAGACTTACATAATTAGATGGATATGGTAAGTGCCTATAAAAAACGCAGGCTCAGTGGGGGCCTGGGAGAGGAGGTAGCTAGCTGTCTGGGTTGGTAAAGAGGTAATGTGTTAGCAGTGTTCTGGAGGATGAGTAGGATCGTCAGCTTTAAGGGTGAGAGGATGGCAATGGGGTACCCCAGGCAGAAGGAGCAGCTCACGAACAGGAACCAGGGATAGGCATCGCACTGTTCAAAACACCAGGAATGTTCTGAAAGAATTTAAGCAGGGAAACGACTTGATCATAGTTTGGCTCCAGAAAGATCTTCAAAAAGGTCAATGGAAGATATTTTTGTGCGTCAGGGGTGCCTGGAGCCACGTTGCAAGAAAAGATGTAGGGCGGCCACTGACAGGGCAAGGTATTTCACTGGTCTACACCCGGGACTCCCAAACTTCAGAGTGCTTCTTCAGAATCATCTGGATGACCAGTCATGAAACACAGATCCTCAGGCTCCATTCCCAGACTTTCTGATTTGGTAGGTATGGGACGAGGCCTGAGAATGTATGTTTCTAACAAGTTCTCAGATAGCTTAAGGTGACTTTCAGGATCTTGATTTAAGGAACTGAGCAGATCCTGGTGCCATAAAACAAAAGAAGGAAAGCACAAAGCAAGTGCTTCCATACCCAGGAACCTCCCTTCCTTCTTGATGCCGTTCCTCTCATTCTCCAAGATTTGCATGTTACCTGCTGGCTGTCTCCCCGCCCTTCCCTATGAGCAGCATCTCTGTTAGCTTATGATAGACTTCAATGGACAACGTCACTGATTATGAAAACGGAAGTTTGATGCTCCTCTTGGGTGAGACACTTCTACTTGAATCATCCTCCTGAAACCACACCAAAGCTCAGTGCACTGACTCCAGTAGGAATTTCAGGTACTACCACAGGCAATCTGCAGGATTCATTCCTGGATAGTGGGGGGGGGGGGGCCTGTTGAACCAAATCTTGCCCCGACAATGCACAGAGACAGGTCTATATACATGATAGATGCCAGTTACGATTTCTATTCTTTGGACTCTGCCCCAGACTCTTTCCTTATCTTTGCCAAGAAAGAACAACAGTAACCTTTAAAGATATCTCCAGCTAACTGTAATCTAATAACCTTCTGCTTTAAATAAGTTGCTCTAATTATACGATCAGACAGTGATCACAAAATCTTCTCTGAATCAAATTACGCGAATGTGTGTATAGACATAGAGACTTCCACACTGCTCGGGAAAAGTGACTTTACCCCATTTTATAGCAGATTCTTCATCTGTACAATTAGGATTATAAATAACCTTACAAGGTGTTGGGTGGATTAAATGAAATAATGCTCATAAAGTGTCTATTGTCCTGTATAATAAAGATTCTCTTCTCTCCTCTATTTTCTCCTTGATGATTTGTTACCTAGCCACTCTGGGGGGAAGTGACCCAGCTTTGGACATCTTTGAAAGGCACCACTGTTTGGAATGAGTGAACTCACAGACAGTGGTGACATCATATTGACCAGGCATTACCCAGTGAGCTCACTGCAGACTTCCATAGGTCATTCTGCAGATCCCACCAGTAGATGCTGAAGACTATTTTTTTTATTTAAGATTCTATTTATTTATTTGAGAGCGAGAGAGTGCACGCATGCACAAGCATGCACAAGCAGGGTGGGTAGCAGTAGAGGGAGAGGGAGAAGATGACTCCCCGCTGAGCAGGGAGCTGGACATGGGGCGGGAGCTGGATCCCAGGACCCCAGATGATGACCTGAGCAGAAGCTCAACTGACTGAGCCACACAGGCAGCCCTGAAGACTATTTTAATGTTAAGAGTTGCTTCTTTTAAGTTAGATTTTCTTAGGGTTCCCACTCTACCACTTCCCTCATTCCCACTCCAACCACCGAAGTTCTTGCATTTTTTATTTAAATGTGGTCATTTGCTTACGACTTGGAGTACTCCAATCCTTTTCAACAATAGGAAAAAAACAGGATTAAGGATAACCAAAAGAGTTGAGAGGGTGTTGTATTCTGGCCTTCCCTTTCCCAGCCGTCAGTTCTGTAGGTTTTAAATGGTATCACAGCTTGTTTTAATACCAACGATGTTCACACTTTGGGAGATTTACCCTGGCTCCCATGAACATCTGGTCAGTAGATATTTTTACGATCTCATTTGAATACTGTACAAGTTATTTATTGAGTATTTACTGTGTAGGAATGCCGCAAAATCTATTTCCTACCCATTCCCATATACATATTCATTCCCACTCTATAATCATTATCCATGTCACTTGAGATGTTTTTACAAAAATCCTAGGAGGAGAGATATAGAACATGCCTTAACTATTTCTTATCATGAACACTAATAAAGCTATTTGTTTTCCAACCTTGGAAAGGCACTGTTCTCCAGACTCTGATGGGTTAGATTTCCCATACTTTCTGTAGAGTTCCCTGCATAACAAAATTATGCTGGATGGGAAATCTTGGTCAAAAAATTTGATTATTTCTAAATTCATTTTATTGGTGTCCCCTGCTGTGTCCCTAAACCTCCGCCGGACTCAGTTAAAGGGTATATGACAATATCTGGTCAATATTAAAATATATGTCTAGAGGGAATCTCAGATAAATATTGTATAGGGAAAAAAATCCAAGTTGAAACCATTTGTAACACAATTGAATAAGTCCTGCTTCACTTCAAGGATGAGAAATTGGACTTGGCACTATAATCAGGCTCAATGTCTGCACTTCCCGGAAAATCCCTAAAGAAACCTTTGCTTTTAAAGTTGATGTTTCCATAGCTTAGTTTATTCTATCAAGCATGTTCATCTGTACTAAGTTTAGCAGATTGTGCCTATAAGCAAGGGCTCGGTTTGGCATGCTCTTGTACTCACCTATGAATCTTATGATCCTTCGGAGTAAGGGGTTCAGGTAACAGCATTCTCCGGTCAGAATGGTTTTCTCCTGGGCAATCAGAGATTCTCTGGTTGACTTTATGAAATACATGGATATCTCACCAATAAAAATCTGGAGAAGGAATGTTTAAGAAATGTCAAGTTGGAGAGAACGGTCTGATAAAAGAGACCAGTGACTTCAAAAAACCAAGAGCAAAACCCAAACGTTTGAGGCTCCAGATCCTTTCAAAAGATGTCATGCTGCAAGGATAGAGGTTTAAATAGTAGTTTGTATTTAATTCTTCAAAAGAATTAGAGATGGCAATAATTGATCATTTCGGCGAGGTTTCAGGCAATCCTATTAAATTCTAAGTTCATATAAAAACATAAGTTGCAATAATAAATTGTAATAGAATCTATGATAAGGCTCACTCGTGCTGGGACTAAATTCTTTTAACTGAATGGGTGAGCTGCAATGCTGAGAAATGACCAGGATAGTCATATGCCCAATAAGGCATTATAAGCAGACATCATGATAAATATTACTTCGTTACGCGGCAATACATTATTTGCCTGATAAATCTTTATTTGAACATGTTGGCCTGAGCTCTACTTCTCACACTATGAACTGGATTGACTGTCCCTTCTTCTTTTTTTTTTTTTTTTTAATCTATTTGAGAGAGAATGAGAGAGAGAGAACATGAGAGGGGAGAGGTCAGAGGGAGAAGCACACTCCCCACCGAGCAGGGAGCCTAATGCAGGACTCAATCCTGGCACTCCAGGATCATGGCCTGAGCTGAAGGCAGTCACTTAACTAACTGAGCCACCCAGGTGCCCTGACTGTCCCTTCTTTATAATTGGCACTTCTCTCATTATCTGGAACTAATATGTATATAGTACCATATAAATCATAATGCCTTCGTGTGATTGTTTCTTGATTATGCTTCTAGCACTCAGGGTGGTGTATTCCTGTTTAAAATAAGGAACCGGTGGGAGGTAAGTTGTCACCAACTCTGCCACGGTGAAGACTGAGAACCATCAGCGAAGTCGATGAATAAAGTTACTAATTACCATCATCTATTGGTAACTAGGTGTCAGGCACTTCATCGTAGTATTTTTCATGCTCAGCAGGTCCCTAGTGTAGGTATTATTACCCTTGTTTTACCGGTGAAGAAAGTTCAGGACCCGCCAGAGCATACAGCTAGCATGTAGAGTCACTGGGACTGGACTCCTGGACAACTAAATTCCAAAGTTCACACTTTCCACCACATCATACGCCATTTTTATTTTTCTCATCCCAACTTCAACATTTCCCCGGAAGAATGTGTCCTTAGAGATGTTCTTCTTTGCTGGGCACATGCTTGTGGTGTTAGGTAAACTTTATCACTGTGTAAGAGTTCCCCCTTTCCTCACATTCCTCCAGTCATTACGGAATGTCTGTTCAGATGGATAAAGATGACAACATCATGAATGGCACATGGATGTGGAAATTAAACTGCAGAACTGTAAAACTGGTGTCGTTTACAGATAATTTCCGCTTTACAAGCAAGGAAACTGAAGGTCTCGGGGACTTGGCCACACGTGGTGGGACAATAGCAGAGGCAGCCCTGGAATGTGGCCCTTACTCCTCACTCATGTGCCCATGTTATCCTGGTTGCACAAATATAACATCTGGGGCTCAGACGGATTAAATAATTTGCCCAAGGTCAGGGCTCGTCAGTCACAAACCCCAGCTCTGAAGCCAAGAAGACCTGGCTCCAGAGCCTTCATCTTCACAACTTACGCTTTTACTTGGTAGTGACTCAGGAAAAATAGTCGTCGAATTTGTGTTTAATATTGAGAACATAGAAGACAAAACAGTTAAGTGTAATGTGTTCTAAATACTGAAAAACTCAGATGCTATTAAAGTACAGGATGAAATGGTGTCGTGGACATAGAACTGGAGGCCAGTCGGAATGCGACGGGACGTTGGCGGGAGGAGACAGGACTCGGGGTCTGATGGGTGCACAATGGCACCTACCACGCTGGCAGGTGCTAAGGACGGTTGTTCCGACTTAGCCCTACTTTGTGCCTAATGTCCCTTGGAATTAACAATGAACTGATGCTCTGCCACGGACAAATATTTGAATAGCTTTAAGAACTCAGCCCGCCCTCTTTTCTAGTAACACCTATCTCTGCTAAAATAAGGCACCGAGGGATTTTGTTTGTCCTGACTGCACATGATGGAACTGCATTGCTGTTCTTTATCTTAGTGAACAGAGGGGGATAAATTCATGCATGCTTGGATACGTGAAATAGTATTTCCTTGAGGGAGCTTTCTCTGATTCCACAGACTAGCTCCGACATTCTTGTTATACACGGATTTCTTACCTAGTGTTTCTCTTTTCTATTATTGGAAATGGTTACATTTTATTATTGTTGTTATTTGTCATGGGATGTCCTGTCTTATTCTTGGTAATACTCCCCCAGGGCTTAGCCAAGTGTAAGGTACAAAGTAGTTATTCAATGCTGACTGAATTAAGCATATCAGATTAATGAATACCTGTATTTTGGAACACAGGTTTAATGAGGTAGGTTATAAAGAACACTAAACGATATCTATCATGTATCCTTCCAGACCCAGTGAAAATGCCACTACCCTTCCCAAAGCCTTTGCCAGTCCCCTCAGGAAGAGAGGGACCCTGTCTTATCATTGCCCCCACAACACATTATAAAGATCTCTATCCTGACAATCTATCCCATTAACTGTAATTATTGTTTGTATGTCCCTCTTCATTTGGCTATGTTGTCCTTATAGGAAGGACTTTTGCCATTCCATGTATGGTGCTTAGAACAGGGACTGATATATAGTAGGCTCAATCAATATTTGTTGAATGAATAAAAGGTTGAATCTTTAGAGGACCTGCTTAGAGTCCTCTGACCTTAATTTCTCTGAAGATGAACAATGCAGGAAATTGACAATATGGACAAGAAAGCACACAATTCTTGGTGTATTGCTTAAGATTAAGTAAAAACCAAGGGCTAAGTAATCCAAAGTGAATTATCTCTTCAAACTAAATTCACTCGTACACTCATTTTGCATTCGACAGTTCTGGAGAGGGAGCATCCACTCTGCCAGGAATTGTTTTAGCACTGGAGACAGAGTCGTGAATAGACATCTGGTGTGTATGAGAGTGTAGGGAGGGCACAAAAAGCTAATAAATACATCATGCAATGTCATGAAACAGGTAAATCAGGTAAATGGGATGGAGGGTGATAACCACATAAGGATAAATGTGAAAAGAAATGAGCATTGCTTGCCTTAGCCATTCCAGAAGCCCAAAACATTCTTACTCCATAGGGAACAGATGTGTGCATTCTAGAAATTCTCCATTTAGTGAAGCTTTCCACTATTCACACATGAGGGCAAAGAAAGCAAGAAAATGTGTGAGAGAATCTATACACACCCTATTCTTGTTAAAGATACACATGTGCATACACATACACCCACATAAAAATCTCAACAAAATCACTCCAAGCCATACCAAACCAAACCAAACTTGTCATGCAAAACAGCATGGGGCTCAAATAAAATGTCCACAAGTCAGTCCTAATACCCTCATGTCAAAGGTAGTAAGCAGTACAAGAATTGTTCCTATTGGCCAACAATATTAAAATTCCAATTAAGGTATGAAGCATAAAAGAAAAAAAAAAACAGAGCAAGGACATATACTATACTATACACTATACTGAGAATATATTAAGTGATAATAAATGTTTACATAAGGAAGAAAGGAAGTAAAGAAAGAAGGAGAGGGAGGAATGGGGTCATTTTATAACTAAAAGGTAGGAAAATGTTCCTGGTTTTCAGTTAAGTCTGTGATGGACATAAAGGTTGCTGAACAAACAATCCAGCGCTCAGACTCCAGTAAGTGGGCTTCATGGATGTTCATTTTTCTGTATTTTACTCACCTAGGGTGTTATTTGTCCATCTACAAGGTCCCATAGTCTCATTTAGGGCCTGATTATGCTTGGAGAGAGAGAGAGAATTCTGCTTGATAAAGGAAAGGGTCTCTCTTCTTTCCTGCTAGGCCTCCAGCCCACATTGAAAGCCATTTTGTACATGGCGGCAGGTTTATGACTCTGGTTTTGGCAATGGCTAGGTTCCTCCATCTCTGTCTCTGCCACACACTCTGCCTCTATCTACCCCTCTGTTCAGAGAGCAACTGGGACATGTGGGACTCTCCAGGTGTTTGGCCCTAGCTGTCTTATTATGGCCTTTCTGCCTGCTGGCTAACAAATATTATATCACTCACAGCAAATCAGAATACCCTCCAGTGAGAAATCACCAAGGCCTAGCTCTAGATCTAGCAGTGAATGAATTGCAGATGAATTCCATTGGTGCATTTCTTATCCTCCAGCTATGGCTGCTACAACCCCATGTGACATTAGACATTTAGATAATAGTAAATACACTTTAAGTAATGAGGACAACTGTTCTATCTTGATAAAGTTGTATTTCAGATATATAAACCCAAATGGCAAATAAGTAAATAATCCTGGAATGTGGTGCATGTGTTTTATTTTACTTTTTTTTTTTTAACGTTTTATTTATTTATTTGAGAGAAAGCAAGAGCTAGAGAATGAGACAGAGCATGAACAGTGGGGAGGCACAGAGGGAGAAGCAGGCTTCCCTTTAAGCAGGGAGCCCGATGTGGGGCTCAGCCCCAGGACCCTGGGATCATGACCTGAGCTGAAGGCAGATGCTTAACCGACTGAGCCACCCAGGCGCCCCATACTGTGTAATCTTATAGACTTCACTTCTTCACAGGAGATCTGATAAGTGATAAATAAGTGATATAAATGCAAAAATATTTCAGGGACAGTTTTTAGATTTCAAAATGAAAACAGTTTGCAGGAAAAAAATAGTCACTGGAAGATGTATTATGAGCTCATATTGTAAGGGGGGATTCACTGCATGTTATATGTGGTTGTCACTAAAAAGGGCATCTAGAACCCCTGGAATATATGTTTTGGGTTCACACATAGCTAGCTGTGGCTCTGGTATTTGGCAAGATCAAAGTCATTGCTGTTTCTTGAATGTGGGCTGTAGGATTGAAATCCCAGCTCTCTCCTCCCTTGATGTGTGATTTTGGGCAAGTAATTGAACCTTTCTGAGCCCCAGTTTTTCTTTTTTTTTTTCATGACTTTGAAAATGAGGGTAATAGCTATATCAGAAAATAGTTGAGAGTATTAAAAATGTATGTCAAAGCATCTGTAGGTGCTCAAGGAATGTTTCCGGTCTTTACTTCCTGGTCTATCTAGGCAAGAATGTCTCTTGAGAATGATTTAGAAAAAAAATCATTGTCTCTAGTCCTGGAGTAAGGAAACATGGTAGGACTCTAGTTCTGCTCTGCCCCTAACCAGGTATTTGACCTTGAACCAGTTGCTGGACCTCCCTGGGCCTCAGTTTCTCATCTGTAGGACTAGAAGACCTCTCTTGTGTTTTCCAGCTCCAACATTTTTGCCTTTATGATAGGAACTGACAAGAGAGGGCTGATTAAGGGAAACTGAAATCATATAATTGGGTTTCCGTCTCGGTTCCATTGGTTGAACTCTCCAGGGCCTTATTTCACTTTCAAAATCCCATGGGACTTTGCCCTCACCAAGTAATCTTCCCTTCAGCAAAGTGGATGCAACCCACTCAGAGTCATCCTGTTGCCTGATATCTCTGTCACTTGAGTTCCTAAAGGACAGCAGAGCCTGGAAGCCCCCTCTCTGGGATTTCTGTGTATTATACTAGGAGGAAGAGGAGAAAATTCTTTGTACACATCCCAATATTAGTGTCTAAATAGCTTCAGGGCTGTCAGTCCCAGAGATTTTTGGATGCTTCCAATATTCTCCTGAGAGGCTTCTATAGTCATGAACATTTCTTTTTCTTTTTCTTTTTTAAAGATTTTATTTATTTGACAAAGAGAAACACAGCGAGAGAGGGGGACACAAGCAGAGGGAATGGGAGAGGGAGAAGCAAGCTTCCTGCCGAGTAGGGAGCCCGATGCGGGGCTCGATCCCAGGACCCTGAGATCATGACCTGAGCCGAAGGCAGACGCTTAACGACTGAGCCACCCAGGAGCCCCAGTCACGAGCATTTCCAAGAAAGGATCGCATGGCCTTTGCGGTAGATTTTCCTTTGTGACCCAGGAAATTGCACAGACTGTGCTGCCAATCCTGACTGCCAGCATCTTCACGTTCTGCTCTAACTTCCCCAGGGAAGGCCATGGACAACCCAGATCTGCAGAGGCACTGGTCCTCTCAATTGCTGAGCTCTGGTTGGTTCAAGAGCTCTTGATTTCTGCTGTAATTACATCTAAGTGTAAGTAAGAAATTCAGCTCTAGGGACTTCCTATGCCTTTTACAGATTAAGCCTTCAATAGAGTCAAGGTCATTTGCATGATGGCATTTTGAAAATTGTTCAGCAACTGGGATAATAAGTGCTTGTGGATTGGAGGCTCCCTACTGGTGTGAATCCAGGGGCCACATCTACCCACTCAGAAGGCGGTCTTCAGTTGATACCTATTATAAAATGTAGCATCACGGTGGTATGCTCTATTTCCGAAGCATAGTAGTCTCTTATGCCTTTTTTCCTGGACAGCAGGTATCAGAGAAACTGGAATTTAAAATGGGTTAGGTAGAATACTGCTCTCAGTAAAAAGTAAAATGCATAAGAAAATTGACCAGCATGTATTTTTAGGCAAAGAGTCTTTTCAAGAAGCAAATTATTAAAGCTCCTTAACAATTATCAGCAATCATTAGAAGGGTCATCTCAAAGACAGTAAGCAAGTCTCCCTTTGGGATGATGTGAGGGGAAGAGACAATCTGTGAAAGAATTTAGAGCACTCATATGCAGCGTAGACAGAAGATGGGGAACACATTTTTTTTTAAGTTAAAAAACAATCCACAACCATTAATGGGTATACCTATAAATCTTTCCCAGAAAAAAATGTGATTGTAAAGACTGAATACATTAGCATCAACAGCAGCAAAATCATGTACTCATGATAAAAAAACAAACAAAAAAACCAAAAAGGAAGTCATGTGCTCATGTACGAAAGGGAAAAAGATGTGAATTATGAAGTGCTAAAAGGGGCTTCAACGGATGAGATTGTTCAGAGCCTGGAAGAGCTGGTTCAGAGGCAGCGCAAGGCCCCACAACGTCTCCTTTGTCTCAGCAGCTGCGACCCACGTCAGCCAGCCAACAGACTTGCACTCAGTGAGAGCCCACTCTGTTCCACACTGCTTTGGGCTTTTATACTCACTTCAAGAGCTGACAGCCCGGAAGCCCCCCAAATGGAGAGTCACAATTTCCTCCAAATTGTGCCTTTCTATCAAATCGTGTTTGTCTCCTCCTTTCCTAGGAAATTCGAGATTAGTCTGATATACGCGTGCGTGCACGGTTGCATGCAAACTGCGAGCTGTTTCAATCCTGCGGGCTAGGCATCAAATGTGCTCCTGCTTCAATACTAAATACTTCCCTTGTCACTTTGTTGGGAGGCCAAGGAAAAGGTTTAACAGCCATTTTCTCCTGCGTTGCGGTGCTGGGACTGAGGTAAAATAAAGGTAAATAAGATTCTCTGCTGAGTTAAATCCTCTTATCCAAACAGACTCTCTGCCCTGAACTCTGAGTGTACGAGTTTCTTCAGGAGGCCAGAGGCAGTAGGCATCCAGGGTTTCCACACCGGTTACAACGCACCCTGCAGATTTCTTGGAAGTGCGGGCTACCGCTTTTGGCTAAACAGTTCTAGACACAATAAATCCCCCAAGCTCTAACCTTTCCTGAAGATCTGAGAAAGCCCTGGCCTGTCCCTGTGCAGTTTATCCCATGAGGCTTTGCCTCAACATGATGCTGATCTCTTCTGACAGCAGCGCACAAAAGGAGAAATAGAAAATGACAGGTCAAACGCTCAGCAAAGTCTTTTCCCTCGTGCCTTTCCTGTACATCCCTGAAGCCGTGAATGGGGCTGTTAATGCCCATCCCCAGGGACATAGAGCAGTGGAAGGTGCTAGGTTTTCCTACGGCTAATGTGCTTGAGAATGCACAGAAAACCCGCACGCAGGTTGAGCTACTTCTTTGAAAACTGACATTAGTTAATATCATACAAGTCACCCCAGAGGGTCTTGCCTTTGTTCTATTGAAAACAGGAAATGGGTTTCAGGAAGGAATAAACAAGGACAACAAACACTCTACGCAGTTCTGTGAAAACCTGACCAGGCACAGAGTGTAAAAATCAAACTCCAGAAAGAAAGGTGAGACTTGGGGCTTGGGAACGTGACGTGTGGAGCTTTCCAATCAGAATGTCATTTTTTTTTTTTTTAAATAGCTTTCATGGAATGCTAGAGCTGGAAAGATCTTGGAGATCATTAGCCCAACCCTTCCTTTTATTTACAGATGAGAAATTGAACTGCTAGAGGGAACATGACTCACCAGAGGTCACACAATTATTGGAGGCAGAGCCATGACTGGGATCCTTGTCTCTCCTGACATAGTCAACCTGAGACCCACTGACTGCAGCGTAAAGGGAACGAAGCACACACACTCAGAAACGGGCTGTGCGGAGTTAGACACTTGGGATCTTAATCCCCGTGGCCCAATAAAGGCTGCTCTTGGACAAGCCATTACCTCCCAAGGATGGGACGGAAGAACTGAATACAGTTCCTTCCTCCCAGGAAGTGACCCTGAGTATCAGAAGAGTTCTGCTCTGTACCCTGACGCTGCTCACTTATTTTCAGGTCCTAGGGGAAGATCAAGCAGCATCTGCAGGGTTCCAAAGCCATGCGGCTCTCTGCCATTAACCTGTCAGCTGTAATCAGCCTTGGCTTCTAGGAATGCCCCTCATTTGGGAGAAAAAGGAAAGTGGAACCAAATGGGTGGCTATCTGTTCAGTGACCTACAGAACTAGCTGGACCTTCAGTGAGTCATTTAACCTAGTTAAGTCTTGAGGTTCTCAACTCAAAAATGAAGGGAACTGGACCACACCCTTTCTCTATGTTCTTTGGGATGTCTCTTTTCTATTTCAGTGGGATGTTGGGAGGATAAATTAAGCAAAAACTACAGAATAGAAGTAAATTAAGATGTCATGCTTATAATCCTCACTTATGGAATATTCCTCAGCTTATATCTTCGGGACCTGCTAGCATTATTGGTCACATTGTTCACCCAGAGAAGCAAAGAAACAGAGAGGGTTCCACACCTGAGAGCTAGAGTAGAACTACAGGTTCTTAGTCCTGAGTTCACTGTTTCTTGACCATATCCTTTGACTTCCCTTCACAGCAACTGACTCCCATGTGAATCTGTGTCATTTGGGGAAAAGGAATCAATGGAAGAGACAGGATCACACTTTGCAACCAGGAAAACAGTTTCTGCTGAAAATCGTAGAATGAAAGAACTATCATTTTTGCCCAGGGAGAAGAGAACATTCTTCATAAAGTTCTGTTTTCCTATTTTTGTTTTTTTGGCTATGTGTGTTTTTCTTTATTAGAATTGCCAGTTTCAAGTCTTATTAGAGAGTGGTCATTTCACAATTATTGCCAGAAGAACTGGAGTATACAATGTTTTAAAAATGTATCTTTTGATTTGAAAATAATACACATTCATGTAGAATTTGGAAAGGAAGATACAGAAGTATAAAAGAGAAGAAAAAGAATTAACTGTACCATCAGCACTCATAGATAATAGCTGTGAGTTTTTAGTTTATTTCATACTAGTCTTTTTATATATAATTATAAATTTGGGATTATCTTGCAACACACGGAAGGTGTCTTCTTAGGGTCATTAAATAGTCAGACCCACAGACAACCACATGCTACATTTGGCACTGGTCTACTTGGAAGGAACCAGAGCTTGCCAACAGGGAAGCACCATGTGGTCTTCTTCAGCACGTGTCTTCACAGTGGTCCAGCAGAGCCGTGGAGCTCAGGTGCAAGAGACCATAGACACATCAAAGGATGCAGGAGCCACTGTGGCTTAAAAGCCCCATGCCCTATAGAAGTCAACATATGGTGCAGCAACTCCACAGGCATAGACTTCAGGGTCCTACAATGGATGTGCCAAATTTCCAGAGTCATTGAACTTAGAAGTCATAGCACGGCACCTCCTTGAGTAATTATAGCCCTCGGAGTCCAGGTGCAATTCACCAATCAGGGATTAATCTGCCTAGCAACATAGTTGATACATACCGCCTTTTTCTTTTTCTAGGGAGAGACCCAGAAAATTAAAAGAAGGTTAGATTCTCTTGTGAAAGGGAGAAAGATTTTACATGCAATACTGTACACATTTTTTAGCCCTTAAAAAATCTTAACATTAAATCAAAAGCCTGTTTCATTGCTATTAAAGGTGTTTCAAAAACATAGCTGCCACCTACTGTATTTACACAATCCTCTAGTACGGTGTATTTAGCTAGTTCCAAGTTTTCCATTGAAACTACTGCTGACATGAACATCCCTATACACAAATCCTTGTATTTATATAAAACTTATTATTTCCTTAACATAAATTCAGGGTCTGGAATTAATGACTGAGCCTGAAGCTTACAAACTTTTAATACATCTTACTTCCACTAGAACTGTGTAAAAGTGTCCGTACCTTCAACAACATGGTCTTTCTTTAAAACATTTGCCAATTTTATATAAAGGGGGAAATACCATACTTGTCAGAATTACTTTTCTTTGATAATTGATAAGTTTATAAATGTTCAGGCACACAGTCAATTTACTGTTTTGTTACTTGTCTATTCTTGTCTTCTGTTTTTATTTGGGGAAGCTCATTTTTTTAAGGATAAGTTAATATTAAGGATATCTACATTTGAGTCGTATATCCTGTAAACTTTTTGTGGTCTTTTTCTTGGTTAGAAATGCTTATTTTTAGGTAGACAAATGTATCAATCTTTTTCTATACGCTTGCGTCAACTTTTGTAAGGGAGATTGTTTTTGCTACTGAGTAATTTTGTGGGTGTGCATGCAGACTTTCTAAGTGTTTAAAATCTATATTTTTCTTGCTTCGTAATGTGCACTAAAAATCTTTCCATTTATTTTTAGGCTCTGGGACATTTTATAGAATTAAGGATTTTCTATTCCTTGAAAGTTTTTTGTTTTTTTTTTATTCCTTGGAAGTTTGAAGGAATTTTTACTACAGCTACATGTCCTCAGTACCATTTTGTGAGATAAATTTTACATATGTTTAAAAATTTATTCTGTTTTTATTCACTATTCAGCTTTTCTACATCTTTTTAGGGCATTGTTAGTAAATTATCTTTTCATAAAATATTACCAATTTTATTGAGAGGAAAGCATTTACTGGCATAGAATTGTAAATACAATTTATTTTTTTTAAGATTTTATTTATTTATTTGAGAGAGAGAGTGAGCAAGAGAGACAGAGAGAGAGAGAGTACACATGAGCTGGGGGCGGGGGGGGGGGACAGAGGGAGAAGCAGACTCCCCTCGAGCAGGGAGCCTGATGTGGAACTTGATCCCAGGTCTCTGGGATCATGACCTGAGCCAAAGACAGACACTTAACTGAATGAGCCACCTAGTCACCCTGTAAATACAATTTAAATAGAGTATAGACTTTTAAAGGTTTATATATTTTTGCATATATATATATGTTTTTAACTTTTTTTACTTCTGCCTTTCTTATATTAGACTATCTAGGGGGTTGTACACTTTACTTTTCAAAGAATCAGCTCCTGATTTTGTTAATTCTATTTTTTTCTGATTCACTAATTTTTTTTGTCCCTAATTTTTCCTAATCCGTTTCCCTTGCTTTATTTAGTTTTTTTTTTAGTTTTTTTTTTAATGGAAACAATCTCTCTATTTCCGAGAAGTAATTGCAGGAGAACCTAGGCAATGATATATATCCTGGGACTAGGAAGAAGAGAGGAAAATACATTAGTAAGTCAACAGATCACTCAGAGAGATGTCTGAATACACAAGACAATGATATGCTTCTGAGACAGAAAGAAATCAGAACGTGATTCCAGACTAAGTCTAATGCCTGCAGTTCCTGGGTTTCTAAGTGGAATCTTGTTCTCTTCAGGTACAGGAAGTTGGTCTGTGATCCTGAAGAGAGTGAAGAACAGTTTCCAGCCAGACTCTTTGTTCTCCTACTTCTAAACACTTAGTACATGCCAGACACTGTGCCGAGTCATTCGTACGAACCGTCTTATTCAAGTCTCATGACAGCTCCGTGAAATAGGGGTCCTGTTATCCCTCTGTTTTATGGCGGGGGGTGGGGGGGACAATAGAGTGATTCACCCAAAATCACATAGACGGGATGGGAATCCAGGTGTGTTAGACTGCAGAGCTTGTGTTTTTAACCACCCCAACACACCGCAGTTTTATCACTGCTGACCTTAATTGCTACAGCATAGTCTTATCATTTAAGGGCGGCGGGCGGGTGGCTTGTACAGCCAAGGACCAATGATCAAAATGAAATTAAAGTACTATGACTCATTATGCCCATATTCTTTCTCCTCAAAATTCTATTCCATTACTCATCTTAAAGCAAGCAAGCATTTGCATAGAAAACAATACTTGAACTGAATGTCTGAGCCATCGCTATATTTCTCAGCATGCCAGTCAATATTTTTATTACCAAAAGAGAGGCGAGAGGAAGAGGGTAGGGGGGAGACGGGGCAGAGTTGGGGGAGGCAGCTCTTAGAAGAGATATGGGGAAATGATAACGGAGATTACATCCCAACTAATCTGACCTTGTAGCCTGTTCAGACACAGAAAGATTTTTTTTTAAAATACTCACAAAGTCATTTTTAAAATTGAAATTAAAATGTCTAAGGGTTAAATCACTTTACCAGGTAATACACATCTGTGAGCTTTATGCTTTTGAAACAGTTTCCCCCGAGAATAGTCTAGCCAATTTTTTTGCCTCGTGAGAAAAGAATGAAATAAATGAAGGTAAGGTTGCAACTGAATTGAATGTGATGTAATGTGAACACAGCCAGAGCCACCAAGAACGAATCGCAGCAAACTTCAGGTCAAGCGATTTCTCGCATCGGCCCCTCTGGAAGTTCAATCGGAACAGCAAGAGACACAGGCCCAGGGGAGTCTGTTCCACTCCGATCTGAGTCTTTAAATCAACGCCAGCATTTACATTCAAGACCTCTTCTGAATACACACAACCCGCAGCATATTTTTTTCAAGAGCACAGTGGCTGTTCTTAACTAACATATCACCCAATCAAGCCTGTTGATTTCGAACATTCACATTTACTTACAAAATGCATATATTTATATATATATATTTAAATTCAGACACCAAAAACAAAAGCCACGTATAAAAGACAAGACCTATTTTAGTGAGTTTTTTTTTATGCAGAGCTCCATTCACGGTTTTGGCTGGGATGGGACACCCCCAGTAAGGCTGCTGGTGAATGCCCAGGAAGGGAGGCAGGAAACGTTATTTCGGATCTGACAGTAATGAAGGAAGTCTATTCTGTACTTACAATAGCAGTTGGGGTGGCAGCCAGCACACAATAGAGCACCAGAGGGGTGATGAAGCTTTCTTCCTCTGTCCCCGGGTAAGGCTTCATTAAGTCTCCGTCCTGGCAGAAGAATCCTTGGATATGCACCTGAAAAGTGTCAGTGCATTCGAAGTAGTAGGCAAGCAGCACTGTCCCAGCCATGATGACAAGCTGAAAATACAGCATGGCCACACAGAGACATTAGCAGGACTTCGGAGCAGCGCTCGCCCCGCAGAGCACACTCCCTCCATCACCCCAGCGGCTCTCCTCCTTTTGGTATTGGCAAGTGTGCGCGTGCCTGGCTCAGCGTGCTCTGGGCTCGGGGAGTGTGTGCTTGCTTGTCTGCCTTGTAACATCTGTTATAGAAACCTTCCAGAAAATAATGAATGGCTCCCATCGGAAAGGCAGACCACGGCAAGGCTTAGAGGGAGACCCCGCTTCTGCTAGCCACCCTCTCAGAGGATGCTCGGGAGCCAAGGCAATATTTCCGTTCTGGACAGAGGTGAAAAGTCAAAGGGCAGCGGCATAAGAATCGGTAAGATGTAGATGTGAGAAATTTCATAAAGTATTAGAGACAGACTTACCTTCTTACGAAATACTAGAGGCAGGTAAATTATGAATGAATGAACAAACAAGAAAGCTAAAGCCTAGAACCACACCCTAAATTACTGGCAGGGATGAACACGTGGTCCAGGAATCCTGGACCAGTCACAGCTGTCACCTTCTTCAAAAAGGTGCCTTTATTCCAAAATGCTTTCCACCGGTAAATCCAGGGCTGTCCTGGTAACATCTTATCATAGACACAGATCCTTCGTAAGGTTTAGATATAAAAGGGCACATAATTAACCTTTCATTTCGACTCACAAATGTCCCAGGTACTCACCGAGGTTTAGCTGTAGCCTTTAGTTATATATGATAAGTTGAGGGAATATGGAAAAGCCAACATTAGTTTTCTTATTCACATTTGGAAACACTAAAATGCCAAGATAAAACGGTGATACAGGTAGATAGAAAACAGGTTTTTGAGGTTATGAAATTACAGAAAATTAAGCTGGAAGAGGTCCTGGAGATCTTCCCATCTAAAACCTTTATTTCATAGATGAGAAGACCGAGGCCTAGCAAGGGAAACTGAGCACTGCTGAATTATCCAGCAGCTAAACCAAACAGGTACTTAGGTTGAGAATCAGCAAAGCAGGGAAACTAAAATTAAGGAAAAAAAATTAAGTGTTGATTTTTAAAAAAAAAGTATCAAAGTAATCATTATGGGAAAAAAATCAGATCTTGGGAGGATGTCTTTGTACATCATTTATGGCTTAAAATTGTTTTTGTTTGGAAGTACATATGGGGCAATGAGGAGGAAGGAAGGGTTTAGGAAGGCTAAAAAGTTCTTATCAGCCCTGGAATGACTAACCCAAGGTCATGACATAGCTAGTTAGTGTAAGTCTGGGACCAGAAACCCACATTTTCTGATCCCCAGGAGGAAAAAACCCACCAGTATCATGGCATCAAAATTTCACCCTCCACAAAAGCCTAAAGAGTTACGGGGGATCAACTCTAATGCAGAGAAGCACTGTAGGGCATTTTTACCTGTTTCCTATCCAGTTCTTTAGCCACAGCATTGCAGAGAAGCCCTACACTTTGCCCACGCTGAAACCCAGCATAGCCTCCACCTGTGGGCTCTTAGCCCTGCAATGCCTCCTCGTTACAGCTGAAAGCATTCAGGAGCCTTGAGTTCTTGCGTCTTAAGTGTGAACTCCTAACCATTCCACTAGAAGGGTCTTTGTCTTTGATCTCAACCATTGCCTCCTTTCTTTACCTCCAAGTAGGTCACAAATCACACTTTCCACGCACCGTCCTTCAGACACGACTTTCTCTCTGGTTCTACAGGGACTCGATTCTACTCTCTGGCCCTCCCCCTCTCCCCCAGTGGACCTTCTGTTACAACTTCTGACCATCTAGTCATCTCTGGATACTCTCATGTGTTTCTCTGTGCCTGATGGTATTTCTTGGTGATTTACATGTAAATCACTAGTGCTTGAGCCAGTCATCTCTGCTTTCTTTTCTTTTTAGCCCCAGAGAGGAGATTTGGGTAAGTACAAGAGAGAGGTGCTCCAAAGCTGCCCCTGCGAATGGCGCTCCTGCTGGCAGCTCGTTCATAAAGTCGAGGCCACCAAGTTTCTATTCCTTTTGTGTTTCACTGGTCAACTGAGCTGACCTGATGGGAAGGAGCCTAGGCAGCTGACCCGAATGTTTTGGAGCTGAGGAAATGCTATGATTCCCAGTTTGGGGCGCTTCCCCTCTAGGGCTGTCGGTGCCTCCTGCGCAGGCCTGATCTGGGATTTCTAGATGTCTCCTCCATGTGGCTGGAAACATATTTCTGTCCCGTGGCTTCATCAGCCCTTGGGAAACAACTACTTGGGGGAAGAGGCGGGATCTACGGGAGCTTTTGAATAAACCAAAACAAAAATGGCATCTAGCTTCCTCCACTGAGGACAAGTGTCCAATTTTACTGGGCACCTCTGTGCTACCACTTCCATTTTAAAATGGGTGGGATGAAAGTGAAGTCCACAAAAGCGGACATATACGCAGGTGAAAAGACTCACTAGAAAAATGTAGATTAGAAGCTTTTAGAATGTAGAACTATCTTACCTTCAAATACATCAAAATCAATAATAATGCCAACAAAAAAGCCAAGGCCAGTATGCCTAAATTTGAAATCTATAGAACAAATCTTGACCAGTTGCCTGGCCAGTTCAATCCTGGAAGCAGCATTCAGAGAGAACGGAATGAGTGTGCGAATCAGGCAGTTGTAGGGGATAAAGTAAAGAACAGAGAACCTCGGAGACTCAGGCTGGTATGGGAAGGTGGGAACTTCGGCAGCCTGGCGGACAGAACTGACCTGGTGGCACAAGTCTACTGACCCTGATCATTCTCCCTGATCGGCCAGAAACCCCTGCTGCCATCTTCAAGTAATCCTCAAACTCCCTGTCGAGTCCCCCGTAATGCCAGCTAGACATGCACAGAAGCAAAGCCAGAATAATTCAGATCTTGGTTTCTAGGTTTCTTTTCTATGGAACATTCTCTTGTGATGACATATTAAAAAGCAGCTTTGCATTTACTGCGGGAACAGAAACACTGCAGTGGTTCTGCTTCCAGGAGCAGAGAGGTCCGCCTTGCAACTCTGATGACAACACATGATTAGCCATCAGCATCCTCCCTTCTTCCTCGCAGTCCTGGGCCGTGATCCATCACTGTCTAGGTCTGTGTCGCTGGTGCCAGCTGGCACACTTGCCATCTCTGTTGCCTTCTCCAGCCCCATTTAGGGATGCATGGAGGGAGGCCATAATGTTGGTGTCACATGAGCAGATGGTGAGGCTGTGCCGGACCCAAGCGCTAGTGGAGGGTTGATGATATCCTTGTGAAAGGAGCAATTATAGCTGTGGGCAGGGGGGGAGGGAGTGGGGGGAGCTCACCTACCAGGGTTTTTCCTCAGCTTCACTTCCCAAGAATGACAATCCGGTATATAAAAATGCATTAAATCCTGACCGTTCCACAAAGATTCAGAAGGCAGAAGCCAGTAATATGTGAAATCCTGCCTCTCAGGGTTGAGATCACTACCCTCCAGTGATTAGAGAAAAGTGAAGGTCACAAAGAGTGATAATGGGGACGGTCACAAAGCTGAGGGAGAGGGCTGAGATGACAGTACATTTTCCTTAGGTCTGTAAAGTCTGGAGCAATTGTGGACATTAATTTATATGACCTGATACAAGCTTGAAGAGTGAGGGAACAGGTAATGAAGGTATGACTCAGGACAGCAAGTGAATAAGTGTATGTGTGTGTGTGGACATGTGCGTGCACGCATCCAGAAGCGTGGGAGCAGACACGTGAGGTTGGAAGGAGAGGACTGGTATCTGGTCTGTAGTGTAAGGGGCATACGTGAAGCAGGGGAAGCCCAGTCTAGGTGACTAACCATCTCTGTTTGCCCAAGACTGAGGGGTTCCTGGGACATGGGACCTTTCAGTGCTCAAACTGAGATTGTCCTGAACTAACTGGGGTTGCTAGGTCACTCTATCTGAGGCAATGAATGTCTCCCTCCCTAAAGGGGTTTCTCATTCTGGTTTTGCCAGCAGCTATCAAGCCCATTGCAAATAAATTAGACAACCAACAACTATTTGTGGGAACTGCCTCTTTGTTCAGTCCGCAACTAAGTGCTGTGAAGGTGCAGAATTTGTGATCCATTTGGGGAGTGCTCATCAACACAGGAACCAGACAATGATCTGTAGCTCTGTAGGAGGGTGTCAGCTGATCCTCAGCTGGGGTTCATACATGGCTGCCTGTGCCTGGTGAGCTTGTAGGGAGGGTGTTGACAGAAGAATAGGTAAAGGGCTGATGGATGGAAGAGAAGGGAGTACAAGGGGATGGAGAGGACAGCATGGGGTCTGTTTGGGAGACTGGCTTGAACTAAGCCCCATGGGCATATGTTCAGTTCCAAAGACAGGAGGGATAAAAGAAACTCAGCAGAAGGAGCACTGCATCAGAGCTTAGATAATAAGATTCGGCGTGGTTGTGATGCAGAGGTAATGTCTTAGTGAGGACTCCAGGAAACAGTACACTTGAAGGACTTGCATGTTTTTCATATTAAGAAAGAGCCAGCCAGGCACAAGTGTCTGTAGCTGCACACAAGGGCTGGGGTGGGAAACCCACAAGTAGGGCACTGACGGAAGTGGGAACCAAGGTTGTAAGCCGGAGAGGAAACATGAGAAAACGGATCATGAGCCCTTGTGAGACCTCCATGGGCACCCCTAGAAGTAAGTGTGACCCTTTGAGAGGGGGTGTAAGTTCTCCACATAAACAACAGAGGCAAGAGCCAAGAAAGAGGAAGAAGACATGCTGACGGTAAGGGTCAGGATATATACGATGCATATGTCTCAGGTACTGTCTAAGAACTTTACATATATTAACTCTGCTTCTGCCCAAAGACCCTGCATGGTAGGTATATTATTATTTCCATTTTACAGGTGAGGAAATAGAGGCACAGAGAGACTACACAACTTGCATAATGTCACACAACTCATAGGAGCGAACCCAGGATGATGACTAAATATGATGCATTTCTCTCCCCAAACTTAGGTGGCCTGCAGAAAATCAGGTCACAAATATGTCAGCATGACATTAAGGGGTAGACTGGGTGCTACAGACCTGAGTGGTTTATTCAAATGTTTCCTAGTGTCAGTTTCCTTACCTGTAGGAAAGTTAATAACTAACTCATAAATATGAAATGAGGCATGTTTATATATTCTCATTTTGTTCCAAAAAGGAGTTTTATCAACCTCCATCAGATAAAGTAAGCGAGAGACTGTGGACTCTGAGCAACAAACTGAAGGTTTTGGAGGGGAGGGGGTGGGGGTTTGGGCCAGCCTGGTTGGAGGCCAGCCTGGTTGGGTATTGAGGAGGGCAAGTATTGCATGGAGCACTGGGTGTGGTACATGAACAATGAATCTTGTAACACTGAAAAAATAAAAGTATTTGGGAAAAAAAAAATAAAGTAAGCAAGCATTGGTGAGAACTTGGAACAGAAGAAGAAAGGAAATAAATATAGAGACAGAATTCCATCCTGGAGTATAAGTTTTCTAATAGTCAACACAATAAGGAAATGCTAGACAGTTGCACATTTCACCGTTTCTGTAAGATAAAAACTAACCAATAGATAAATATAAGTATAGTCTTTCTGATAAAGTGACTGGACTGGAATTCTTCCTGGGTTCTTATAAAAGGTGTGGCATGATAAATAAGGGCTCAGTGTGGAGTACGATGGTCCTGTTTTTTATATGGGATGCCATGTCAATTCTTTTTTATTTTTATATTTTTTAAAAGATCCATTTATTTGAGGGGGGGTGCAAGCAGGGGAGAGGCAGAGGGAGAGAGAGAGAATCTCAAGCAGACACCCCTCTGAGCTCGAAGCCTGATGTGGCACCAACCTCACGACCCCAAGATCACGACCTGAGTGCGAAATCAAGAGTCGGAGGCTTAAGTGAGTCACCCAGGCGTCCCTTCCCCTCATGTCAATTCTTAACATAGGCTGATGACATCACATCAAGGTGAAATGCACAAAAGCAATATTGTGGGACAGAACTGAGGAGGTGGGTGTTATGGTTCAGTCTAGGTTGAACTTGAGAGACAGCATGATGAAAGGCTAAGAGTGTGGGACACATTTCCTGGGTTGGAAATTCACCCTGCTGCTTATTAGGCATGGGACTTAAAATCTTGTGCTTCAGTTTCCCCATTTATAAAATGGGGTACACAAGAATGGTATATTAAACTGCATATTAACTGTGTATTTAGAGCACTGTCTGACTAGGAAGAACGAACCAGACTATATATACTTCAAGTATTCCTTCCTAGGTATTGTTTCTCTCAGCTCAGGTTTTTAGAAACTATTGCGCAGCAGTGAATTGGAGACTATTTTCTAGTAAGTAACCTGCTAGTGAAATACAGACCTGTCTTTTTGTTTTTTTTACTGATTTAATTGTTTAATATACTTAAATATTATTAGACGAGTGGAAGAAACCTTTAATTAGGCTCATCTCTGCAGAACAAGTCTCTTAACTTCTCCACATCCCAGTTCTTATGTGAGAAAAGATTGAGCTACTTTTCAAAATTGCAATGAGAATTGAGGATATTATATATAAATATCAACAACAGTACTTGGGCACATAGTAAATGCTTAATAAACGGTATCCCTAGTTATTATTATACTCATTTAGTATTATTGACTCTTAATATATCCCTTATTATGGTGGTTTTCCAAACTGCAGGCCTGAAACCATTATTGGATTATGAAGTAAATGTATAAACTTTAGAGTTCAGCTAGAATTCTTCTAGTGAAAGAGAACAGAATAGAATTGCATGTATCAGAGAGTTTAACACATAGTTAGACCAAGCGTTTTTATGTGAAACTTGTTTAGTATATAACATACAAGCAGAGAAAGTGTGTATAATCCAGCGTGAAATGTATTTCTTACTATGAGAGTAAAACAAAAGCCTTCAATAAGGTGTGATTTTGATACTTGTCTGATAGTGTGCAAGTTCCTTATACTATAGTGACTAAGACACATAGGTTCAAATCCCAAATCCAAGACGAAACATGAGAGACTGTGGACTCTGAGAAACGAACTGAGGGTTTTGGAGGGGAAGGGGGTGGGGGTTGGGTGAGCCTGGTGGTGGGTATTGAGGAGGGCACTGGTATTGCATGGTGGTGGGTATTGCATGGAGCACTGGGTGTGGTGCATGAACAATGAATTTTGGAACACTGAAAAAATAAAATTAAATTAAAAAAAAATAACAAATCCCAAATCCACTAATTACCACTGTATGACTTTGAACCAATTACATAACCTGTCTATTGCTTAGTTTCCTCACCTGTGAAATGGGTAACTCACTCCTTACATGCAAAATGAGTTCTCACTGGAATGGTATAAGAACTATATGATTTAGGATATCAAAACCACTTATCAGGTACTCAAGAACTGTTAGCTATTATTTTATTAAAACTTGGGTAGAATATACATTTTTTTCCTGAATAAGCAAATAATACCACATGCACCAAAGTATGTAAGAGAATATAAAGTCATCACATTAGCTAGGACTGAATGATATCTATCTATAAAACGATTTC
>CM052892.1:26001110-26017973 GCA_028534135.1 Potos flavus
AAGAACTATATGATTTAGGATATCAAAACCACTTATCAGGTACTCAAGAACTGTTAGCTATTATTTTATTAAAACTTGGGTAGAATATACATTTTTTTCCTGAATAAGCAAATAATACCACATGCACCAAAGTATGTAAGAGAATATAAAGTCATCACATTAGCTAGGACTGAATGATATCTATCTATAAAACGATTTCCATCTATAAAACAATGCTTCTTGATAAATTCTGTATTTCCAAAAATATGAGTTTTTAAGAGCCATGTAACTATTTTTAGTTTTGCTATTTGCAAACAATACTATCTTTCAAGATATGAAGGAATAAAAATAAAATATTAAACCATTATTTAATTTTCCTTTGTCAGTACATTTGATCTTTATTTGCCCTTTATAGTTTCATATCTTCTGAAAGAATTTTTTAAAAACTTATTGTGGTAAGAACACAAGATGAGATCAACCCCCTTGACAAATATGTAAGCATGCTATATGGTATTATTGGTCATAGGTTCAATGTATAGCAGATTTGAGCTTATTCATCTTAACTGAAACTTTATGCCTTTTGATTAATAATTCTCCATTTCCCCTCTCAGACCTGTGTCTTTTAATTAATAGGCAATTAAGCTGTGGTTAAGAATAACATTCTCTTGTGAAATCTGGAAAACTTAAAATGGACCAGTGTGTGTATGAGAATTTGCCCCCTCTTCTTTAAAGAGAACAAAGGTATACCCATAGACAAGAATATGTGGATGAAATGAGATTGTTCAGTCATTCAACTAATATTTATTGAGAGCCTACTACATGCAGGCATTGGGGGTATTCACCTGCTAACAAAAATGAATAACCAATAATAAGACTGTTAAAAAAACAGACATGTCTTTAGACATGTGGGGTTTTCTGTGGGGCAGACGGATATTATAAAAGCAATCCCAAATAAAGGACAGTAAGGACTCATTGACTAAGCACATAGCAAGCTATAGAACTTGAAATGCATTATCTTACATGATACTCATGCCTCACTGTGAGATACTGAGTTACCCTCATTAAAAGAAGAGAAAATTAAAAAAAAAAAAAAAGAAAATTTATTAAAGCTCACAGACAGACATAGTGAATGGTGAAATCAGGATTTGAACCTCTGGTGCCATTTAATCACTCTTTTATACTTCAAATCTGCAGTTAGCATGATGAGATAATGTCTGTAAAATGCTTAGCACATGGTAAGTGTTTAATCCTTTCTCTTGTTCTTTGAGTGCTATATGTTTGTTCTTTCCTTTTTTTTTTAAGTTTTAATTAAACTCCAGTTAGTTAACATACAGTATAATATTAGTCTCATGTGTACAATATAGTGACTCAACACTTCTATACGATGTGCTTGTTCTTTTCAATGCTTTCTTACATGGCTTTGGGGTAAGATAGGGGTTACCTGAGGCCCCCCACAACCACCACTCTCCTTTCTTAGTATTTAAAATCACTACTTTCTCCTCCTTTGACCATTCTTTCCCAGGCCCCTTTCAATTTCCCTTTTACTGTGCCTGGTTTGTAAACAGAAGTGCCCTCCAAGGATCTATCCTTGCCCCTCTTTTCGTCTCCTTTTCATGCTTTCTTCTCGAGAGATCTCATCTCTTTCTATGGATTTTACTCTTATACTGATTCCACTGATCCTTCCTATCACTACTCTTGGGACTGCACACTCCCCTGACCACCAACCTTGTCCACAGATAGTCCAAATGCCATGAGTCGGAAATGGAATTTGGCATTTCTCCTCCCCTCGATCTGCCACTTCTCTTGAGTTTCTCCATCCTGGTAAATCCAATCAACATCTTCTCAGTCACCCACGTTAGAATTCTTAATGTCATCTCAGACATTTCCTTCTTCCTTCACCTTTTTCACTTCTCCTCATGCTATACCTTGTTAGTTGTCAGGTCTTTCTTACCATAGTGCCCCTCCTATTTATCGTATTTTTGTTCTGCCAGCTACCATGTTCTTATTCCGGCCGCCATATTCCACCATGTACACTTCTCAAATCTTGTCCCACCTGTTCTTGTTGCCTTTGGGATCTCAACCCTTCGTGCCATCACCTGCTTTGCTGCTAAAGAGTTATGATCCTAAGACACAGGTATGATTATGTCTTTCTACTCCTCCCAAATCTTCAGTGATAGCTATTCAGGTAAACTAAGCAATTTTCTCTCTATTGAACACATTGGGCTTTGTCCTACCTATGTTTTGGTAATGGAGAGAAGAAGCCTATCATTTGAACAGAAAACAAGCCAGTAAACCTCATCAGATATTACTCCTCCATTAAGAGAAAATACAGGTCTACCTCTCAGTCCGGGCTGCCTATGCCTTCCTGCCTGGTCACTCTTTAAATAACAATCATAAATATAACATTCTTGTCTTTTTTCCTCCATTTCTATCCTCTAGTATCATGTTTGTTATTTATTGGTGACTAATATGGAGAAATGTAAAGTGTATAATATTCTAGGTAGATTTACAATTACACTAAGGAAAGAATAATTATTAAGTCTAAGTTAAGCTAAATTGGGCCACAGAATTTTCTCTTTGATCTTTTGCCATTAGGGATTTTCAAAAATTCAATGACATGGATGGATATAACAACACAAAATTGGTGAGCACAGCTAAAATCAGAGAAAGCAGAATAAAAATTCAAAATGATTTTGTCATTTGAGAACATTCATTAGTGATAAATGTAAAGTTCTACAGCAAGGCTTTGCTGTTCAATGACTTCAGGGGCTAGTGGAGGGGAAGGCCCAGAACTCTGGCCTGAGAAGCTCACCAACCTTGCCCTTTATTGGCCCTGCACTTCCCCAGGGCCACCTCAGGCTTCTGCGGGTGGGAGGGTGGGGGAGAAGGTCAAAGCTCAATGATGTTAAATGCGTGAGAAAGAGTGATAACCTGAGGAGCCAAGAGAAGCCTTTGAGAAGAAAGTCCTGGATGACTTCGATCTGCATTTTATTTATTACCTACTTACCAGAAGTAGGTAAGAGAGGTGGATGGAAGTGATGCATACATGATCTCTATGGTCTAAAACTCTACAGTCCTACTACCTCCTTTGTTAAAGTAAAGTGAGTGCTAATCTCAAGTTTCTCAGCAGAAGCATTTTAAGTCAGCAGACAACTACTGAATACCAACTATGTGCTAAACCCCTTGGCCAGTGGTAGGAATGTAAGAAGGAAGGAGTTCTTCATTTTACCAGGATATGGGCAAGCAGCCAAATGATAGGTGTTTAACACTGGTTAGTTGTTAAAATTGGAGGACGGATGGATGGGTAGAAGGATGGAAGGATAAATGTGTGCAAGGATGGAAGGGAGGATGGATGGATATTATGATGAAATCAAGAAGAGAATATTTATATTCTGAGTATATTTACACCCACAGCCTAATTCTGCTTTATGCCAGAAGATGGTGACTTTAAGCCTGGGAGAGGCTGAACCAAGATCAATCCTCACTCTTCTTTCTCTTCATTTTATTGCAGCAGGTGGAATTCTGAGCTGATCCCCGAGACTTCTGCCCCCTAGTGTTCATGCTTTGGTGTGGGCAAGACCTATGAATATAATGGAACGCCATTTCCTTGATTACAGTATATTCTATAACAAAGGTGTAGGAACTATAATGATGTGATTAAGGACCCTAATCAGTTAACTTTAGGTTAATGAAAAGAGAGAGATTATACTGGGCAGGCCTGACCTACTAATCCCTTGAGACCTTTAAATGAAATTATGAGACTTGAAGCAGTAGAAACATACTCTGTTGGCAAACTGCCATATTGTGGAGAGGACCACATAGCCAGGAATAGCGGGCTGATTCTAGGGACCGAGGGTCTCAGTCCTACAGGAACTGAATTCTGCCAACAACTAGTGAACTTGGAAGAAGACCCTAGGCCTCAGATGAGAATACAATCCCAGCTGACACCTCGACTTCTACCTAATAAAATACTGAGCAGAAGACCCCCACTAACTCACACACAGACTCCTGACCCAAAGAAAGCATGAGATAAGTTTGTGTGGTTTTAAGTGGCTATGTGTGTAGGAATTTGTTACATAGCACAGAAAAGTAAAATAAGGTTGGGGGGGGGGGGGGACTCTCTAGTAACCACTATGAACAGGTCAGCCCCATGGGGGATGCTCTAGCAGACAAGCAGAATTGCAGCTTTTATGCTTTCCCTGAATCTCCTTCATAAACCCCAGAACCTGGAGTTGGCTTTCTTCTGTTAAGGTAGAAGTTCCTGAGCTTCTCCACACCAAGGTCCTCTAAGTATTTTCCTCCTATGGGCCCTAAAATTGAAACATGTTGTTTATTTAACAGATTGCATGTATTTACTCTGGAATAATTAATTTGATTTCTACTTTTAATTAAGTAATTGCCCTTGAATTAAATATAAGTGCAGAGATTCTGACTGGCATGAAATGAACCAAATCAATTTGTGACTTTTATCCCAAACCAGAAAAAACAGATACTTTGATTATTCCTTTGAGGCTTAACATGGATGAATGTATATTTCACTTCTACTCAAGCTTTTTGAAAGACAGAAAATAGCTTGCTGCCCCTAACAGTTGACATCATTTGAGATGGGCCCCAGACCCTAACTGCCCTTCTTTGAGAATTACACACTTAGTCCCACTCTCATGCTTCTACTCATTCCCTGGCTGGAGAGGACTCGACTAAGGATAGATACTTGGCCCAAGGTAGGCCCATGAGCTTCTCTCTTAAGAATTAGAAGTGACAGTCACACTTTGTGTGTCTTTGTTGACCACTTGAGCTCAGGACATAGAGGTCCTGGAGCTACAGAGCTGCCTTGTGTGGCTGTCTGCACCTGGGAAACCTGTGAGAGCTAAAGGAGAGATCTACATAGAGAATGAAGTGCAAAGTCAAGAGACCATAAGGCCTGGAGTGAATGGATAATTTTGCTTTTCATAGTTTTTTAGTTTCTTGTTTTAATTTATGCTGAGGCCAGTCTATGCCCCCTGAGTTTCATAGGATTCACTTTTATTCTTATTAAAAATTAAAAATTTTGTTTTTGGCCTCACATAGAGCAATTGGTTTTCTGTTATATGACTCCAAAGAGTCACGGCCAACACAACCTACCCTGTTCTGAAAGGAATGGAGCTTCTGCTCTAAGGCCACAAATATTTTTGGATTCAACGGTCTCAGTTCCTAACTTCTTTATAGGAATGAGCACTATAGGGTAAGTTACAAGAATAAGAAGTGGGCTATTAGAATGCCAGTCTTTAGATACTAAAACCAAAGGCATTACTTTCCTCTTGTAGAGGCAGGGGAGAAGGGTACAGAAACGAGAAAAGCCTTTGATGTGCCATCTACTCCAGTCAAAAACACTGAAGAAAATCTTTGGCAATATGATTGTTCAAGCATCAATAAGAGTGAGCCCTACTCAAAGGAATGAAGGCTTAGGTCATTTATGACAGTCGAGACATATGCAGCAGACTTATTAACTGAATAAGTATGTCTAAGGGAGTGTGAGCGGAAGTAGGGGAAGAAAATCTTATTAATCTGTGAGGATGAGGCCTTAATTTTTAAAGAGTCAACTTAATAAACTACACTCATACTATAATTTCAAAAGGAAATGTAATTTTCTTGCCATCTTTAAAATTTCTCTCATTAATAATCAACAGAAGCTTTTGGTAAAAGAGATATGGACTTAATCAGCAGGCACAGCCACTGTAGGAGCAAAATCTGGTGTCACAGGTGTATGCACGCGCCCAGTATCTGAATCACCATCATCGCAGCCTTTGCTTTGTCACTGAGCGCTGACTTGGCCTTGGGGAGACTGGGTTGACATTCTGCCTGGAGAATGGCTTCCTAATTTGTCCTAACAAATCATCTTGAGTCTTGGGCCTCATCTTAAGAAAAAAGAGGACTTTGTTCTTACTTCCTTTGGCCTATCCATACCATAATAACATCCACATTAAAATCCTAAGGTACGATGTTCCAAGTAAAGGTAACTTACTCAGGGACTTCAACAATCAAATCCATTTAATCTCAGGAAAAGAGGGTAGGATTTAAGCCCACCAAAGAAATTTGCCCAGTCGTTATTGATCCTTCTGTAGTAGGATTAGGTTTTATGGGTCTTCATGGTAGATTTTGATTCTGTACTTTTCTATATTTGGGGATGGAGGCATGGAATATGTTTTTCATCATTAGGACTACTTTGATATAGGATGCTAGGTGTAGAGGTCATTATAAAGAACCCAGAAGTGGACAGACAGTACACACCAAAACTCCTGAAATTGCTCTGGAAGTCCTCCTTGACCACCTCTGCGGTGTGATGTGATCGCTCCTATGTAGATCTCACATGATCCCAACACTTAGAAACTGCATGGCCATCCTCGATTTCCCTGTGTCTCTGACCACCAAGCTGTGAGGCCCTAAGGGAAAGGGTCTTTCAGATTGGTAGCCTCAGCTTAGCACAGGGACATAATAGGTATTTTAAAGATATCACTTGACTGAATGGATGAAATTCTATAGTTGGTTTTACTCATAGCAACTCTGCCATTTGTTCAAGGAATGTATTACCTGAAACTGTTTGGGATGGTTTATTAGTATACTGGTTAAAACTAAGTTTTTGATATAAATCAATGTGCTCTGAACAGTGATCTCTGGTATGGAAGATGTTAATAAGAACTTTGGAAAGACGGAGGGAGGGTAGGAGATCTGTGGTCAGATAAAGTTGTAATTACTTTGCTCTAAAAAATAAGGGATATTTTCATGGACCTTTTGTTTTCATGGTTTTAAGAGGATGGCAGAGATATAATAAGTTGCTACTTAAATATTGAAATCATACTATAATCTGTAATCTTGTAAATAAAAATCACATAATTTTTTTAAATAAAAAAGATTATTGCAAATTCCTGTTTGTTATATAAATTCCGGATCTATTTGGGAAAAAAGGCACTGGAAAATGATTTTACGAGGTTAAATCAGAATGGAACAAGAATCAAACACTGAATTTTCTACATACCATGTAAAACAAATACTAAAAATTCCAACTAGGAAAAAAAAAAAAAACTAAGGAAAGTAGAGCTTCCTATGTTTGCTTTCAAATAATTTTAAACCAAAGTACTTAAGATACCATTTTATTTTATTTTTTATTTGTTTATTATTTTTTTATTAACATATAATGTATTATTTGCCCCAGGGTACTATGGTAAGATACCATTTTAATTTCCCTACCAGAAAGGAACATGATTCTTCTTTCTCCATATGCACTGTTAAGTTACTTGGGAATTAGGCAAATGGGAAGAAAATGAAAAACACTCTTAAATCAACCAGTTTGTTTTTCTTTCTAATTAAAACAGGTAAATCTCAACATGGCAAAAGATTTAGAGGTTCTCATTTTCCTTTAAAAATTACTGGGTAGGGATTTTCCTTGTCTCCCTTAAAATTACTGAATAAACTGCCTCTAAGAGATTGCCTCTTCCAAAGACATTACAAGATCTTGCATAAATGAACACAGACTTGAACCTTCACTCAAACTCCTGGCGGCTGTCAGATCACACACAGGTGCTCAGGCCTGCACCTGCTTCACTCTGGCTGCATCTCAATGAAGCCGCTTATCCTAGTGAAAGCAATCAGGTGAGAATCTAGGTTCGTCTAGCTTACCAGATGCTTCCCATCATGGAGAAATGTTTTGCATTGATGGAAATGTTCTATATCTGTACTCTCAATATGTTAGCCACTTAGGGATATGTGGTTATCAAACCCTTAAGATATGGTGATGGCAACTGAAGAACACAACTTAAAAATTTTATCTCATTTTAATTTATTTAAATTTAAATACCTATCCATGGCTAGCGGCTACATATTGGATGGTGCATGATGGCTATGCATTAGCAGGGAGGTACCATTAACCAATCATAAATTTGAACCTTTAAAAAAATTATAAAACACTCTAATATATAAGGATATAAATTGAAAAATATATCATGAGTTTTACTCACTAGAAATTAATCATTGTTAATATGAGGTGTATTTATTCTTCTAGATGGTTTCTTTCTCCCCAGGGATATAAACATACACACTCATAAGTAGATTAAAAAATATATGAAGTAGAACCACACTATTTTGGTGGTTCAAAAACATGCTGTTCCACAGCCTGTATTTCTCTTAACATGTTTTGACCACCTTTCTATGTTGGTACACAGAGATCTTTATAGTTACACAGGTCAGTAGGTTCCCTTCTTCCCACGGTCTCATTTTTGTCATTTGTAATCAAGGAGTTCTGATTAACACAGGCGTGTCCAGGGACCAGATTCACCTTTTGGGTTGGCAGGCTGGGCGTATCAAGGGCCCTATCTATCTGAGAAAAAAAGAAGTAGGTACAAACTCCAAGGAGGAGAGCGCTGCATGGCAGACAGAGGAAGTTAACATTTTATCATAGACTCAAAAGGAAATACCAAGGGCTTTGAGCAAGGAAGTGGCACCATCAAGCCTGTCATTGAAGACCTTGGTAGTAATCTGTCTTAGATGGGAGCACAGACCCTTGACAGAGAAACCAGTGGTTTCTGAGGCGAATAGGGCAACAGTCTAGAAGAGGCAATGAGGAGCAAGGACAACACTTATCCTGTCTTCAAGTCTAATAGCACAAGGGGTGTGAGAGACGAAGCAAAGCTACCAGGAGGGCTCTAGGGAAGCAGTATAATTAAGATGGCCAAGTTCATAGTAAGAAGAGGAAGGCACTGTTCAGACGAGGTTAAGAAGATAGGGACTTCAGTGGTGACACATGTGTGAGTTTTACAGTTCATAGGGCAGCAGCTTAGGGGTTGAGGAGGGTGGGAGACTCGATCAATTAGCATTGTGCGGAGTTGTGCAGAGCATGAGAGAGATGACCCGAAGTCCTTGTTTCTGAACTGTGTTAATACAGACAAGGACAAAGGGCGTGACAGAATTAGCTCCAAGGTTCTGGGCAGCAGGTTAGTGGGCCTGTATTGAGGAGGGAGGAGGAGATAGAGCTCTTTCACGTTGTGTTGTGAATTAACAAAATAGAAATCCTTTGGTGCCAGTGTAGGAATGTGACCTTTTAAAAAATGTTCTTATGGTAAAATATGTTTCCTAAGTTGTGGCAGTTCAGCACTAGGCAGCATGGATTCCACCCTTATTACAATAAATATGTGTTGAATATCTACTGTTATTCTATGCATGGAAAAGGATGGAGAGAAAGAAAAGCAGTCATCTCTAGGAAACATTAAGTCTTCAAATGCATCTATGCCTGTTACCTCGCAGATGATAGGTGAGACCTGGCAGTTTCAAAACCTTTCTTGCTTTTTGTAATTCCAGAAGGTGTATCTCCTACTCTCTCTGGAGCAGAAGGGCCAGATGTCCACTTCTCCAAGTACTCCTACGCTGGATATCTGTGGCTCAGAAATGCCTATACCATTTTATAACATATAAACTATCAGAGAATGAAACAAATATAGGACCAATGCCTTCATTATTCGATGTGTGGAAAACCTAAACCCATCCCTCACACTCAACCAGGCTTCTTTTTCCATTGTGTTTTTAAAGAAATGAGAAAAAATAGTAGTTTGAAGTCAACAGAATTAGAAATGACAAACACATACCAAATGTGCCATGCTCCACAATTAAAACAGACAGAACTGGTAATTCTTGGGATTCTCCTGTTGAACCCAGTTGGGTCTCCAGTAATTTTCCACATGGTACTCCAGATAGTTGTAATCAATTGACTAGAATTAGGCTACCCCTGATGACATAAGGAATACCACCTTTTCAGGTATATGAAGTGGGTCCTGAAATCAGATAGATACCAGCAGGTTTTCAGGACATGCTTGAATGAATCCTGTGTTCTCGCAAAGTACTCCACATTCCTAAGAAAGAGAACTCTGGTTCCAAAGTATCCTCTTTAGAGGAGAGGAACATGAGAAGTAATCTAGCATGGGGAATTATCAGACATTTGCTCATCAATGGTTTATTTTGATCTTGGAGGAAGATAGTAGCTTCAGTAAAGATGGCTACTTCTTGCTTCAGGTAAGGCTCCAATATTGTCAGTTGACAGTGTCACTCTATGGAATATGGCATGGAAATTGACATAATCATGGTGATTCTACTAAATCCAGAGCATCAAGTGGAACAAACATTCCTTCTCCCAATCTTAAGTTATCCCCAAGTGCATTTCATTAGGAAGATTATACCCCCCACTTCCCTACCATCTTAAGACCACCTCTCATTTTGAGTCTTGGCCTGAGAGGGGCTTTCTTCACCTTGTCTTTGGAAGGAATGTCCAACTATGTGGTCAACCACACATGCTCAGAGCTTGAAGTTATTTGAACAGTTTCATTTAGAGGAGCAGAAACTGAACAGATACAGCATTTTTGTTCTTATGTTCTCTCTAAATTGAACGAAGATAAGAATAGGCATTAAGCTGCTTAGAGATTTGAATTAGAGGAACAATTATTTTAATACACATGATAGCAGAAAGGCTCTCAGAGCCCATAATCTCCGGATTCTTATGAAAAACTGTCACTCTCTGGATATCCATGCTTGACTGGAGGTTCTGCAAAGTAATCTAAGCCTTCTTTTCTCACTTTCATCCTTTTGGATTGATTTTGTTTCTTTGAAAACAATTGTTCCATTTTGAAACTTTCTGAACATGGCACAATGCATAATCTGTATCATTTAGCACTCTAAATACTCTGCCATTATACCAGGGTTCTTATGACTGAGCATGCCTTGTCAATGGAAATTTATTCAATGAAATGTGAAATTACTTGAGAAGACACATTTAGAGCATTTGATATAAGCCAGGCATGTTGAGCTGAAAAGGTTCAGGGAGTAAGTTATATTCTACATAGTTAATAATCATTCATCATGGGTACCTTTTCATTCTTGACTGTTGCTTCTGCCTTTTGACCTCTGGCAAAGGCCGCCAGAGGGGAGGGAATCCAAAGATCATTCCATTAGTGTCTTCACATTTACATGGCATCTTTAATGTCACAACTGTCATAACTAGAGTGTGCAGTCAGAGTGCTGGTCCAAGCTCCATCAACTGACACTGTACCTCACATCATTACTCTTACCATCTCCACAATAGATACTGAAAACTGTTAGTATTGCTGTATGAGCTAACCCAGGCTGAATTTGAGTCCTTCCTAAGCACAGGCTCCTTTGTTTTCTATGAAGGAGGGGAAGAACTCTATTCCCTGGGGATCAGGAAAAATATTTTTAGCTAGATATGTTTAAGAGGAGGTTATATTCGCCCAACATGTTCAAAGGCTTAGAGGTATGAAAGATAGAGCAGCAATAATCATGCCACTGTAATTCCTAAAAAATGTTCCTATGAATACCCTGGGTCTGGAAAACACATTGTTCTACCTGGGAGATCATGAAAAATCAGTGCACTAGACTAAGAGCCTGGTATGTGGTTGGTGCTATGCGTGCATGTTCAGTAAATGGATGAAAGAGTAGAGCTACAAGATCCAGACACCAGCCACAGGGGTGCCAATACACAGACCACTGCGCCTATGGCCCATGTTCTCTCAAGTGCCTCCTGACAACCACACGACAAGCAATACTCTGTAAATTGCCATGCAGTAAATCTAAACTGCATTAGAAACTGAAAACACTTTTCCTCATAAATATCTCTTTAGTTTCTCTTTCCTGATGATGGCTATAAAAATCCTCTCCTCAGACATTATAGATGAAGGATGAGTTGATGTTAAGTACCTAGTTAGGTTATCTAGAAGTCTGAAAGAGGTGGAGAAAAAGTGTTGGGAGTTGCCTTTGTGTTGCTTCTTCCCTGTGTTTTTATCTCTCTTGTTGGAGTATATCTAAGAAAGGAAAGGTTGAGTTTGGTTGGACGTGAACTCCAGAACTCATGAAAGCAGAATTTAAAATATCCTGAGATTGAGCACACAACAGGTCTAATGCACAAGAACCTAAAAAAAAAAAAAAAAAAAGAAATCAGCCTGGATGGCTAAAATTCCCAAAAATGAAGTTCTAATTATTCAGAAGAGGAGGAGAAACAACTTGAAATAAACTTTTTGGGTTGTTATGGGGAGCTCTTTGTTGAGACCAAATTTGGCAGCTGGATATATGAAAGATGAAAGGGAACAGAACTGAGATCGACATAAGACAGTGGGTCTCTCTAATAGTGTGTTCACACATCTAAAATCCAAAGTAAATTGTGGTTAACAAAAATACTACAATTATATTTGATGCAACAAGATAGAATGCTAATATGATGTCAATGGAAGATATGGAGAAGGCAGAATGCTTTAGTATTTATTGGATGTCTATCTTCCCTGTGTAGAGAAAAGATCTTTAGATTTATAAAGTTAGTATGGCATTTGTCCCAAATGTAAGGAGTGATTGAAGAAAGAACAGAGTTGCTTTAAATGTGTTTAAATATGCTTTGTAAGAGAAATCACATCCGGGAAACCAAAAACTTGCAAATGAGAGTTTTAAGAAACTACTGAGAAGAGAAGGAGGAAGGTTGGAGATTGGCAAACATATTTCCCAAATTAAAAAAGGGAATTATACAGAATTAAAAGCATTACTGATGATGACGACTGAATTTCACATTTATTCTGGGCATGACTGCAGCATGGATGTCACAGGCAGGGCAACTTTCCTTGCTCTTAGAAGAGGAAGCATTGATCTTTGAGCCAGGATGGGTTCAGAATGAATCAGGTCATCTTATGTTTCACTTTTTTAATGGAGTACAAGATTGGCAGAGCAGGAAGATGGGTTATCTGTGGTATATTTAGATTGCATCCAGAATCTGGAAAAAGGTAACTTAGAGAACTGTGTGGACAAGATAGAACTGTAGACTGGGTGACAGGTATGCTGAATATTGGATGAACTCAATGTGATTTTATTTATTGATCTGTAGTAATAGTAAAAGTAGTAATAGTAATGTTACTACCAGTAATAGTAGTAAGAGTAAATCCAGGTGTGTGCATTTCTCAGTCGCATGTCAATGAGTTAGAAGTCAGCTTTATCAAATCTCTAACTGATGTGAACTGTGAAGGGATAGCATATATACTGAAAGACAAAATCAGAATCCAGAAAGTTCTCAACAGTCTGGAATGAAAGACCGAATGCAACCTAAAGACATTTCATAGAGATAACAGAAGCCCTAACACCTGGGTCTAAAATATTCTATTGCTTAAATATTGGCTGATGAGAGGGGCATAAATACAAAGGAACGAGACTTGGGGGAGAAACCTGTTCACTTTCAGATGTTAACTAATTTGTGTTTCTTGGAAATGCTACTCTCCATTATTTTTCCTCTTTCTGACTCTTGAATCTCTCCATCTTCACTGTTTCTGAGCGCATCTTAAACATTTAAAATAAAATAAAGCACAAAACACAAATTAAAACTCTCCTTGGATTTTATTACTGCCTTGAGCCCACTCTTTCACTTTCCCCGCACTGCAAAGCTACTCATGGGTTAACTTCATCTGTTCCCTCTACTCTCATTAAGTCATCAGTGACCTAATTGAAAAATTTGTTAAACATTTTTCAACCCTCAGCTTATGTGATACCTCAGCAGGACTGGACACTCCTGGTCACATTTTTATTCTTGAGTTTTTCTCTTCCCTTGGCTTCCTTTCTTTTGTGGTTATTTTCCTAGTCTCAGAATTCCATCTTGTCTCAACTCTCCTCATGCACACATCCCATTCTACCATTAACTCTGTGTTTCTTTTCACTGTCTGTGCTGGGTGGGGATCTCACATCCTTCCAGGATTTCAACTGCCTCTTTTATGTTGAAACCTTTCTTTTTTTTTTTTTTTATTTGACAGAGAGAGAGAGATCACAAGTCGGCAGAGAGGGAGGCAGAGAGAGAGGGGGAAGCAGGCTCCCCGCTGAGCAGAGAGGCCGATGCGGGGCTCCATCCCAGGACCCCGAGATCATGACCTGAGCTGAAGGCAGAGGCTTTAACCCACTGAGCCACCCAGGTGCCCCGAAACCTTTATTTCTTATACAAACCCCTTTCTTGAGCTCTAGACTTTACTTTCTACTGAACTTCTCCAATGGCTTCAATCCACCACCTATACTTTGATTATTCACAGATATGTATTTCTAGCCGAGACCTCTCTGTTGAACTCCAGACCCATAGTTCTAAATCCACACTCAACACCTTCCTCTAGATGCTTCTTAGGCATCTCCTACTCAAGATTTTCAATCTTAATCATCACCCACCCTCCTCTCTGGAAACCTCTTCTTATGGTATTTTCTTCTCTGAAAATTGTGCCCTCACCACCATATAGTTATTTAAACCAGAAAAATGAAGACCTGTCCCTGATTCTTCCTGCTTTCTTTTTTTAAGATTTTTTTTTTATTTGAGAGAGTGAGTGTGCAGAGGGGGAGGGGCAGAAGGAGAGGGAGAGAGAGAATCCCAAGCAGACTCCGTGCACAGCGTCCAGGGAAGGGCTGGATCCCACGACCCTGAGGTCATGACGGGAGCTGAAATCAATTGTCAGATGCTTAACTGTCTGAGACACCCAGGCGCCCCTCTTCCTGCTATTTTCTATTTCACATTAAGGCAGACTCCAAGTCATACCACCACTAAAGCGCTGTCTTAAAAACACACGTCTGTTGATTTCCTTTTTCAAGGGGATCAAAATCCCAACTCCTTAGCATGCCACCCAAGATCCTGATGAGCTGAGGTTGAGTCTACTGTAGCTTTCCAATCTCATCTCAGAGCTCTTCCCTAGAAGTATCTAAAGGACTAAGCATACATCTCTACTAAAAGTAATGTTACCTACATTTGTCTTGATTTTTTTTTTTTATATCTTTGTGCCTATTCATACATTTTACCTTTTGCTTCAATTGTTCTTTCTTCCATTTCTTGGCCTGATGAATTTCCTTAAGGCATAATGCCTTCTTTTCTCTCCTAGCAGCATTTGAAACTTGCTCTTCTGAATTCACATAAAGCCTCATTTTCCTATTACAGTGCCTAACACAGAGCAGTAATTACTTGTTTTGCATGACAATCTTCGCCGCTAAACTGTGAACTCCACAAGGAAGTGACTAAATTTCTGTAGCCCCAGTACGTAGCATAGTTCCTGATACACAGTGAACACTCAAATCATGTTTACTTAATAAATTAGCTCAGCCTGCATGAATACTGCAGTGGCACTTTCAAAAAAGTTTGTTCTCTCCTTGGCTCTATTAACAGTTCTAGAACTTACAGATGGATAGTTTTGCTATTCTCTGGGCTGATCAGTCGACATTTAGAATATTCTGCTCTGATGCTCCTCTTAAACTGAGGCAGATATAAACTAAAAAACATTAAAGAAGAGCCATAAGGACTTTGACATCACATTGAAGGAACAGTGATTGAACAAATGGGAAATATTTGTGTGAGGTATCATGGATTGAAAAGAAAATTAACAGTAGTGTAACAGTAAGGGATGAAGTGCAAGTCACACCTTTTCTAATAAGGCACAACTACAGCAGATTAAACACGATGACAGATTATTTGCTGCATCTCTCATTGAGAGGTGGAGTCTAATTCTCCCTGTGAAGGTGGTTTGTGTGACTAAATGGCCTGGGATGAAAGGGACGCTGCAAAACTTCTAAAACTAGGTCAGAGGAAACCTTGAAGCTCCACTTTGGTCTCTGAGAACGTTTAATCTTGGGGTGCTCCCACTGTAAATTCAGCCACCACGCTGTGAGAAGCACGAGAGTGCCCATCCTGGCAGACGGCCCGCATCAACCGCCATCAATTAGTGAACCGTTCCGAACACAACACCCAACACAGCACAACACAGCCTGCAGATACATGTGGCCTCCGCCAACATCAAACTGGACCCACTAAAAGAAACCAAAGTCAGGACCAGACAGCCAGACCCTTTTCTAATTCCCGATCCACCAACTGCAGTACAAAGTAAAACTGCTCTTAACCATTGAATTTGGAGTTTCGAATGATTAAAATGGCATGGTTGGTTACACAGCAATGGACACTTAAAACAGCAACTACAAATGTTGACCGACTGAAGAGGGATTCGGTAACAATAAACCATTGGGGCAAAACCAGAGATGTGCTAACCAGATCTCTCCCTTCAAGAAAGGACTTGCTGCCCAGCTGCAAGGAACACAGCTGGCGGGCAGCCTCCAGCTGGTAGCTCCTTCAGGTTTGCCTCACATTCTGAGCGGTCTTGCTTTTTTCAGGGCGGGCCCCAGCCAAGGACTAAGCAAGGCAGTGCTAGCCAAGGCCATGCCAAGTTCTTCTTGAAGTGTCTCTAGTCAACAGCTAAACAAGATGTGTTACAAACACCTAGCCACTTTTGTCCAACTGGGGGACTCCTTAAATGAACAAACTTTGCACTAGAGCTCCCCAGTGGCTGGCAGAGCTCTCCTCCGGTCTGTTCCATGGACTGCTGCCTCCACCTACCCAACACTGCCCCACGCACTTTTCACAGATGTTACTCCCCAGTGAGCCTTTTGCACTCCTATTCCACCTGTGTCTGCTTCCTAGAGAACACAGCATGTAAAACCATCCTACATTATCTTAAGAAAATTACAACGTCAAAGAGCAACTCTTTTTTTTTTTTAAAGATTTTATTTATTTGACAGAGAGAGATCACAAGTAGGCAGAGAGGCAGGCAGAGAGAGAGGGGGAAGCAGGCTCCCTGCTGATCAGAGAGCCTGTTGCGGGGCTCAATCCCAGGACCCTGAGATCATGACCTGAGCCGAAGGCAGAGGCTTAACCCACTGAGCCACCCAGGCGCCCCCAAAGAGCAACTTTTTTTTTTTTAAAGATTTTATTTATCCATTTGACAAAGAGAGAGAGAGATCACAAGCAGGCAGAGAGAGAGGGGGAAGCAGGCTCCCCGCCGAGCAGAGAGCCCGACGCGGGGCTCGACCCCA
>CM052892.1:26018473-26083841 GCA_028534135.1 Potos flavus
AGAGAGGGGGAAGCAGGCTCCCCGCCGAGCAGAGAGCCCGACGCGGGGCTCGACCCCAGGACCCCGAGACCATGACCCGAGCCGAAGGCAAACACCCAACCCACCAAGCCACCCAGGCGCCCCCAAAGAGCAACTCTTAAGACTTAGTGGGAACAAGCCCAGCAAAATAAATATGGCTGCTGGTTCTTGGCTTAAGGCCATTGTTTGCCTTACTATTGTTTAAGTAAAACATGGCAATGGCCTTGGTGACTGGCCACCTACACAGCAAAATTAAGACTGCAAATAAAAGTAGGGGAGGAGTGGGTTACACAGAGAGAAGCGGGACTCTTGATTTTGCATCTGCCTGAAGAGAAATGGCAGAACTCAGTGGAATGATAAGCATCACATAAAGATCCAAATGGCCTCGTGAGACATTTGCTGATTAAAAAACCTCTGTCGAGGTTCACTCTTTTCTCAACCTTGTCAGAAATCCTCATCTGACACGGTTTGCTTAAGACTATGTGAGCTGAACAGGAAGGTCTAACAATTTTCAGGCATTCATGAAGGAGCCCTGAGGTTGGATCTTCTTGGCAACATTCAAATCATACTATTACAGAAACTGAAATTGGTTCCCGTTCCTTTACTAAGTTCAAAGATGGCCACTGTTAAAGTGTATGTGTGGTAACCATGAAAAGTCTGTGTGTCTGTGTGAGAAAGAGAGAGAGAGAAACTAATAATTAGGACATCATTTGAAAATAGGAATTTTATATCCTACTTGCTTTTGGTCCTTGTTCCCTTGGTCTCACATTTACAGAATTTTGCCTCTTCTTTGAAAGTGGATATTGCTCTTCCTGGGGAAGAGAAGAATGCCAAGAGAAGGGCATGATCTTTCAGTCCAAATATTTGAAGAATTAATAGGAATTAGATTTGTTATAGCAAAATTGTTATAGCAGCCAAAGGGTAGAAATTGGCCTAATATTTGGAAGAACAGAAAATATTTTGTACGAACATTTTGTCAGAACTGGTCAAAGGTGCAGTGGGTTGCTCTGATAGGCGATATGTTCTCTATGGTTAGGAGAAACCAAGCAATTACTTGATGGAGATGACATCAGATGGGATTCAAGTAAATCTGGAGCATTAAGCTTTTAAAGTCTCTTTATGTCAGAAATTCTATAAATACTGAAGAAACAGAAAGACAAATACAAAGGCATTCTGAGGGATTTTTCTCATTAAATACAAATATAATGTAACAAGAATTACATTACCATAATCAAATGTTAGTTCTGGTTCTCATTTTGTCAGGTATAAAGCTCTCCTGATACCTTTAAAATTGTTTTTCTAATAAAGCCAGCCAAGCATGAAATAACTTCTAGCTGCTTTAGTAAAGACTAATAGAGGAAATTACCCTAATGAGAGGCAAATAAAGCAGACTAGGGTGACCCTAGAAGCTCATGCCCTTTTCAGACAAGGCTGGGGAATACTGTGCCTGTTGTAAGAGAGGCAGTTTCTCGTTTTTCTAAAGAAAGGTTTTGGGAAATTTATCAGTAGGGGGCATTGGTGTTCTATCAGCAGGAGAACTTGACTAGGGGACTTAAGTGCACTTGGTAATTCGGAGCACTTGAAAATGATCAACAAATCAAAGCAGATAGGAAACTACTTTTCTTAGAAAAACCCACAGAGAAATGTCATCTGTTCTAAATGAAACTTAAGGAAATAAAAGTACAGCATGTATGTATTTGGTTTTTCCGAGATAAATGAAAAATGCTGGAGGCCTGAAATAAAAATTTCTCGAGAGAGAAAAAATCTCGCAGCAGCTGCAGAGTCAGCATTTCCGCATCCTGGCAAATGAGAAGAGAGCTCGATTTGCATCACGGCGCACCAGCCTCCCTAATGCTTCCAGCTCCCAGGTCACTGGAATGAGAGTGAAATCAGACAGTTCTCTCTGTGTTAGAAACTTCTCTGATGCAACAAACACTGGTCTGTTTTTCTCTCTTCTCTCCTACTGGTGCAGGCAAAGGCACACAGTCATGAAAGGAACTGGGGAAGAAAGGGAGAATATGTGGATTTGGAAGGCACGTCTGTGAGATAAAGAGCAGCACTTCCTCACTCTGGAAAACATGCAAGCCCCGCAATTTATCAGGGAGATAAAGATGATTAAATACCAATAAAAATATGTGCAAAATTTCCCTATCTACCATGACAGAAATGCTCGGTGGTGTATAAAATTACTTATGAATGATTACATTTTTTAAAAGATTTGAGAGAGAGAGAGCATGATCAGGGGGAGGAAAAAGGGAAGTGCCTGACGTGGGGCTCGATCCTAGGACCCCAGGACCCCAGGATCATGACCTGAGCCGAATGCAGCTGCTTAACCAACTGAGCTACCCAGGTGCCCCAAATGATCACATTTTATAGAAAATTTTGATGGCCCAGCTTTTTTACCCTCTATCCTCAAAAATACTGTTAGAGGTCTATCTTACAAGTTAGAATCCTGGGACTTACAATTTGAAACCTTAAGGAACAGCACAAGGAGGGCTTTATCAAAACATCAAAACCCACATACACACTCATAGGTTTCTCTGATTTGATTCAAGTCTATTTAATGCATGAGAAGCCTGACTGATTCCCACCCACCCTTAAGGCTCGTCCAGATTATTACTTTCATCTACTTAACACACATTGATGAAGTCCCTCTTAGTAAGCGGCAAACACAAGTTAGGCACCCCTCTCTAAAACTTGCCTTGACCTCTGGAACCATTGCTCAATTCCTGCAACATGAGTTTCTAGTTGGGTGAAATTTTTCTCAACTTAATAGGATGGTCCTTCTCCCTGATGCTGCCTACAATAACGGGAGGCAAAACGGCACGACTCTCTTTACAACATTTGAATTAACAGCAAGCAGAGTACACTTAGAAAAATAGGATACAAAAAAAAAAAAAAGAAAAATAGGATACACTTAGATGTTTCTGTAGAACATGAGCTTAGTTACTGTGGTGACATAAATGAATCTTAATCTTCTCAGAGGCGAGAATTCCCTGAATAGTAACTCAAGAAAATTTGACTTTTGTACCGACATTTTCAAACCAATTGAATGAATTTGGAAGAAAAACGTCAACAAGATTGCTTTGTGATAGCAAAGAATTTTGGTTAGACCAAAACAATCAGAAATATAATCAAATAAGACATCTTAAAAAACAAGGTGGAAGAGGGGACGAGGGGTAGGGTGTTGGGCAAAATGGGTGAAGAGGAGCCGGAGGTACAGGCTTCCAGTTAGGGAATCAATAGAATAAGTCACAGGAATAAAAGGCACAGCACAGGGAAGATGGTCAACGATATTATAATAACGATGTATCAGGACGGATGGCAGCTACACTTGTGGTAAGTTACAGAATATAAACTCGTGGAATCACTATGTCATACACCTGAAGCTAATGTAACCTGTGTCAACTATACTAAAAAAAAGAAAGTTTCTTAGGCAAGTCCATTAGTTTCTTATTGCTGTTGAAATAAATTACCACAAACTGAGTGGCTTAAAATAAACAAGAACACAAGCAAACAGGGGCGCCTGGGCGGCTCAGTCAGTTAAGCTTCTGTGTTCGGCTTGGGTCATGATCCCAGGATCCTGGGATGGGGCCCCAAGTCAGGCTTTCTGCCTTGCGGGGAGCCTGCTTCCCCTCTCCCTCGGCCCCTCTCCCTGCTTGTGCTTTTTCTTTCTCTCTCTCTCAAATAAATACAATCTTAAAAAAAGAACACAATAACGTGGAATCCTGTTTGGGGACAGGAAAAAAATAAAATTTAAAAAGTCTCAGTTGAATAGCAGGAGACTCAGGTTATAGATGGCTCCCAGCAAACCACTGCCTCTTCCAACTTCCTGCGAAGTTCTTTGTAGAAGCGCCATTTTCTGTCCCTTATTCCCTCCTCCTGTTCTCCTAATGGCTTCACAGTGAAAGGATAGAATGTCAGAGTAGGGATTGTGGGGAGAGAGGAAGTGAAAGCTTTTCTGAAGAAGCAGCTCTGGCCTGGGAGCTGGACAGTTCAATTCCCTGCTCTGCTGCTAACCAGCCTGTGACTGTGGGCAAGTTGCCCAGCTTCACCCAGTCTCAGTAAAATGGGGAAAATAATTCCTAATACAACAGAAGAAAACATCAGTGCATGAAGAGTAACAGCCTCCCGCCAAGGAAAATTCTGACCATTGACAGGGAGGTCTCTTCCCCCAACCCTCCTTTTTATTAAATAGATCCATAATTAGGTAAACCCTAAAAGACTGAGGCTATAGCGGAATTTACAGGGAAAATTGAGAACAGACAGTGGCTAATTAAAAAAAACAAAACTCCTTGAAAAACATGCTTAAAAAAGAGTGGTATTTTGCCTTGTTTTTGAATCACTAGCCTTTGTGTTTGGGGGGTGGTGACTTTTTAAATGGAGCTGGTAAATAGCACCCGTTTCACCTACCAAGTGTTTTGAATCAATTAGGAGAGCGACAAGGCATAAGGGAAATCAAGATGCGGCCTCATTACTTCTAGAGACTGGGTTAGAGAATGGGGCTTAGACAGATCTCCTAATATGGAATCACAGTATTAAGTGGACTTACCTAGTCGGTCATGAACCGTGCTTGAAAACCAGTCCTTCCCACACAGAAAGAACAGACTAGCATACATGCTTCCTGTGATGTGTGGCTCCCACAGGGAAGAAAGGAGGAAAAAGCTGAGGCACGCATGCTCAGTTCTCCCAAACTTGCCAGTGATGACAGTCATTCCACCCCAGGGGAGGGGCAACTGAAAGGGTGGAGAAAGGCCAGGGTTTTAGACACCACTCCCCCACCCCCCCACCCCCCATCTCTCTCCACAGGAAAGGAAATACCAGGAGTGCGAAATGTGCTTCTGAGCACATAAATCACCTCGGTTCATTCTTCTGCAGAATGAATTGAATTTTACAATAATGAAACATATTATAAGTAACAGAATTCTGCATCCATACCCTGACTGCTTCAACAGACCATATGTCATCACCCTGATGCTTACATCCCCGTTTTGTTGTGGAATGGCTTGAAATGAGACATGAGTTGTCTGGATTTGCCTTTCCTTTATTAAACCTTTTAATGCATTTGGTTTCCAGAGATGGTTGGATCGTTTCCAGGGGAGGGAGGGGAGAAGTATGTACGCATCTGTAATGATCTCTGACAGTGTGACACGGAGCACTGATTTTTACAACAGTAGCCAAAATTACAGTAATTAGAGAAAATATCCACATCTTTATAAACAGGGTGTTAACTGATTCAAAAGGAACTTAATGAGAACTTACAAGAGGAAGTGTGCTTTTGCCACCGAGTATTAAACATTAATTAAAGTCAGAAGGCAATAGTCAAATTGCCTCTCCACTTCAGTCACTTGGCAAGCCACAGAAACTGGAGAGATTTCAGAATCTGCTGACTTTGCTGGCTGTGACCCTCCAATGGGTTCTCTACATCTATGGCCAGTTTTGATGAATTTTAGTTCCTATTAAAGATTTTCCTATTAAAGATTGCAGAGACTGAGAGATAAAAGCTTTCACATGCACGGCATTTTAGAGTTAGGCATCTTATTTTTAAAAAGTATTTTTAAATACTCTTTTTTATTATAAGGATAAGTAGGAGAAGCCATATATGAAAGAGAATATGATCCTAAACTATGAAATAAAACATGCATAGAAAATATTGGAAAGACATACATCAAATTATTAGCAATGGATTTCTTTTAACAATTGAACAATGGATGATTTTTTCTTCTTCTCTGCATTTTATAAGCATTGGTTTTATGAATGGAAAAAAAAAGGAGTTTTAATTTCTAAAGTTCTGCTTATTCTCAGGGAAGAACTAATCAGTGCCCCCCAAATGGATTGTAAGGCACTTATAGTAGCTAGAAAGTAATAAATAGTACCCCTGAAACAAATAATACATTATATGTAAATTAAAAAAAAGAATAATAGCATCCATGACAAAACTACTAATTCATAGTACAGAATTCAGCTCAAAAAAAAAAAAGTAATAAATACAGGTAGCATTTAAATCTTACACTGCACTTTTTTGACTGAATAATTGCAAATACACTTTATTTTCATTTCTATATAAAATTATGCTTAAGAACTAGCATATCATTGTGGCTTTGATCTGGTATCAAACTTCTGTTCCGATAACAAAGACAAATCTCTGCAAACAGAGCTGATCATTTTTCATTCTGAATTAAGAACTGGCTGATTCTGACAAAGCAGGTCATGGAAATGGCCAATTCGGTCACCTGAATCTCCTTGGGGGTTGCAGCTCAAAACACTTTATATTGATTCCTAGGTAAATAACAGAGTGATTCAGGGGGAGGAAGCATTCTTCATTTGCTTCTTCCAGCTCCTGTATTTTCTATTTCTCTCCTGCAAACTTTATTAACTTCCTATTGTTTCTCCACAGTCAACTAACTCTCTCCAATAATGGTTTTGCCTACACTCCCCAGTAGGCTGGGACCTCTCCGCTGAGCATGTGTGTGCGTGCTTTCACACAGCATAAAGCAAAGTGCCCCGAAAACACTAGGCGTTCTCCTTGAGTTTGCTGAATTGACCCGAGTTGAAAGAAAAGGCAGTGACAACATTGAAAAGCTAGAAACCTCTGCTGTTTAAAGAACTTTGGGCTCTCCTGTTTTCATTAGGTCAAATGAAGAACCCACAGGGTTTGTGTTTTGTGGGTTTTTTTTTTTTTTAGCCTCAAAATAAAATTACAGGCAGCCTGAGCTGCTGGACCACGTATTGTTCTGAAACTCTTTTGAGGAAAAATGCTACAGGAAAAGCCACAGCTCAGACTACAGCATAATATATAGATTTACTGATGGTCTCCCACATGCTCGCGTCTGCCCTGGGTCCTGGGGGGAATACGCTGAAGAGTAAGGCACAGACCTTACATTTAATGAGCTCGCAGTCTAGCAGAGGAGACAGTCCTGCACACAAATAATTATAATGCAGAGGGTCAAGTGCAATTATAGATGCACTCACAAGATACAGCAGTAGCCCAGGGGAGGGTATGTGGTCAGGAAAGGCTTCACAGAGCAGACAAAACCTCCACCGTACCACAAACCTTTTCAGGGAAAAATCATTAATTTTGAAGCTGGGCCTTTTTACACACTGAAAAATCCTGGGTAGGATTCCGGTTGTTGAGGCCGGAATTTTTGATAAAAATTTTAAGACAAACGTAGTGGGTAAAAATCTTGCTATGAACTCACGTATTAAAAACAAAAGCCTTTCAATTTTTTTTTTAAGTCAATTTCTAGCTGAGTTTGAGCCACCATCACACTGGGCCATAAGAAGTTTATTCTGCCGTAATTACTGGGACTCCCCTACAGGATCTGAACAGCACATTGAAGACGCCCCTGGGTGTTGGTCTCTACCAGGTGGTCCTGAAGCCCTCAGTTTCCAGCTCACGTACTTCCTCCGGTTCCAGTGGCTCCCTCTTCTGAGCCACAGTCAGGGCCCAGGCAGCTTTGCTGGGGCTCAGAGCCCCAGGGCTCAACTTCCAGCCATCTGTGGTATCCCATGTGGTTGTCACCTTTGAGTCTTGCCACCTTACAGAAGTTCTGTCACCCAGCAGGACACAGGTCCCATTAATTGAAAGATCCACCCATTTTGTTCCTCTTCTCTAATCTGGGGGAATATGCTTCCTTCTCTCTCCCTCCTGGTCCTCGGGGACACCTGCATTTTCCCCCTGTCCCCAGGTCTCCTAGGATAATCACTTTAAGGAGCATAAGCTGTCATCAAGGACAAGAAAAGTCACTAAATTTAAGTAACTTCTGCTGTTGTTCCTGACCTATATCCCTGGGATTTAAAAGCACGCTGAGCCCTTGGTCACTTGCTTGGCGTTGAAATGGAATAGGGGATGTGTGGGAAGGGGGAAATAAACTCCCACACACAGAAACAAATTAATATTTCAATATATTGTTCTGCCACAGAGGTGACATTTTGCCAGGAAGTCCACCTTTAGAGAAGGCTACTATGGCACCTGCCCAGAGTACAAGCAGTTGAGCCATCAGGTCAGAGAGTAATCTCAGGAAAAGAAGCCATAAAAGATGAAAAGCTCCATACGCTCTTTGGTCTTGGAGAAAGAGCACTAAACTTGGGGTCAGGAGATAAGGGAGCAGGTCCTCTTTCCCTCACTAAACTAACCAAGTGACCCTGGACAAGGGACTTGATCTCTCTGGAGCTCAGTTTCTCCAGCTGCGAAATAAATGGTATCGATGGGTCGATTCTAAGTGTTCTTCAAGCACCAATATTTGTATCCGGTTTGGTATAACAGGAGTGGATCCATCATTTTTACAAAAGCATCTTAATAATCACCAAACCACTGGCTCTAATATTTAACACTTTGAAGTCTTAGCATTTAGCTCAGCAGGTGCAGGGGACCACGGGAGAGTCATGCTAAGTGAGGGGATCCGACCCCTCCAAAGCCGAGTGCGGCACATGAGATGGGGTGTGACCAATGGTTGTGTCCGAGCATCCCACTCGTGCTGGCTGCTGTGGGCCCTTCTCTGATTGCTTAGTCCCAGCTATCCTCACCGTATGCTCCTTCTTCATGGTCAGCCGCACGGGCACATTTTGCAATCAGGATGAGAAGTTCTAGAAACTTGGGAGTGTGTGGGTGAGTCCTTGTGTGGTCGTGGTCTGGCTCCCGCTTTGGTTGAGCTGTGTGGGACCAGAACGACGAACGGGCCCTCCTTAGCTCTGTGTGCGGTGCTTTCTATTTTCCAGAAGCTGCAGTGTGAGCAGTGACGATATATCTCTCCACAAACGACCCTTAAGAAACTTAAAGATGCCATGTGCTCTAAAGGAACTGACCTAATGATTCTTTTCACTTAAGAAGGAATCGCTGGTAAAGTTCGTTCCTCAAATGACAGATTCCTGAATAGCCACAAATTCAGGCCCAACATGCTAACAAGTCTTTTGTATCCAACAATCTTCACAGTGCCTACAAACGCCCACCCTGGACCACCCACAGATGCTTGGAAAGAGCCCACAGTGCATTCTCTCACCCCAAGTAAAGCTGCCACCAGGATGCCCTCCCTCAAAGACTCAGTCACAGAGGCCTGAACACCAGTAACTTTGGGTTCAGTGAACAGGGAAAAAAACATTATGACTAAACCTCATTTAGTCATCCAAATGAGAGCTTTTAATTATATGCCCCACCATGGACTGAAAGGAATGTTCAAAATTCAACAGTGGATTGTATCTTTCTGGATATGGTCTTGGAATCCTCACTGTTTTTCTAGCAGAACCTTTTACACCATCGTTCGTGTATAACCATCAACAACAGCAAAGACACCACCTGACTTGTAAAGAAAATTCTTTTTGCAGCACGTTTCCATTTTCTTCAGCTTCTTACACTGTCGATTGTCAGAGGCTAAAGCACAGTGGCATTCCTCACAGCTGCCCTTCTAGGGAGCCCAGAGGCTTTGTTATTCCATCTTTATCAGGTGGGGGAGATGCAGACCCAGATATTCAGACCTAGCTACGGACTCCAGCACATTAACGGGAAACAGAAGAGGAACTTGGACGGGGGTTTCGTCTTGAACATAACTTATTGAAAAGTTTTAAAAATATGATCTAAAAACTGACAGTTTGTTGTCTACAATGATGAAGTACAGGTTGGTTATATATAATTAGATATTATATGTATAGGTTTCACATACAAATTCATGTGTCATTTTATTTTTTTTTTAAGATTTTATTCATTCATTTGTCAGAGAGAGAGAGAGATCACAAGCAGGCAGAGAGGCAGGCAGAGAGAGAGGGGGAAGCAACCTCCCCGCCGAGCAGAGAGCCTGATGCGGGGCTCGATCCCAGGACCCCGAGATCATGACCCGAGCAGAAGGCAGGGGCCTTAACCCACTCAGCCACCCAGGCGCCCCTGTCGTTTTCTTTAAATTGATGGACTTTAGCTAACCAGGCATTTCATTTTATACTGGAATTGTCATTTCCCAGAGGACCTTAAGTTACCCCAAATTACAGCATAATTTTCCCAACCAATGTCTTCAGTGCATTTCCTAATACTCTCAGGTGGAAGGTCAGGTGGAAAATAGTCTCCAGCCTCCTTTCGCTGGCCCACTAGTTGGGATAGACATCCAAAGGCCAAGGCCCTGGTGCTTTACTTGGAACTTAGTGTTGTAGGTCCTTCCTGGCTGCAGGTGAATCACTCTCTGTCAGAAGCCTAGCTCTCTGCAGAACCCAATTCAAGGGCTCTTGCTCTGGGCTATTGGCAGAACAAGCCAAATCATATATGACTGCCCAAACTCTTGGAGACATATACCGGGGAAATGGCTACTTATATTTGTGCCATCCTAACTGTATATTATGAATCACAGGAAAGGGACTAAGCTTAACTCACACCCTTCAAAGGTTTCCATGGCTTTCAGGTGGCAGATATGAGGTACATAGAGATGAGTTGGGGGAGGCTGTTTTCATACATTTTGGTATAGCTCAAAGCCATATTCTTGCCGGAGCTGAGAGAAATCCACACACTACCCTATCAGGTGAAGAGCAAGCATGAATTTTTGCCTAAGTTGGCTTTTTTAAGACAAACATTCTTCCTGTTTGTTCTATTCCGGACGCGGAATTTGAATTTTAGCAAAGCCGATACTCCTGCATATTGGTGTACCATCTTTCTCTAACAGGAATTCCCCGAGGGCAGGGCAACCTGGGGGCAGAGCTGAAGTGCTTTGTAAGGGACTGCCACACAGACCGCTGGCTCGCCCTCTTTCTCAAGTGCCGCTTGGATCCCCACATCCCTGCAGGGCTGCCCTGGCTGCTGCTTCTGATTCCTCCGGGGACTTGGTGTCACTGCCTGAAGTCACTCACTGCGTTTCCGCTGAAGAACCTGCCTCACCCCGGCTGTGCACGCTCTGGCTTTACGTGTTGGTGCTGATTTCCCAGGCGCTGTCTGTACTGCTGTGACGGCTACGGACCGTCACATTATGCAAGGGGTTCGTCTTTCCCATTTTCTCTATTTCCCTCTTCCATTTATTCATTCGTGAGGGAAAAAAAGAGAAAGTTTTTATATTCACCTCCTCTAATAGGATTGAGGGTATTTCTTGTTAAACAGATTCTCAATAAATATATATTCCTTGAATGATCTTAGGGGGTTCACTTTTGGAGACAAGCACAGGCTTGGGAATGAAACACGTGCCAGTTTGAATCCATGTTTTGCTTCTTATAGGTGACGGGACTTTGGGCAAGCTACTTTACCTCTCTGAGCTCCTATTTCCTCATCTTTAAAGTTCAATAATAATACATACCTCACCAGGTGGGTGTAGGAAGACATGATAGAGGGTATGTGACTTCTGTGGTACACAGTAGGTGCTCAGAAACAGGAAGTCCCTTTCCTTTGCATTTGAAGAACAAAGCGCTGTGCTACTTGCCGTGAGAACAGTCTGGCACTAGAGTCCCCATGATTGAGAGAGGCTCTGATGGAAGAACAGGGGCCAGCTGGGAGGCCTGGCCAAGAAGCAGCAGTTTACCATACCTGTCTAGTGACTGTAGCTGGGCACTTGTCAAGGAGTTTCCAGCAATTCCAGGTAAAGCAAACAGGTCTGTGGTAAAAGCTCTGTGACAGAACAAGGTGGTCGTGGTGTAGGTGTTAAATAATGGAAACTACCAACTGTAGGAAGTAGGTTCTCAGAATTGATGAAGAAGCATGTTATTTGTCATACCCCTTCCCAGCCCATTAGCACCCAATGCCCCATCTTCTGAGATTATATTCCTAATTTTCCTTTGAGAAATCACTTATCCTCAATTTTGGCTCTATAATTTGAGGGAGGTTGGCCCCATTCATAGTCCAGAGTTGTGCCTTGATCAGCTAAAGTGAATCATACATCCAGCCCGCTGGCTTAAATGATTGGTCTAGGGATGCGCATATGACCCAGGGAGAGCCAAATGCAGTATTTTCTGGGGCTTAAGAGGGAAAGGAGTTGACTCTTCCTTTTGTGGGGCTACCACACACAAAAAAATCTCTTTTTGATAGTGTCATGTGAATGCCGGCTCATAGTGTTAATCTGGGGATGAAGTTGGCATTAAGAGAGGCAGTTAAAAGATGGAGGGGAGAAAGCCCTTGGTGAAAGTCTTTGAACTTCTGGATCAAGCTGTACCTGAAGCCAGTAAATATATCTGAGTTTTTCAGTTATATGAACCAATCAGTTTGAAGTCTGTTTCATAGAGCTTCAATTGAGAGACCCAATATACTTAGGAAAAAGGAAATCCTGTGAATCTAGTTACTTTCAAAGATAAATTACTTCCATTTAGCTAGAAAACAGAATTGTAATAACATTTGTGTTCTAAACAGTACTGGCACTTTAATAATGTAATGACAGCTGAACTGATGTAACTCTTTGATGTTTTCCTTTGCTACTTTACCATTACTTTATTGCTCCATGTGCGATATAAATATTGTTTTGAGCTGGAGTTTTTTGTCTTCCTCAAATTCAGGTTGAAATCCTAACTCCCAGTAGAATGGTGTTAGGAAGGGAGGCCTTTGGGAGGTGAAGAGGTCATGAGAGTGGATGATTAGAACCTTTAGAAAAGAGGTCCCAGAGAGCTCTCTTGCTCTTTCTGCCACTAGATAATGTAGGGGGAAGACAGGCCTTCTATGAACAAGAAGTTGTCCCCCACTAGATGCCGAATTGGCCAGTGCCTTCGTCTTGAACTTTCGAGACCCCAGAATTGTGAGAAATAAGTTTGTTACTTCAGTCACCAAATCTATGGTATTATTGTCCTAGCAGCCTGAACACACACATAGTTAGATTATACTCTAGTTTGTTAAGTGGTAGATGAAAGATGAATTGTAGTCAGAGAAATCTAGGTTCAAATCCAGATATTACCACTTATTACCTGTGTAACATTTGGCCAACAGAACCTCAATTTTCTCACCTGAAAAATGAGTTTAATAATAACTCCCTTTTAAATCTGAGGTGATGAACAATACCTTTAAATCACTGTACCCATTTAAATGGCATTTTTAACATAAAAGTGACTAGGAGGTCCTTCACAAGTGCCATCTAGAAGAGAGGTTCTTCACTGGGAGTGACTTTGCCCCCCCTGTGGACACTTGGCCACGTCTGGAAACATTTTTCGTTGTCAGAGCTGGAGAGAAACTGCTACTGGCCTTTAGTGGGTAGAGGCCAGAGGGATGCTCCTAAGTGTCTTACAATTCATAGCATACCCCTCACAACGAAGAATCCTCCAGCCCAAAATGTCACTGGTGCTGAGGTTAAGAAACACAGACAAGAGGACACATCTCTTGAGGTCAGTGGAGTGCTCAAAATGGGACCGTAACTACATGATTTCTGCCAAACAGCTGGGGAAACGAAGGAGGCAAAATCACAGATGCGTGAGCATGCAAGATGGCGCCAAGAGGAAACTCATTTACCAGCTACTGCCCTCCTCTAAGATTTCTAGTGTTTTGGTTTTTTTTCACTTCTATTTTATCCTACCCTATCTTCTTCCATCCCCTTCTACTCCATTCTGTGTGTGCTGATGCCGAGGGGGTTTGCAGGGTCAGGCATGGGGAGGCAACAGAACACTGCCTTGTTCATTCTGTCAGATAATCCCAGGTGTAACTCAGAGAACAAAGGTGGGATCGTCCTACAAATCAGGATCAGGCTCTCTGGGGCAGTGACCATCACCACGAGGCTGGAGAACACGCCCAGATTTCCGCATTCACTGCTTCTTTTCTCACAAAGCTTCTTGGCGCCAAATGGCTAAAATAAATTCAGTGTTGGGAACCCAACCTCCCAGACCTGGGAACCCCCACCATCCAGGTATGTGGTGTCCAGGAGCCCCACTCGCCCACAGTGAGAGGTGAGGATGAGGACAAGGACAAGGACGAGGACCAGGTGAGAACAGCAAAGCATCCTGGCAGTAATGCTGATGATGTGGCTTCTCTTCCCATTTTACCGGGAGGGAGCAGCTGGGTGACGGCGAGTGTTCACTACATGACCGGATTAATAAACCCTTTCCTCTTTTCTGCTGCTGACTTCATCAACTTCCCTAAAGGACACATAGATGTGTGTGAATTGGTGTGTGTGAATGTATCTGGTGGCAGCTTTAATAATCACTACTCATTACCCTTCCCTGTGCTCCTTCTAATTGCCTGTGTGGCTTTGCTTAGCAACTTATTTCAGCAATTCTTGTCTCTTTTCTGTTGGTGAAATCTTTAAAATTGTCTTTTTATTATCCCTGCTTTAATAGTTTTCCTTTGCTACCTGCTGAGATTGCTGCAGTCTTAATCACTACGTTTTAAAAGACAGCTGTTAGAAGTTTCCTGAACTGCACAAATAACGTCATAACAACTGAACTAAAAATGAAATAGTTTTAACTTCCCATTCTTTGCTAATAATCATCATCATCATAATAAAAATAAATAATAGGCAACATTTAAAAGCACTGTGCTCTGGCATCTATACTTTTTCATTTACATCTCACAACATCCTTATGAGATAAGCAGTATAATGTTATTTATACCTATTTTGTAGAAAAGGAAACTGAGTCTCAGAGAGTGTTAAGCAACCTGCTAGGGTCATGTCAACAGGTCAAGGCCAGGACTCCCCCTCAGAGGTAGACTGACGCCAGAGCTGGGATTCCAAAGATTGTGTTCTAGTTGCTTCGTCTTTGGTTCTTCCAGTATTTGCCTCTCTGCATGTATACTTTTTACCTTTCTGAAAACACAGCATTGACAGACTTTATCTGCTCTTTTCACTTAGCAGAAAACTAAAAACCCTTTTCCAGCTATTAAACCGTATCCACAAAAGGGATTACTTTTATTGATGGTATATTCTTTCATAAAATCAATAGATCATAGTTGACTTGAGCATACTTCCAATGGAGCACATTTACATAGTTTTCAGTTTCTCATCTAGCAATAAATCTCTAGTGAACACCTTCGTGAATGTAGTGTTTTCTAATTTAGACCTATTTCTTGGGATAAATTTCTAGGAGAGAAGACGCTGAGTCAAAGGCAACATGCCATTTTATAATTCTTCTTCATATATATCCTTCAAAAAATTTTCTGAGTTATGCCCCCGTGAGTGCTTTTTGAGGCCATATTTACCATGATTTCATCAGTATGGAAGTTCATCATTATTTTAAGTTTGCATTAATTCAACAGTTGTTTTCTATTAATAGGCATTTCTCTGAAAATTGTTGAGGTAGGACATTTTTTTATATGGGGTTCTTTTTATCAATTTCTATAAACTTTCTATATGGTACAGACAAGGGCAAACTAAGGCTTATGGGCCAAATGTGGCCCACTGCCTGTTTTTATAAAGTTTTATTCAAACACAGCCACATTCATTCATTCATTTATATATTGTCTATGGCTGCTTTTATGCTAAATTGCAGAGCTGAGTAGATTCAACAGAGATCGTGTAGCCCGCAAATAGAACTAGCTACACAATTTGTAGAGGCCAGTAAAAAAATAAAAATGTAGAGCCCTTTGTTACACAATTATTAAGAATTTCTTTCATTTTTAAAAAAATTTAATTTAAATTCAATGAGCCAACACATAGTACATCATTAGTTTCAAATGTAGAGTTCAATAATTAGTAAGAATTTCAAGAGAGCAACACCAAAGCATTAAATCAACTGAAAGTTACATGCCCATGAAGCTGGCCCTGCCCACAAAGCCTAAAACATCTATTATCTCCCCCTTTGTGTTATTCCTGGTATACATAGTAATCCCAAATCTGCCATAATAGGTTTAAATATTTTTCCTACCAGTTAATTTTCCGTTTTCTAAAAAAGTGCCATTTGTGTCAAAACGCTGAATTTTGTTTTGTGTATGTATGATAGAATATTTAGTTTCCTTTAACAATCATGACTCCAAAGATCAGATACATAGTTAAACCTATTTTTCAAGAGTTCCTTTAAATGATAGGATTTCTTATACTTAATTCTACTCATCATGTTAATTTAATTATTATTTTAAAAATATTTTATTTATTTGATAGAGAGAGAGAGACAGTGAGAGAGGGAACACAAGCAGGGGGAGTGGGAGAGGGAGAAACATGCTTCCCGCGGAGCAGGAAGCCCAGTGCGGGGCTCGATCCCAGGGCCCTGGGATCATGACCGGAGCCGAAGGCAAGATGCTTAACTGAGCCACCCCGATGCTAATTTTAATGTGTAGTACGAAATCTGATAATATGCTAATCTAATTTAAAAACTGTCACAATTCCGCTCGTAAAGATTTTCTTTATTCATTGCCTAGTGATGCCTACCTTATCATAAGTGAACTTCTTATATATAATTGGACAATGTCTGAGCTTTGGAGTCTGTTTCATTAATTTATGATTTCTTTTTTTGTTGTTGTTCTTTAGCTCAGTGGTTCTCAGCCAAGGATAATTTTGCCCCCAGGGGCCATTTGTTAGTGTCCAGAGAGAGTTTTGGTAACAAGAGCTCAACGAGAAGGTGCTGCTGGCATCTAAGGAGGAGATGACAGGGAGGCCGCTAACATTCTTACAAATACAGAACAACCCCCAGGACAAAGAATTATCTGGTCCAAAATGTCAGTGGGGTAGAGGTTGAGAAACCCTACTCCAGCTTAGTATTTTATTTACTGGTGCTTTATAACATATTCAATACATGAAATGTCATTTAAAGCCACCCACCTCCCCCATTCCTGCTTCTTTTCAAAATATTAATTTGTCTTCTTAAATGTTTATTTTTACAAATGAATTTTATTTGTTTTTTTTTTTAAGGTTATTTATTTGAGAGAGAGAGAGGATGGGGGGGTAGGGGCAGAGGGAGAGGAAGAAGCAGGCTCCCTGCTGAGCAGGGAGCCTGATGTGGGACTCAGTCCCAGGACCCTGGGATCATGACCTGAGCCGAAGGCAGATGCTTATTAACCGACTGAGCCACCCAGGCGCCCCTACAAATGAATTTTAGAATAACTTCTGTCCAAAAAAAAAAAATTCTTTTCAGATTTTGACCAGAACTGAACTAATGCTACAACTTAACTTCTCTTCCCAGACAGCCTTCTGCTCCAACTACTTCGGCAAACTGCAAGCTCCAGTTTGCAAGTCAGTCTCTACCAAGTACAATTCCCAAATTTTCTAGTTCGCTTTACTTTGTCATAAACACCTCACAGGTTTATTCCTAAGTATTTTCCAAGTTTCTGGCTCTAAAATGGGATCTCTTTATTATTAGATGGCTATTCCTGGATACTACTTTTTATTTCAAACAACTTTACTAAAACTGATTATTTGGTGACTGGCTGGTTTCTTTAGCTCATTAAGCTATAAAGTAATATAATTTGTGGATTTTTTCCAATGTTTATCTTTTTAAAATTTTTTTTCATTTATTTTTTAATTCAAGTATAATCAACATGTGGTGTTTTATTACTCTCAGGTGTACAATATAGTGACCCAATAACTTGACACATCGCTCTGTGCTCATCGCAGTACCCGTACTCCCAATCCCCTCCACCCATTTCACCCAGTGTTTATCTTGCTTAGTTCTTACCACATGGGCTTGGACTTCCAAACTATTTTAATAAGTAATGTTGATAGAATTAAAATGTAAAATATTTCTCAATTCAGTAAAATGTTCTTGACTTTGAATATTTATCATTTGAAGTTAAAAAAGAACAACTTGAAAGGATCCTCTCTATGAAAAATTTAAGTTCTGGATCTTTGTTTGAAGATCTGTTTTTTATTCTTACCACAAAGTATATGTGTATCTATGCAAGTGCATGTGTACACATATATATACATATACATACATGTAATAGGTCTCTAAAAAAATTAATGCAACAAAGCCAAGCACCAAGGTGCTAGTGAGGTTAGGATGTGTTGGCAGTGCAATGATGTGCTTGAGCTCCTTGAAGTACAAGGAGCTATTTGGAAGCCATCAAGGTAAAAAGGTCTCTGCAGCAGGTCAAATAGTAATTTCCTCCAGCATCCCTGCAGAATAACATGATTGATTCTTGAATGGAGTTGAACAAAAATATTTCTGACCTAATTTTTATTCCTTCAGTGATAGCAATCCCTAAACCTCTCTTTACCAGGATCTGTTTTGTCACCTCATCCATCTCTTTACAGATTTTTCTGGAGGCTCACAGGGGCATCAAGAGTGCCTGAGCTACATGTTCCCTTCTCAGATCAAAAATGCAAATACTTCTCCCCGAAGTGACCCTCAGTTCTGGTTCTCTCCATGAATATATGGACTCACAGAAATTCGGAGAAAGAGATACAATACTGATGAAATATTATTTAGTGCAGTTATCACACACTTTTTTTCTGTCAACCTCCAATGAATGCCAGTAAAACAGTGGTACATTTGCATTTGAGGAGCTCATGACTACACTAAGTCCCTTTGCTTTTTCAGTGTGTTTCCCTTTTCAAGGATCAGGCATTAGACCTAGAATCTGATTGGAACAAGGAGCAATGGAAGGGTTGTGAAAATGAATTGCAACCCAAACAGCATAAGGTAAAAATGGATAAAGAATATTCTATATACAAAATGCTAAGAAGTATTTCCCAAGTTTTAGGTGGATATAGGTTTTCCCATGGTTGCTCCAGATAATGAACAGGAAACCGTACTGTAATCATGTCTAAACCATGACTTCTAACTTATAAAGTTGACATTGATGTTTCAGGGAGGTCGTATCTATTTATAAATTTTATGTTCCTGGACCTTTATTATTTTAATATTAACCTTAACATTTCTACAATGCATATACCACAGCGAAGGTGGGTGGCGGGGGGGGGGTAAAATAGGTGAAGGGGCTTAAGTGCACACTTATTGTGATGAAAATGAGTAATGTATAGAATTGTTGAGTCACTATATTGTACACCTGAAACTAATATAACACTGTATGTTAATTATACTGGAATTAAAAGAACATGAAAAATGTTCTATAATGTACATATAATGTTAAACACATGCCTTATTTCAAATTTTATATAGTGCTTATTAAAAGCATTTGTAAGAATTGTATCTTTCTCAGAGTGCTTGCTCAAAATATTTTATGCATTTTTGGGTATTCCAATAAGCTCCTGATTTATTAACTAACATTATTAATACACTTACAGGTTAGAAGAGGTGTAAACATGGCTAAACTATTATAGAAATTCTGACAAACTATAGAGGAAAATGGCAAGTCAGCATTAAGAAGTGCTCAAGTAGACCAGGAGACCGGGAAAGGAAATACCCGCTGTGACTAAGATGGACAGAGAACACAGAGCATTGAGAATAATGATTGGAGAAAAGAGACATGCCCTAGGAAATCGAATAATGTTCTCAGGTATAAATACCCAACTAGTTGTTATCAATGACGAAGAGAGCTACCGGGGAAACACACATTACAACGGACAAGACCATAATGCACTTGTATTCAGTCCCCATGTTATATACATCTCTCATTCCTCCTGCTACAGAGAAGACAGTTTCCTATATGTTTGTATTTTACAATGATCCGTGATAACTAAGAGAAATATTTTTTTAAGAGGAATATATTTTTGATAATATTTGTGTATACAATCTGAAACCTGTCATTATATACTGATAATAGTATATGGCTCTCTCAAGAGTTTCGATCATTGTACTCACTAACTCCTGGAACTGAGAAGAATGAGGTTGATAATTACATTAATTCCAAAATAGAATACACAAACATTTTAATAACTATTATGCTCTCTTAGAATGACTTACATTACTCTGGGTATAGTTGGCACTCTGAATTACTATCATTTAGATCCTAGGAAAGGCAGTAGAATGTAAGAGTTAAGAGCAAAGAATGCAGAGTTAGACAACTTGAATTTGAACCCTAGCTGTGTAATCTTGGGTAAGTTAATTCACCTCTCTCTCTGTTTTGGTTTCCTCATTTGTAAAATGGGGGTAACAATATCTACCTCATAGGCTTGTCATAAGGATTAAAACAAGTTAATTATGTAAAGCACTTAGCACAGTTCCTGGCATGCAATAAATATTAGACATTTATATAATAATATCTACCTATCTATCCACCTATTTATCCACCATCCAACCACCTACCCTTCCTCCCTATTGGTTTCGTTTCTCTGGGAAACCCTAATATACATTTTCAGTTTAGATTCTAAGGTGACTCTTTCTGTCCAAAAGACTAAAATCTTTCAGCATATGACTCCATTAAGGACACATCTCCCAGAAGAATTGAGGTCAGAGAGGGACAGAGCTGCTGCATCACAAGTCATGCCCAGGGTGAAGGAAGTGGGCATAAGTAGCACGCTTCAGATTTGTTATTCAGAACGGATAAACCAAATAAGCAACTCACTCATAGAATATTCTCTAGCTAACAGCCACCAGGAACACACCCGTGGTTGAATAAGTTGGGTCTGTTGCTCATTGCAGAGAGGGAGAATGCATACCATGGGTAACTGTAGGGTGTCTCAGGAAAAGGGTATGAGCAAGGACTTACAGAACTGGGGCTTTGAGTGAGTGATCTGGGGAGTTTCCAAGGAAGCAGGCTTCTTTCTGGAGTGGGTACTTTCAGAAAGCATAGTTGTATGATTATCTCAATAAATCTTATCTAAGGGCAGGGCAGAGTAGAAGGAGACTAAAGCTGTAATTGGTAAAGAAACAGCAGTTCCTATTAGCCGAGAGGGGATATTTGGGATTTTGTGGCTTGGACAAAGTTTATGTTTTACCTGTGTTCAAATGTGATTTCAGAGTTGTCTTGTTTTGGTCTTGATCCGTAATGGCCACAGAACGGCCTTGTCTGATGTTGATGTCCTGTGAAATTATCTGTGCTCAAGAAGAGAACACCAAGGCCCCGCAGACAGTACTGAGCTAGCTCCTGGGCATCGGGGCTGCTTTCTCTTTCTATCTTAATGAAGCTCATTTCTGGTTAGCTGGGTGACCCTTTGTGAAATCTCTAGTCCTATCTTTTCAATTATTACGTTCAGCAGCAGCATCGGAATTCGGAAATTAACCAGGGGCTCATAAAGTCATAATTGTAATTACAGCATGAGTATAAAATTAAATTTAATTAAGATTAAAAATGGAAGGACGCCCAACTTCCATTGTAAAGATGGAAGAAAATTGCATTCTTATTCCAAATTCTAGGTTTTAAATGCCTCTCTATTTTTTTTTTTTTTATAAACAACATTGACCAACAGAAATGTGTAACTTTTGTAACAGTCTTATGATCCAAGGTTAAATTTGGGGAAAAAATTATGGGAGACTATAAATCCTCTTATACTCAAAACCCATTATAAAGAATGAGAGGAGGAAAGAAGCAAAGTCAAGTGATCCCCCGCCAAGGGCTCCAGAGAGTGGGGTGGGGATGGAGACTGGTCCTCCCTGTCTGTTCCTAACCATCGGTTATTTTCCACACTAACCCCCACAGAGCCCAGGGAACTCCTGTGCCCCATGGATTAAAGATCTAGAGGCCTCTGAGCAGCTGGTGTCATCATCTACACGTCTTGATCTTTCCCCCGATGATCCCCTTAGCGCTCTGAAGAAGTAGCACCGGCAGGTGACATGAGTTTCTGTGAGGTGCATTCCATTCATATCTTCTACCCTCAAGCCAGTGGTATTTTGCCTATTGCAGAATGCCATCGTATACTTCACTGCAGCACTAACCATTGTTTATGGTGTTCCCAAACCATGGCTAATGATCACAACTCAGAGCAATTAGCAGGACATAGCAAATGTACCTAACATTCGGCTGTTTTAATTCTAAAATTAATCCTACAACTGAAGAAAGCTCCATATCCCATATCCTCCCAGGAAGTCCTGCTCATTCTTTACACCTAAGGCTCCACTATTCCTGGGCTCATAGCTGGGTTAACAATCACTACACAATCAAACAGTCTGCAGGAATCAGTGTTCATCCTGAAGACAGAGCCAATGATGAGATTAGCAAGGCCATGATCCAGAAGAGATTTGATGTGCTATTTTTAAAACTTCTCACTGGTTAAGATAATTACATTTGTAGAAATTCTTTAGAGGGATTATATTGTTAGCTGAAAAATGGACAACTCTGAAATGGTCAGATTCCTTTACATATTCATTTGATGTGGAAATGAAGAAAATTGCACTGCCAACTGCTCCCAATGTGTTGCTGATTTTACGTCCTGTGTCTTCATGGTTTGGACCAAACCTAAGTTCTTCATCGGGAGAGCCCATCTTCTCTTTCTGGTCAACAGACCAGATGGAAAGGAGATTGTATAAAGGGAAAAGCACAGATTATCAGGCTGTGGAGGGGCTTGCCTATGGATTGAACGTGCACAAGAAATCCGAGAAAGAATCCTAAACAGGGAGATAGAAAAAAAGCAGATGTTTCTTCCTCTCCACAGTTACCTTAAAGGTTGGTCCCATCTATCACATACCCGTGCTGCCACACGTATCTGCTCGACAGGAAAAACCCACTGAGGAAAAGAGTCTGACTCTTTGAACCTTCTGCCTTAGCTTACTTGGAAGACTTGTGAAGAAACTTGCAATACAGTTGTTATAAACAGAACATGGGCTCTCAAATGTTTATGTGCCAGAATCACCTGAGGGCTTGCTAAGCTGATTACAAGGCCCACCCCTCAATTTTCTGACTCATTTGATCTGGAGTGTTGTGAATCTGCATTTCTAACAAGTTCCTATGTGATGCTGATGCTACTGGCTGATGAGACTGACCTTTGAGAACCATACACCTAATTCTTTATTAGTTTCCGAGCTCTCTGAGGGCGGCCTCCTCCCTTGCCCAAGGCTCTGACAGGTGTGCTTGATAATGAAACCAAGGCGCAGAGAGACTAAAAGGCAAGCCCAACTTGGATAGTCCTCCCTTATTTTTTTTTAATTTATTATTGTTTGTTAGCTTGGCCAAAGGGGGAGTTGTTATAGGGGGTGTAGTGGTCAGAGAGATCTATCATTGTAAATGTGAAAGGTACCAAATTACAGTTTACAACTAATTAGACTTTGTGGGGGTCTTTTAGAAAACCACTCCAAAGGATTCATTAGAAATTTTCTCTATCCTTTTTCTGACTGCTGTGGAAAAATACTTAATGGAATTACCTTTACAAATGTATTAATTTATTCTACCCCGAGGATATTATATCCAGTGATTTGGCAAAACTAATCTGAACTAATAACAGGCACGCATTTACTGAGACTAAGCAAATTTTCCAGTGGAGAGATACTTAGCCACTTGGAACAAATGAAGGTTGAGGTATAAAGATTAAAGAATAGCTATAATGTCCAAAAGAGGTCCCAGTGTTGACAGAGAGAGCAGCACAAATGGACTAAAATGCAAAGCTAAGATGTGTGCTGACAAAGAAAACCATCACAAGGGGGTGGAAAGCCTACTCCTACCACTTGCAAAAAATGTTCAACCCCCAGCCGATGCTCAGGTGTAAGGGGCATTCTCCGCAGATCACAGGTGTCTCCCAAGGGTGCCCGAGCACCAACCACACCTTCTGTGAGCCCCTGGTTCTCTCTAGTGGAATCAGGCAAGGACTGTCCACTCGCTTCCATCCTGCCAATGAAATCTCCAGTGCATAATGGCCCTTTAAAAATCCTAAATCTATCCCACAGGCCAGAGTTGGAATCTCCCAGCTTACCCAGACCAATATAAATGAGTGAAACTGGGAGAACATAAGGTAATAGGCAGTAATAGGATGTGTTAACTGAAAACTCCATGCTCTATTTTTTTTTTAATTTAAAGATTTTTATTTATTTATTTGACAGAGAGAGAGAGATCACAAGTAGGCAGAGAGGCAGGCAGAGAGAGAGGGGAAAGCAGGCTTCCTGCTGAGCAGAGAGCCCGATGCGGGCTCGATCTTAGGACCCTGAGATCATGACCTGAGCCGAAGGCAGAGGCTTTATCCCACTGAGCCACCCAGGTGCCCCACCATACACTATTTTAAAGGGGAAGGCATTTCCCAGCTCCAAGAGATTGTTGCATTATAGGATGTGATCCCAGTGTTAGCAATTCTTCCGATTTTTCAAGAGCTATCAGAACTTGGATTTTCATGGAAGGTTTCTGGACTGTTAAAATCATGTGTGACCCAAAGAAAATATGTTTGGAGGTAGAACAGGGCCATTAGCCTTCCATTTGGGACCTCTCCTTAGACCCAAGCAAGTCCTTCCCTGGTCCTTACTGTTTTCTTAGTTCTGTCACTACTTACTTCTGGATATGTATTCTGTCCTCCCCCTTTGAAGAGCACGCCTTTTGTTTTCAAACTCAGAGACTCAGAATTCTTCTTCTTCTAGTTCCTGAAGGATAAGCCAAGTTGATCACAGTTCCTTCAGGAATTCTTTGATTACTTCATATACTGAGATACAGTCCATTAGTGATGAACTTGCCATTGGTGGTGAGTGGGAGTGGCCTGACATCACAGGCTGAAGCTGGCATCAGGGGTAGAAGTTTGGTTCTGTCCACCCATGCTTACTTGCACTTTCTCCTCACCACCCATCATTCCATCTCAGGGCCCTGGAACAACGTTCTGAAAATGTATGCATGTTCCAAGAAAGACAGTATGCTGCCCAATTGTTCAGAGTATGAAGATTGTCACACCACAGCTGACAGAAACCACGGCACTGAAAAAAAACAAACCTGGATCAAAGAATTAGAGGGTATGAAAACAACTGTCCTCAATTCTCCCAATCCAGGTACCAATAAAGGATAGAAGGCAGTCCTTTTATTAATACTGCAGGTCAGTGTGGCCCAATGCTTCTAGTACCTTCTCTTTTCCATTCTTCATTTCTTATAAAAGGAACAAGTGAGAGGAAGGGAGGGGGGTTGGATATTTAGATTTTTCTTGAGGGTTTAATCATTCACTGAACCAATATTTATTATAGGTGGAACTTACAGTCTATTGAGTGATACATAATAAAAAAGACAAACAAAAAGTAAGATAATTATAGATTATAAAAAGTATAATCTCACAAATAACCGAGATACTGCAAATAATCACAGAGGAAAACTCTTTCAGCACACAGGCATTTGTTACCTGTCCATACTCTTGACCTAAGTAGAAGGGGACAGGTGATGTCCCTTTGGAGGTATTCTAGTCGGGAGGGGCTGCGTTTACTCTAAGTCCTGGGTAGGCGATGGATGGGCTGCTCTGGTGGTCCACTTTATGCCTTTACTGGGGATGTCAAACCCCACAGTCTAGACCTAGTGATGCCAGGACCCTCTTCTTCCCTGGTGAGTTCCTGGAGCAGCTCTGAGTTCTTAGAGGAAGGAATAACTCCAGGTATTAGTGCTAGTTACAGGGAAACCATAATTAGCCCATGTACAGTTAACCATGTGACAGTTTAGCAGGAAAACCTGGGTGTCATAGCTGGGAGTTGAATCAATGTTCATATTCAATCCCTTTCAAGAAGATTATCTGCTGGCAAAGAATCCAAGTTTACACCTATCTTTTTCCTGTTCCCACTTTTGACCCTTTGCTGTAGAGCAAGAGAAACTTGGACAATCTGCTTGCAGCACAAACGTACTGAACAGAAAATGTACCTAAGCAGAGAGCACAGACTCAAGGAGAAAGCTCAGTTTAATATGTCAAAGCAGCAGGTGTTTTACTAAACATCCTCATGTTTACCTCCTCAAAAATCACTGCATAAGGACTGTACTCAAAGTGAACTTCTAGAAAGTTAATCAGAAGGCTAAGGGTGTGGCCTTGAAATCACATGTTGTGAGTGTGTGTGTGTGTGTGTGTGTGTGTGTGTGTGTGTGAAGTGTAGCCAAGTCTGGTCCACTATCTTCCTTCCCAGAGTATGGATTCAGACATTCACAGGTAGTAGTCTTTTGTTGTATTAACAAAAGACTAAGTTAAAAAAAAAAAAAGAAAGAAAAAGACTAAGTTAAAAAGGCCTCCAGATAATCATTATAAATCAGTAGTTTTTATTCGTTCCCAGGTTTTGGCAGGCAGGCAGGCAGGAAGGATCAGTAGTTTTTAAACCTTTCTTCCACCTCGTCACTTTTGAGAAATAGTCCAGCTCCTACACATCTTTAGTCACTGTGACCTTAATTCTCACATTTTCCAGAACCCCTGGGGAAATGTTGGTATAATTTGTGGGCAGACTCTCCCTACCCCCATGACTATCTTACCAACCATCTGTTGACATTCTCTACGAGGTAACAGAACTTTTCTCTAGGGCTTTCCACAATTATAGGAAAGTCTGTGATTCCGAAACTGAGCAAAGCTAAGTAAACTGCATCTCTTTGTTTCAGTAAAACTTCTTTTTGTCTGAGCCTGTGTATCTCACACTAGCCCAGTACAGGACCCTCCTGTGACATTTATGGGAGAGTTCATATGTGACATCAAGTCCATGCGGGCAGAAGGCCCAGCACACAGGACATTTTCAACAAATATGTACTTACCAGATGACAGTTAAGTAAAATACCTGATTGAACACTTTTAAGGTCAAAGTCTAGTCCATGATATTATAGACCTTTTAAGTGGCTGTATTTGTCATGTCCAAAGGGAATTGTCAATGTGAACTAAAGCATCAAAAAATAGATGAAAATATAAAATAAAATGCCTAAATGAATACCTGACCCAAATAACAATGACCTTTGGGTGTGGATCTCATATCTATTGGCTGTTTTCCTATAGATAACAGAGAATTATCCGTGATTTACTTCTATTGAGAAGCACTTAATTTCTGGCATTGACAAGACCTCTTTTTGGAAGAGATTTTTCAAAAGCATTTATCAGATGAGCTTCTCTAAAACAGTTTTTCTCAAAAGAAGATCCACCTGCCAACTACATTTAGAATCACGGGGAGTAACTGCTTAGTGCGTAGGCTCCTAATTAACTATCTTGTCCAAATCTAATCTTTGAGGAGCTAGGAATCTACATTTCTAACCCTTCTAGTGAGAAGTTTTAGAGCCACTGAACAAAAACCTTGAGGATAAGGAAAGATAATTTCTAAAAAGAAACAATAATAAAACTATGGATATATATGGGAATTTATCTATCGAGAGAGAGAGAAACAGACAATGGGGTAATAAAAGTTTGGGAAACAAAAGCACCTTAAAGGTTACAAAACTGGCACTGTAATTATTAAAATAAAATCCACGAGAATCCATAGAATGCTCAAGTTGGTTATCATACTTTTTCCCACCCCCAGCACTTACATACACAGACCTTCTCTTCAAAAGGCAGAACCTGAACTTCTTTCTGACACCCTGATAAAACTGAACATTACCCGCTTTATGATTTTTGCTACACTAGAGTGAACTGGGGTGAGCACAGACTCCTACACCTCGATATCCCCGGTTATTAAAAAGTTCCAAAGTTGGATTTGACTCAAAGGTCTGTTGGGATCTCAGACATTCGTATTAGCACAATAAGAAAATGTAGAGTCTTTTAGAGAAGGTAGACAGCCTCCTAAAGCTGTTCGATACTTGGAGGGTCCTAAAGACCCAGTCTGGAGTGGGTCTGGTCTCCAGGGAGATAAACAGGTCCACCAAATGGCAAAGCACTAACAGAAGGGCCTGGACTTTGGCTTTGCTTTCTTGGTACCTGGGAGCAGCAGAGTGCCCATAAACTTGGCTGGAACTCAAAATCGGGACTAGTAATACTCTGTATCTTCAGCTGAGCATCAGCCAAGTCTAGGCATTTCCCACCCAAGTGGGAAGATCAGAGCCAGGGAGAATTAGGGATAGTGCTAGTCTAGAATGTGAATCTTTCTTCCCTTTGTCATATCTATTGCAACATGATTTTTATCTTTGAAATACCGGATTTTCCTTATTTGTAGTGTGATGTAAAGTCCTGAAAGAGATAGGGGTTGGGGCAGGTGAGCCCACAAACCCCCAGTGGGTTTGAGCTAGTTGCTACTAGCCCTCACACAATATTCTACCTCTTGGGAACAAATGATAAAACCTTACATTTATTAGGATATGAAACCACACTCAAGCTGAATCAGCAAAAAACCAAAAACCAAACCCAAAAAGCCCCACAAAGTTGATTTTTTAAAAATATTAAAACATAGGGAGTCTTTTTATACTAGCATAATCCTGCTGAGTTTATGAAGACAAATGTGAAATTAAGAGAAACTTGCATCACATGGGAAAGCAAAAACTGGGTTATTTTCACACATTTTCAATGGACGTTCATCTCTACAGACCACTTAATCACGTCAGCCACAAGAAAAACAAGACATAATTCTCTTTATCAAATTCCTTCCCCTGTTCTGATTCTACATGGAAAATATATTCTCCTTTGTACGTGGAAGAAGGAAACCTGTGCTTTCAGGGGAATACAATCATTTGGAAAGGATATATTCTGAATGCCGTAAAAACCTGTGTTTGCATTTCTGGAGTAAAAATAACTACCGAATAAATAGATACCTATGAATGTTACAGAAATAAATATGTGTATTTGCACTTATGTATAAGTCTGTATTTTTTCCCTTAACCCCTACTTGATCCACATAACAAATAACAAGTCTCATTGCCTTATTTCATAGGAATCTTATTTGAAGCTAGTGTTCAACCTGCATGTTTTACAGATGCAAAATGAGGCCTAGAAGGTTCTGCAAGACCACATGGCTACCAAGTCACACTAGAAGGACTTCTGGCCCAGCACTGTTTCCAAAGGACCATGAAGCCTTTATGCTCTGAGTCTCCACTGAGATCCCATATAGCTCAGTTCAAGAAGTATAAAGAGTGCTTTTATTGCTCCATCTGTAACACAGCCTGGATATGGAAGACATACCAATAGTGTGACAAAGTTAGAAGGAAAACTGCCCTGCTGCTGCTTTTGGAAATGGCACTGCTCCCAAATCATTTGGTCCTGACAAAGCTGATGCTGCTGGAAATCTGTATCTGTGGGAGATGAGCAAAAATCAGTGATTTCAGGTTTTAGGGTCATTTGACATTTCTGAGAGCTCGTGGCAAATTCCATTCACTTCTGTAAAATAAGAGTTTATTAAGCATTATAGCTGAGGTGGCCAAAGCCCTGCCCACTGTCCTTTAGCCCTCACTGTTTTGGTAGAAAGTCACTCCCTGCCTGGGGGTTTTCTGAGGCACCAGCGAGCACTGGCTGCACGCAGGGCTGCCCAAAGTGCCCAGGAATCGATGCCCCTTGCAGTAAACCTCAAACAACGATGCAGCTACCATAGGATGAATAGTGCAACTTCTTCACTCGTTATGGGGAACCCTGAGGCATATTCCAGGCAACCTTCCAGAAGTTTCCAACTGCACTGAGCCCCGGGTCTCCACAATGGCACCTGCTCTTCCGTGCCCCCTCTATTGGCTTCACTCCATTGCCATTTCCCCGCTCTCTATGGGTACTTTCAAATTACTTGTACTCCAATTTTTGTCTTTGAGTTTGTTTCTGGAGGAATCCAACCTAAGATAAGCATATATTCTGTATGAATTATTTTTCTATAATAGATACCAAGAAATATGAAGGTAAAAAAGATTATCATCCTCGCCCACCAAAGGTTGAGGCCAGAGAGTGGTAAAACTTCTGTATATATAATCCCACAGGAAAGACAAGAGAAGACGGTACTTTGGCAGGAAACTAGAAATATATACAATAAAAGCCTGTTCACTAATAAAATATCCACACAATAAAAAGTGGAATTTGCCACTGAAAACTTGGCATGAAATTCTCTGTAGCATGAAGGGACCACAGCCTAAGTCGTGACATTGCACTCATCGAATAAACAACCGAAGTCCTGAGTTCACTTGGAAACAGGTGTTAGAGAACTTGCCGCTGCTCATACAGGGCAAGCTTGAAGGATTAGTCCAAAAGGAAAATGTTCATATAACCTGGCCTGTTTTTTCACGGCCGGGGGAGGCACATAAACTCCCAAACCGGTTGGACAAGATTCACTGGCTGCCTTGCATCTTGGGTTTAAAGAATGTCAAAACGATTTGTCTTTTTACTAGTTCCGTCAAAACAGACTAATTTCTCTAGAAAGCAAATAAATTAAACAGTTGGATTTTGTGTATGTCATTAGGTCGACAGATCAGTCATTTGAGTTTTCACTTGAGCTAGTGGCTGTGCCGAAGTCAGCTGAATGTTCACGGGTCAGGGACAGCGGCTACGTGGAATTCTATAAATAAATCTCCTTCGGCCCAAGACAGTTACTGAACAAAAATGACAGAACAGAGAAAGTTAAATAAAAATATATGAAAAAAAAACTTTGAGGGCATTCCTGAACTGATAAAATGCTGGCTTTGTTATGTGCATGCTTCTAGCTGGGTTGTCATGTGAGCTAATGAGTGGTGAGTATCTACCTGTCATGTGCTAGGCACCTTAAAAAGTCTATTTAATCCTCTAAACAACCTAGTGAAGCAGGTATTATTATTATTTAGTAGGTGAGAAAACTGAAACTTGGAGATGTTCAGTATTTTGCTGAGGTGACATAGCTGTTTTGTCAAACCCTCAAATCCAAACCTTTCCCAAAAATGCCGTGCTGTCTTCCTTTAGAGCTGAAAAGAAAGACACCAAATTTCAGCTTCAAAGTGTTTGTCTTAGGAGATGCTAAAGATGCATTTGAACAACTGTTAGCCGAGAGGAACTTATATTTTAGTAACATACAGTTGAAATTCTTCATGAAATAACATGTAGTTCCTGGGAAAATGAATGTTTAAGATGCCCCAACCCTTTTTTTGGCTAACCAGTCTTTTGTCTATTGTCAAAAGAAAATTAATCCCTAAGTTATCTAAATTCCATGTGTATATACAATATTAATATTCATCTCCAGAAAGTCTGAAGATTTTTTTCCTCAAGGAAAAGCTGCAGGATTTAATATCAAGTGATTGGCATCCTTTGAGAAGGATGTTGAACACATTAGATTTCTTAGAAGGATGAACAACCCACAGAGAAATGACAGCAGACAATGTAGGAAAAAATTGCCTAAATTGACTCCATTTCAATTGGGCAGATTTAATAAAATTTCCTTCATCAAATCTCTTTAAAAAAATCTTTAGCCCTCCATTCTTCAAGTCTTATCCTATATTTTGGAATAAAGTTTTTCTACTTCATATGTATTCTCTGCCTTAGTTTGCATCCTGCCCCCCAAAGTGGATCTTGAGACAATGATGTTGGTGCAAGCAGAGTATTTGTGAAATGATCTCAGGAAGCAGGTGCAGGGAGTGGTGAAGGGAACAGGGAAGGAAGCAGGGAGAGGGAGCAAGGGGAGGGAGCGGTGTAGGGGGGATGGGGAGTGGGGAATGGGGTGGAGGAGGAAGCCAGGGAAGGGAGGAAAGCCAATAAAGGTACATTAATGAGTAGGTTATTACTACAGGCAACTGGCATTTTACCTTGCTGGGGACCTCTCAAAGACTATATCAAACTCCTTTCAAAATGGTCCCATTGAGGACAGTTTATCTACTGTCCTTCACTCCTTCTTCATTGGTCAAGGGTAACTGGGAGTAACTTAGCAATCATGGCCTCCTCAACTTGTTAGGTATAACATGCTTCTACAGGTAGAGAATGGCCCCATCTAGAGGACAGACAACAGAGAAACTGTATGTTTGTTCAGGACTGTACGCTAGTGGCCCTGGGATGGATCAAGGGCAAATGGGCAGGGCACGGCCAGCACCTGCTAAACTGGGTCTACTGGTGTACAGGTACAAGCTGCTTTATTTAGTTCTCAAACTTAACTGTACATAAGAATGACCTGAAAACTGAGAAAAATGCATATCTTTCACCTCCCTCCTCCATTCTGATTAAGATCAGTGGTTGGGTTCAGGAATCTGAATTTTGACTAACACTCCAATCATTTCAAAGCAGGTAGTCCTCAGGCTACACTGTGAAAATACCGTGCTAGTAAAGCCATCCCCATGTGGGCTAAGCATTGTCTTGGAGAGAAAAATCTCTAACTTGGCTTTAGCTGGACTTTACTTTCCTATCTCCCATTTTTTCAAATATAAGCTGTTGTTCATAAAGAGAATATAATGAGTGTGTGGATGGGTTAGCACTTTACAGGTCTAATTCTGGAAAAACCACTTTAAGTGTGGATGCATCTAAGTGATCATGGATCAGAGCAAATGATCAGATACCCTAACACTAGAGTGACCATACTTATCCAACACATGGTGTGATGAGCAGGTGTGAACGTATGAGGAAACTAGGGTGGGAGAGTTGACATAGGGACAGAAAATGAAGTCACTGTACTTACATATGCCAGTCAGGAATCTTAGGGAAAAACTATCTTCGAATCTCTGCTACAGGAAACCAGCATCTACACCGTACAGCTTGGGGGAAACTTCAAAGATAGACCAATGGCTGAGATTGTCTTTTTCAAAGTTTCCTGGGTTACAATAAAAGGTGATACAGTAATTCTAAAGGACATTTTCTACGCTCAGAAGTGTCACAACACCGCAGTCCCTTTCACATCTTTCTAGTCTATTACATATTAGGGAGAGTGGGCATCGAGGGCCCTAGGGCCATGACACCTGTTCATCACCAAGAAGGCTAGTCTGGGGAGAGACGGTAGCTATTGTAAAGAGTGAAAATCTGAGCTCCCGGCTCCTCTTCGTGGCACCAGGATCTCATCAGCTTCCCTGCCGTTTCATATCAGCAGGGAAGGCATAACCTGAAAATATCCAGGAGTGCTCTGGTTTCCCAAAACCCTGAGGATAAACTTACTGTGGCCTGCAAGGTACCTCTCGATCTGGCCTCTGCCTGCCTCACCAGACTCCTGTCCCTACTTCCTGTCTTATCCTCTAAGCTCTAGCCTTAATAAAACTCTCACGGCTCTTCACATTTCTGGTACCTCCTTAGGTCTTGACCCATGCCAAGCTGTCCCTCCCTCCCGGAGCACTCCTCTTGTGAGCCCATCCCTTCACTTGAGTAGTGTCTCACTAGTCTTTAGGTATTGGTCTAAATGGATCTACTTCTGGGATGTTTTCTTGATCCCTTCCAAAGGTGAGTCAGGGCAGTTACAGAATCTTTGTAAACTTTGGGCTCTACTACTCTTGGAGGCTCCTCCTCCCATTATATTAGGCATATTAAGACAGACCACACATTATACCATACATTATATAATTGTTTCTGTATAAGAATTATTTCCAAATTTTTAGAGCTTCTGCTTTTGAAATCATTTGGCTGTGAATAACTAATTTAATTCGCTATTGATTATGACAGGGTCAAGAGGTTTATAGGTTTGGTTGCTAACTCAGTCAGTAGCCAGCTGTGTGATCTCAGACAAGTCACTTAACCTCTCTGAATCTCAGTTATCTTACCTGAAACAAGAGACATGAGTGATCTAAATCCCTGTTTAGCACTAAGAGTTTATGCATTTATCATTAACTGTGGGGAGAGATGTTTTAGGCCGTGGTGCTTGGGGGTGGGAATGGGGCATATATTTACTCCACTGATAAAACATGCACCAAAGAGCCTGAGAACCATGGGAAGACACTCTGGCCAGAGCTGCCAGTTGAGTAGAAAAAGACAGTTCCATAAATATGTGTAGAAAAGACAGTTGAGTAGAAAAAGACAGTTCCATAAATATTTGTAGAAAAGTTTTAAAAATGAAAATAAGATCATTATTTTATATAATGAATAATTTCACATATCAGCCTATAACCAGAGAGAAGAAATTCAGAGCACTCCAATATATTCTCCTAAACAAAACCAATAATTAAAGCATGATTATAATTATTTATAGTAATGCCCCCTAAAGCTTGGTATCGGTGAAATCCACATGGTATATGTTATAAAAAATAATCGAGTGTTAGGAAGAGCCACTCTCACTATTGTTTCAATTAATTCCACTCAGAAATGATGTGAGACTTCAGACTTTTTGTGACTATAAGGAGTTTTCAAATTACGGAAGTAGTAATCAGTTTCTATCTTTGTATAAAGAATTCTGTACTTTATACTATGCACATCAATAACTTAGTGCAATCTTAAAAGCAGTCATTTAATTTTTTTCTGATGGAAAAAGTAAGTTCCATGCAAAAAACATACCTTTAATCCCAACGCCCAGAAATGAACACTGATTTTTATGCATAACCCTTTTTTTCTGGGCATACAGTTGTATAGACACCCACACATATTTCCAAAAAGGGCATCGTATTTTGCATCTGGACTACAGATTTGAATGGAGAGATTATGTGGCTGGAAGCTGCACTGTCTAGGGCCATGACCTTACCACACCTGGCATGTCTGAGAAGTTGCTGATGGTCCCCAAACAACATTTTCCCTGAATTAATCTGCATGCAAAAAATGGAAGGCAAATTAGGGCCGCGGAGACAGGTGTGTCTGCCATACGTATTGGTCCTTCCACAAGTACACGGATTCATGTGTGAGTCCTGTGAACAGAAGGGCTGTAGCCTGAAACATAAGACCCAGCAGCACCCCACTAATGCTCAGGTGATGAAGTGAGATGGCGGCGAGTCTGAGAGCAGGGCTCCTCCCCAGCCTCAGTGTAGAGAACATAACAGTGGCTCCAATATCAGCATCCCCGGTGTGAAAAGTGTTAACAATGGCAGGGTGAGGCACCTTTATGAGGCTCCTTTGCTTAAGGAAATAGATATGCACTGGCTGGAGTGGATGTAAATTCTCTAGTTCTCTGGGTAACAAGAGCCAAAAGCCTGCTTCATGAGCACGGTTGGTAATCCCAGGCTTACCCGGGGAAGACTGGGGCTGCTGGAATCTGCTGTGACCAGCTGTGAGCACCAGACAGTGAGATTTTGGTTCTTACTGATAATGTCACTGTCGTCTACACTCGCAGTCTGGAGAAGCCCAGGTAGACTCTGATTATATACTGCTTTGAACCCATCCCCCTTTCACCCATTTCCTTATCTAATCTGCATATTTCTTCATAGCATTAAATATTTTTCTATAATATCATTTTTATGGATGCAGTGTTATAATTTTGAATGGACAAGATTTTTTAAATCCCCCTGTAAGTTTAATAGTAGGGGCTTTCCTTTTTCACCATTCACAATTTTAATGGTAAATCTTCTTGCAGCAAAATCTGTCACATCCATGATTAGTTCTGTAGCATAGATTAAGAGTGTGCTTTTGGGGGGTCACAAGGGGAATACAAAGTCTTAAAGATTTGGTGCACGGTGCCAAGCTGCTCTCCCTACAGACTGCTATTTTATACTTCCTGCTCCTGTAAGTGAGCATTCCTATAAATTATATTGTTATATGCTGTGAGATAGGATCATCTCGCATTCTAAGTGAAACCACTGTAAATCAGGGACTCTCTATAATACTCTTCAAGCTCTGGAAGAATGGCAGATTGTAGAAAGGGAAATTCACATTTCAACATTACTGCATGTTTGGAATTCTGGCCTCTGAACTTATCAGATAGTACTAACTATGTTAGTTCTCCACTGTAGAAAGTTCACTTCTATGTGGCTATGAGACCAATCATTATGCCTACATTGATGCAGTGGAAGAAACATAAGGTAAATTTATGTTAAATTAAAGTCTCAACTTTAACATCTATTGGCAGTGTGGTCTTGAGCAAGCCAATTAACTTCTCTGGACCTCAGTTTCTTCATTTGAAATTTAAAATGTGAAGACATATTCCTATTGCATAGGGTCGATATTATCCTGTTGATACTGATATCCTATTGATAGTACTCTAGTTCTATAATGGAATACCATGCAAATGTCAAATATGGTGTATTTAATGGTGTCATACCAGTATTTTCAGATTTAAAAAAAGTTAAATCTGTGTAACTTAGATCCTGAGATATATGCAGAGAGTTATGTATTTCATTAGAATGCTGATAAGAGCAAAGTGGCTCTCATTCTGACCGCATCCCTGCCCTATTCAAAATCCTTCCATGGTATTTTATAGTTACTAGAATTACCATTTTTAGATCACCAGTGAGACTACACATATTTTCTTACACATTAGAGTTTTGCATTTTTCCCCTAGGTCGGGTTGGGTATTTTATTATCTTAGAAAGGGCAGGTGAGTGATGGAGTAGAACCAATAAGGAAAACAGGCGGAGGGTATGGTGGGAATATTTCAGAAAGAGGGGACTGGAAGGGTCCCAGGCCCAGCCCCTAGTCCTTCCCTTGGAGTCCAACCATCTGATTTCCCCCAGGACCATATGTCCTCCTCTCTTGATCTTTTGTCCTCCAGGACCAGATCTAGTTTCTTAGTCCTAACTTCTCTTCCCCAGATGGTAGTTTATTTTAATGGGGCCCTTGATCCCTAAACATCCAACCTGAAGAGACTCACTGCTGAAGAACCAAGGAACCCTCGCTCAGTTGGAAGAGCACCTGAGGACAAAGATGAAGGGTGATGGCAACCGTGTCTTCTTTTTAAAATCAACACTGGTATTTTGATACTGCGAAAAATAATAGATACCTAAATGTTGGCATTGTCTTTTTGCTCCATGTGGCAAACGCTAGTCAAAGTGGGGATTACATAAGAAAAGGCACAGGAAAGTACTTTATAACTTATATTTGTCATTGCAATTTAAAAGACCAACAGATTTTTCATTGCTTTGTAAGAAACCTTATCTAATAACATCTTAATATATATTCTAAAAACATTATCCCCTTAAGGCCAGCAATGTTGCATATCTGGGGAATAAACTGCCATATTAAACTCTCTAATGGTCAGGGTTTTGGTGTTTCTGTGTGTGTGTACGGTTAGTTTTATTTTCATCTTTGTTGGTTTTGTATGTGTTTTATATTGGATAGGAGCTATTACTTTTAATTATTTTTGTGCTACTATTTATTAACCACTTACTACTTGGCAAGTCCTTTCAGGTGCATGGCTTCATTTATTTCTCAAATAAATGCCCAAGAGGAAGTTTTTTTTGTTTTTTGTTTTTTGTTTGTTTGTTTGTTTTCATTTCACAGATGAAGCAACTAAAAGTTGCTAACTCAGATAACTCAGAAGTTATCTGAGTCTATAGCAGCAGTAAATGGCAGAGCTGAGATTCAAACCCACTGCCTTTGATATCAATTTATTTTCTCTTTGTACCCCACCAACACCTTAGGATAAGATTTTTGATACTTTCTCCTTGACAATTTCCAGGTGTGACTTAAATACAAAAATCTTTGTTGCAATCTGAGTCTCAGGAACAAGGGGGTCAGATCTGCTAAATCTTAGCACCTGCAAGTAAGTAGCAGAAAGCAAGGCCAAGACTCACTATTAAGTTCGAGGCACACAAAATAAGGGAGGCATAGAAACAGCACTCATTGTCCCAAAATGATAAGGAGCAATGCCTTCCCTTCTGGCCCCAGAGAATAAAGACACTCAGAACCATCAAGTTCTTGCAGAACTTCCTAAGATTATTTATCTTCAGACTGGCATTTATAACAATCACCTGGTAGGTTCCAGCTGAGAAAAATGAGTTGTCAAAAACAGGCAATAAAAATCCCAAGTACAAGCAACCATCAAAATGATAAAACTGTCACATCTGTACATATCGAGCAACAATTGCATTCATTATGTCCAAACTCCTGGTACTTAATATTGTCTGCCGAGGAAGCTAAGCTCCACTTAGAGTTTTGCTGTTAGCATGAATATATTTGAAAGAGACTTGACTGTTTGAGTTATTCATGATTTTACAGAGAATGCAATGAAACTGTCTTAAGAAGAATCCACTGGTATCTGGAAAGATTTGTCAAGAGGGATATCTCAGTCCCAAAATACCTCCATATTTTGAAAAAATACACTGGTATTGATTGGGGGGAGCTTCAGAGATCTTAGTAAATGTCCTTATTTTTAGGGAAAAAATTATACTTCTATCACCAATTTGAGTGTGTTTTCCCCTGAGGGAAATCCTCTTTTGTTGACCCTCAAGTGGGAGAAGTGTTGCGGAAATGACAGAGAAAAGGAGAGGGAAAGGAAGCAGGAAGACAGGAGAGGGGATCCAAAATATATTGACAGACCAAGGGAGAGGAGGAGGTAATGATGGAGGAAGGTGGGATTATTTATAATATAAAGACAATTTCAGATAAATATTACAAATACTTACAATTCACTAGACCCATGCCGAAAGTTCCAGGAGGAAATTAAACCCAGAAGGAAGGAAAGGAATAAAGGGAGGAATGGTGAGCAAAGAAAATGAAAATGTGGGTAAATTTAAAGGAGCCATGACTGAAACATTAGTGAAAAAAATTTGAGGAAGATATAAAAACCAAGAATGACACCCAAGATCTCAAAGTGGCTTAAGATCATCATTGTTTAAGAAAAGCCAAGAGCTATTGGTTAATCTTATTGTTTGTTATGTTTATATATTTAAAAGAGTAAGTTTTAAAAGAATAGAAGTGAGTCAGAGAAAGACAAATACCATATGATTTTACTTACATGTGGAATTTAAGAAACAAAACAGATGAACATAGGGAAAAAACCCAACAATAACAGGCAAACCATAAGAGAGACTCTTAACTATAGAGAAGAAACTGAGGGTTGCTGGAGGGGAAGTGGGCTGGGGATGGGTTAAATGGGTGATAGGAATTAAGAAGGGCACTTGCGATGAGCACTGGGTGCTATAAGTAAGTGATAAATCACTTACTTATAAGTGATAAATCACTGCATTCTCCCGAAACTAATGTTACACTGTATGTTAACTAATGGGAATTTCAATAAAAATTTGAGACAAACAAAAAAGAAATAGAATCTATAATTTACAACATAAAGGGAGGATTAAAACAAATGAAATCATCTACTCTAGAAGGCAGGGAACAGAGAAAAAAAAGAAAAAGGAATGAAAGTCCATATTTATACCTTAATGCTGGAACACCTGATGTATTCCCTTTAAGGTCAGTAATGAGGCATCGAGGTCTTCTACCTCTGCCTCCTTCCAACATTACATTGGACGTCTTAACCAAAGCAAAAAGACAAGAAAAAGTCATAATCATCAGAAAAGAAGAAACAAATCTGTTACTAACTGCAGATGATATAACTATCTGAGCAAAATCTAATATACACACTCCTAAAACAAAGAGCTTAACAAAGTTTCCTCAAGGAAACAGATATAATAATACCAATATTGTTCTTAGACTGAAGCAAACAACTGGAAAATGTAATCATACTCCAGCGATTCCACTGCTAGGTGTCATTCCAGGGGAAGCTCTTGCACACATGGACATGGAGACTGGAAAAGGGACCTTTTCCACAAAAGAGAGTTGCAAGAGCAAAATAGGTGTTAAGAAAACAAAAAAGAACCAAGCAAACTGTCCCTCACTAGGTGTATTCACGCAATGAGATAAAATGTAACAATTTAAAAGGAATGGATTGTTGACCTGGATAAATTTCAAAAACCTACTGCTGAATGAAAAGGCAAGTTGCAAAAGGAAAGTTCAATATGCTATCATTGATGTAAAATCTCCCTAAGATATTAATTACGAATATGTGGACATCTAGGAAAAATATGAAAATATGAATGAGAATCACGCAGGGCAATAAAGCCTCCAACTTCACAGACACAGTTCCTCCAGGTCCGGGACAGGAGGACTTCTGTCATATTTGTAGGATTTTATTTTCCCTGAAAAAATACCGAAAGCATCTATGGCAAAATTTTAAGATTTGGTTTTGATGGTGGGTGCAGGAGTGTCTGTTGTATTTTCTCTATTTGAATTATTTCATGATTAAGAAGCAATAGAGAAAAGATATTCATTGATCAATTTGATATTTTAACCAAGTTATTTTTGACCAAGTTTTTGGATATCCCTGTAACAATACTTGACATAATGTAGGTAAACAGTAGGGCTTTTTTGGTTTGTTCTCCCACCCCCAGCTGGATCTTACTCAAAGTTTTATTGCCCAATCTCAAAAGAAATATTTAAAAAAATTTTTTTCTTTTCTTTTTAATTTTTCTTAATTAAAAAAGAATTGGGGGTGCCTGGGTGGCTCAGTCAGTTAAGTGTCTGACTCTTGATTTTGGCTCATGTCATGATCTCAGGGTCCTAAGATCAAGCTTGGCCTCAGGCTCCCCATTGGGCTTGGAGTCTGCTTAGGATTCTTTCTTTCCCTTTCCCTCTGCCCCTCCCCACCCAATTTTTTTTCTTTTTTTACCTTTTGGCCCCCTTCACCTATTTTTCCCACCCCTACCAACTACTAATCTGTTCTATCGATGAACTTCGTGGGTTTTTTTTCTTTAATTCCATGCATAAGAGAGATCATACAGTATTTATCTTCTCGGACTTATTTCCCTTAGTGTAATGCCCTTAAATTCCATCCATATTGTCATATATTGCAAAATTTCATTCCTATGGCTGAATAATATTCCATTGTGTGTCCACTCCACAATTTCCCTATCCATTCATCCATGGATGGACACTTGGGTTGTTACCATATTGTGGCTACTGTAAATAATGCTGCAATGAATTTGGGGTCCATACAACAGTGTTTAACAGATGAAATACAGCAGAATCATGAAAACCACCTTGAAATGCACCCCCTCCCCTCTCAATATCTACTTTACTTTACTTCCTCTTTTTCCTTTTCCTGCCTGTTTCTGAGAGAAGTCACTGAGGCATCTTTTTTTTTTTTTTTAATGTTTTTATTTCAATTCCAGTTAGTTAACAGACAGTGCAATATTAGGGAGTGCACCTGTGATGAGCACCAGGTGTTGTAAGTGTTGAATCACTAATTTATACACCTGATGTACCTGAAGCTTCCATGCAGAATAAGAATGACAATGCAACAAGGAAAAGAATAAACTATCTTTCCTCTCCCAGATTTTTAGATTTATATTTATGTTTGTGCCAGGTTAAGGCAGAGAAAGACTGATTTATGTCTCTTTCTGCTTGCTCTACCAGTCAGCTCATCGTTCATACATTAGGGGACTGAAAATTTTCAGAGATATATCTTCCAGCAATAAATTAAACCCCTTACTTTGAGGTTTGGTTCTTGTTTGAGTTTTAGGAAAATTTAAAATAAAACTGCTACCAGGAGGATAAAGATAATGACAGATGACTTATTCTCTAATTTCCCCCAGCTTACATTACAAATTTATTTTTCTTACAACAAAAGAAAGAAGATTTCAACATTGCAAGAGAGATATGGTGCCACAGCCTTCTTCTCCCTTTTTCCCATGAGCAGCATGAGAAAGGATACTTTTTCCCTCATTAAACTTTCAATATGAACAATATGAACCCACGATATACGTTAGGTATAGTTATTGTCTGAATGGAGTTACTCTTGGCCTTAGAAGCAAGAATAAAGGAAGTTAGAGTATAGGTGTAACAAGTTAAAGGGTCAAGTTAGAGTATGAAGAATATGTTTTTCTGTTGAGAGAGGAGTTCTTTGTTTACCCTTTCAGATTCAGCATAGTTTGAGTCTATAAGTATCCTGACTTATATTAACATCTCTGTCCCAAGTTAATATCCTATTTCCACCTAATTCTGCAATACAGACAGGTTCACAAATATCACCAGAAAAGAAATCAAGTACTATTGGTTCTTCTAAACTAACAAGGGATTTCTGTAAGATGAAACTCGTATCAGCAAAACATATATTTGGCCAAAAATCAGAATGCTCAAAGTTACCCAACAGACTGTATGGATAGCTAAGGTTACATCAAGAGGTAGAAGATAAAAATATTGTTGCCTGATTCATAGGAGGTGTTTAAACACATAGGTATTAAAAGTACCCTTTTGCTAATATAATTACTGGTTTACCTCAAGTATTGACTGTTTTCACATGGGTAATTAAGTGGATCAACATGCACATTCCTCCCACACTCAGCCCAAAAGATCCCATAAGAATATGCTATAGCTGGTCCTTGGACATCTTATTTTGAGACAACCTGGAGTAGCTAGTTTTTTCTGTTTTTGCATCAGATCATTCCAGACTTCCTAAAATTTCCATGTCTTTTTTTTTTTTTTTTTCCCATGTCTTTATCTACTCTACAGTAAACATTATAGAGAGGGAAGTACAGTCGCGAAGAGGTGTAAGGAGTTTAACCAAGAAGATGCTGGAGAAATGTTTGTTGGTACAAACTTGGAGCAACTCAACAAAATCATTCATGACCAAAAGAAACTGCACATTACATAAGCTCTCAATACTCCACTAAAGAAAAATGCCCAGTGGAAATAGTCAATTCTAAGATATCTTTTTCTTTATTTGGGCTGCAAGGCAAAAGTCCAACTAACATCATCTGTAAACCAACTGGTTTGTTAGTTCCTGAAATATGATATTTATTTTAAAAACGATCTAATTAAAATGCTGCATTCATAATTAATGCATTCAAGTCACCACTGAAAACAAAAAGGATATAATAAAACACAATTATTTTGTACCCCATAGATGAACCTTCTTGTTCTATGGGCTTCCCATGCAAGGAACACTTTGCATAATTTATTCTTTACCAATATTTGTGCTATCAAAGTTTGTCAAATAACTTTACAACATAATCCAAGTTCTCAGCATCAAAACTACTATTATTCCAATTTGTCCATAAAGGCAAAAAATACACATACCTCAACAAATATAAAACACGGGATGATGGAATAACTTCGTTGAGTGTTGTTTCCTACAGCCATTTCTTACACCATGTAGGAAGACGGCACCGTCTAAAACTGTCTCCAGGCTGAAAAAGAAATAGGTAACATGGGGTAAGAACCACGTGTTTAACAGTCCTTTGGGTCTTTACGTAAAAATATCAGCTGCCCTCCAAATAAACAAGCTGTGGACAAACAATGCAAATAGTGCTCTATAATACAGTCTAGACAGGGTAGTCATTATTCTAGAGAAAAGAAATACAAATACTAGCCATGAACAGTCTTAGAGCCTAAAAAACAGGTAGGGAGCCCCCTATGCACAAAGCTACGTCTACCCTCTGGACAGAATTCTAACTGTCTGGAACTGCACGGTGCCTTACCCCAGTAGACTGCCCTCATGCCTCATGCCATGAAAGGCAGTTTCTGCTACAACACATCTGTTGTCCATCCTGCATGGATCTCCTCGGTCTCCGCCTGATTCTTTTATCTGTCTGTTTTGTTTCTGCCCTTGCCTCTGCCTTTGGAGCTGACATTTAGTATTGAGGCACTAATCCCTGACTTCTTTCCATGCCTACTCTTTGCTCTTGCTCCCTCGACTACATGGCTATTAACTATTTTGGATTAATACATCACTGATCCCTCTCACTGAGTTCCCTCAGCAGTGTGTGTGTGTGTGTGTGTGTGTGTGTGTGTGTGTGTGTGTGTGTGTGTGTGTGTCCCAAGCACAAAACACTGACACCATAATAAAATCTCTTATTTTACAAGAATGGAGTAACTAGGCAACAGCGGATTATTTTAAGTATTTGTTAGAATATCTGTCTGACTTTGAACCAAAAATATTCCTGCATTAGTTTTTTTTTTTATTTTTTAAAGATTTTATTTATTTATTTGACAGAGAGAGATCACAAGTAGGCAGAGAGGCAGGCAGAGAGAGAGAGGGGGGGAATCAGGCTCCTTGCTGAGCAGAGAGCCCGATGTGGGGCTCGATCCCAGGACCCTGAGATCATGACCTGAGCCGAAGGCAGGGGCTTTAACCCACTGAGCCACCCAGGCGCCCCTAGATTTTTTTTAAAGAAGAATCAAAATTAACCAAACAACCAACTAGAGGTTTTAGACTTTTCTAAAACTTCCAAGGCCAGATGAGAAGAATTTTCCAATACGTATTTGATTCTCTATCCAAAGCAGCACGCAATGTGTGTCCAGTCTCTGCTCTTGATAGTTATCGTTTTTTGTCTGTTCTGTTCCCATGTCATCCTTCCTCGTAGTCGTTACGGGCTTTGGTGTGAAGAGTGACACAGGGACTGCCAGTCCGTGTAAATGGCCAACTGCACTTTCCTTAAAGGTCATGAATTGATGCTTTTAACTTAATTCTAGCTTTAAGTCCTCTTTACTTTTTCTAGAATGAAACTTTACATTTCCTTTTCTTTTTCAGATACAGATTTCTCACTTGATTAAAACTTTTTCCGACGAAATCTAACATTTATGTGTGGTACTAAGTCCACACCAAACACAGTATTTGTATTACTCAAGTTTTAGGCAACTTAATTTTTTCAATTAAAATTGGATATTATCGTTATATGATAATACCCATAATAAATCTATTTCTCCATTTTATTTTGGGATTTAGGAAGAATTAATGTTTTATCATTAGAAAAGGATCCAAATGTAAGGTACACATTGAGTTGATCTGGCAACCACTTCTTCCCATTTTATCCTCACTTAACCCAAATATCTGAGAATTTACTTATCAGCGTTTATGACTTAGAGTCTTTCTGTTTGCATCAACGAATCACAGTGCCATATATCTGAAAAGAAAATTAACTCTTAATCACCTCAAAGTAAGCATGGGCACCAGAAAAAGCAAAGGCATTAGACACCTAGTATTTTAGGTGGTTTCTCCAGATGATTAATAAAAAATAGCAATGAAGGGGAACGTGGGTGGCTCAGTGGGTTCAAACCTCTGCCTTCGGCTCGGGTCATGATCTCAGGGTCCTGGGATTGAGCCCCACATCGGGCTCTCTGCTCAGCAGGGAGACTGCTTCCCCCTCTCTCTCTGCCTGCCTCTCTGCCTACTTGTGATCTTTCTCTCTCTGTCAAATAAATAAATAAAATCTTTTAAAAAAAATAACAATGAAATGGAGAATACAAGACAAGCTTTGAGGTATCATATAAAATTCTCCTCTATCTTCACTCTTCTGGCCCAAAATACAACCTAGCTTTTTACATGTATACAGAGATTTTATACACACACATATAATCATTAACTATATTGAGGCATACTTTACATATAATTCACCCATCTCAAGTATACAATTCAATGCTATTTTAGTAAATTTACCAAGTTGTGCAATTGTCATCATAGAACAATTTTAGCACTTTTTCTCACCCCAAAAAGAATCCTCTTCCTTACCAACATCTCGCTGGCCACGCTACCACTCCTCCAGCCAAGTCAATCACTAATTTACTTTCTGTCTCTATAGGTTTGCCTTTTCTGGATTCAAATAAATAGAATTACACAATAGATGGCTTCTTGACATGGATTCTCTGACTTAGCACAATGTTTCTGAGGTTTATGCATGGCATGGTATACATATCAGTAATTTTTCCCGTTTTATTGCTGAATAGTATTCTATTGTATATCTCTAGCACCTTCCCCAATTGGTGAAAATGTAGATTGTTTCCAATTTTTGCTGAATCCAGTATTAGGTAGTATCCAATATTGTGGATCATGATGCTAAGAACATCTGTGTATAAGTCCTATGTAGCTATAGGTTTCCATTTCTCATGGTTAGATATCAAGAGTATAATTGCTGGATCATACACTAAATTATGTTACGAGAACGGCAAAAGTGTTTTCCAAAGTGGTTGTGTCATTTTATGTTGACACCAGCACCGTAAGAGAATTCCCATTTCTCCACACCCTAACATTTTTATTGCCTATCTCTTTTATTATAGTCACTCTAGTGGTTATGAGATGATATCTCATTGTGGTTTTCATTTCATAATAACAAATGATATTGAGCATCTTTTCATGTGCTTATTAGTTATTCTTATATCTTCTTTTGTGAAACATCTATTCAAATCTTTCAGTTTTTTTTGATTGGTTTGTTTATCTTATTACTTTCAAGGTACAAGGGTTCTTTTATATTCTGAGTACAAATCTCTTATCAGATATGTATTTTGTCTTTTGACTATTAATGTGTGTTGGCATAGGCTCCTTTAAGTTTATTCTGCTTGGGGATTTCTCACTACTTGAATCTGTGGGTTTATGCTTTTTCCCCAAGTTTGGAAAAATTTTCAGCTATTATTCCTGGAATACTTTTCAACATGCTCTCTTATTTCCTGGGACTCCAATGACATGAATATTATATCTTTTGTTTTAGCCCATCATGTCTCTGAGACTAATTTTTTCCCCCCTCAGTCTCTTTCCTCTGTTTTTCAGATTAGGTATTTTCTACTATACTATCTTCAAGTTCACTGATTCCTTCCTCTGTCATCTTCATTATGGCATTGAGATAAGTCCACCCACTGAGTTTTTTATTTCAGTTACATTTTTTAATTCTAAAATTTCCATTTGCTTTTTCTTTACATTTTCTATTTTTTTGCTGAGATTATTTTTTCATTTGCTTCAGCATGTTTGTAATTGTTTATTGAAGAATTTTTATGATGACTACTTAAAAATTCTTGTCAGTTAATTCTAGCGTCTATGTCACCTGGGTATTGGTATTTGTTGGTCTTATTCAGTTTGAGATCTTCCCTGTTCTTGGTATGAAGAGTGATTTTTGATTGAAACCTTGGGTTGTTACATTAGAAGCCTCAAGATCTTGTTTAAACCTTGTGTTTTTATCATACCTCCTCTGCTATTCCTTCAGTGGGTATGGGGAATGTCCCCTTGTTATTGCCACGTGAAGGAGGAAGTCCAGGTCCTTTACTTGGTCTTCTGTGACACCTGGTTGGGGAGGGGCCCCTTTGCTAGACAGAAATGGAATTCAGGGCCTCAAGTAGGTCTCCACTGATATCCTGGCTGGGAAGGGGAGAGGTACCTCCTTCTTTATAGCTCCCTATGCGGCCTCCATGGACACTGAGGGAAGGTGGCCTTGTGATTGCTGGGTAGTGGTAAAACTCCTGACTTTCTACTAGCCCTCTGTGATACCACCCCAGTGAGGGGGAAGTAGGGCTGCCTCAGTACTGCCTGGTAGGGATGAGAGTCCAGGCTCCCCACACGTTCTTCCCTAATACTGGGAAGTAGGGGGACTACTCATTACTGCCCAGCATGAAATAAAATTCTGGCTCCCCCTTGGCTTTCTCTGACATGACCCTAATAGCAGGCTATAAGGAGGCTCCCCCAGACTCCTAAGGGAGAAGTCCAGGATCTGCCCTTGGCCTTCACCAGCCCAGCAGTAGAGATGAGACTGTAATTTTTTTCTGTGGTATTTGGATGGAGTTAAGGGTTTTTTCTAAAAGTTTTCGGTCTTCCTAGGCTGCTGTTTTCTTGACCCCTTGGCTAGAGCTTTGCTTGGGACTATTTTGTCTGTGAATATTGGTGTTCTCAGTATTGCCAGATTCTCCAACATCCAGTCAGAGAGGAGACAAAAAGAAAATCCTGAGAACTCACTATTGTGTTGTTTCTTAGATGCTGAGGTCCCTAGACAGTCTACCTTTTCCTTCTACCCCTCTGTTTCCTTATGTCTGTTTTATATATAACACCTAAGATTTTCAGTTATTTTTAGTCAGAGAAATAGTGAAAAGTACATTTTATTCCATGCTCCCTTAAGCAGACATCATCAGAAGCTTTCTGAAGGAGTGTCACATACAACAGCCACCAAGATTCTTGTAGAGTTGTAAATTTGAGTTTCTTGGTGCCCAAAGTTTCAAAATATCAGAACATATCATTCATTCATTCATGAGTCCTTAATTCATGCCAGGTATCCCATTAGGCACAACTAGAAGCAATGAATTAGTCACATACCCCATATTCAAGGGCCTGACAGCTATCTAGAAGGCACTGGAAAACAAACATAAGAACAAGTATAACAATGGAATATAAGTACAAACATAAAAGGAAGTAAGAAAGGGGTGCCTGGGTGACAGTGTATTAAGCGTTCTACTCTTGATTTTGGCTCAGGTCATGATCTCAGGATTATCAGATTGTGCCCCACATTGGGCTAAAATCTGGACGTGAAGCCTGCTTAAGATTCTCTCTCTCTCTGTCCCTCCTTGCTACTCCTCCCCTACTCACACACATGAGCTCCGCTCTCCCTCTCAAAAAAAAAAAAAAAAAAAAAAAAGGAAATAAGAGGGATAATGGCAGCACAAATGAATAACCAATTCTAACTCATGGGATCAGGGGTCTCTTATACATTAGTTATAATATACATTAATCTTTTATACATTAGGCACAGTAGACACAGTACCTAGGATCCACAATACTTTTAGGGGCCTATGCAAAGGTTTTAATTTCTTCTAAAACCAGAAAATGGAATTGTAGGCAGAAAAAAAATTAATATATATTATTAAATTCAGTTTTATACCATTCAATTGTAAAATATAACCTAAAATTTTTTTTTTAAATAGAGAAAGGGGTCCCCAGAGGAAACTTGCTTAGAGCCCAAAAAAGTAATAATCCAGCCCTAATTGAGACAAAGTTAAGGAAAGATATCCCAGAAGAGATGGCTGTTCAAGTTGATTAAACTAAACGTAGGCAGATGAGAGAAGCATTTAAGCTAAAGGGAGTAGCAGGAGCAACGATTCCAAAGATATGAATCAGCCTAACAGGTTTGAGAAACTAAAAACAAAGACCAGGTCAAATGTATGAAAACCAGGATGAGCTACCAAAATGTATTATGTATTATGACAAACTGTTGCCAGCAGAGTACCTCAAGAACAAGAAATACAAGATGGCCCATTTCCATATCAGATAGGAACATAGGGAAAAAGGGGAATATTGACAGACAACACTGTTTCCTGGTAATACATTCAGACAGGGCTCCTATTTCTAGGCAGCTAAGTATATTATAAATCAGAATTGTCCAATGAAGGGATCAATGCCTTCTCATATGTTTCCACTGATTTTTCCACATAATTTCCTCTTGTTTATGAGAAGTGTTACAATTCCTAATCAACCCAGGACAAATACAAAAATAATTTTGATTACAGAGTATCTGTTTTAGTGATTCTGAAAATGGATGGTGATGGAACATGGTCACAGCCAGATGGGGATAAACTTCACATTTAAGTTTTGCAAAATTGGCTCCAGCTGACCAGGCAAGGAAGCTGCAAAGAACAAAAATGTCCTTGAGAAATAGACACCATGACTCAGTGGGCCTTTCTACCCAGCTTTGATGAGAATCTAAAATTGCCAGTGGCCGGGGACCAAAGTCACAGCCTGTGGTCATTTTCGGTAGCCTAGAGTCTATTATTTTAGGGAAGCTAGAGCTTTCTCTTTTGACAGAGACCATTTTGCTAAAAAATGTCATGGCTCCCATCAAAGTTAAGATGATGTGAATTAATGGAGTTCACATAGGCAACAACAATAAGGACACCAAAAATGGTACCCTTCTGAGGAAGCCCAGAATTCTTCACTCTGAGGACACAATGATATAGGACAGTGTTTGTGAACCCTGTCACTATTGATATTGTAGGTCAGATAATTCTTTGTTGTGCAGGGCTCTCCTGAGCATTGTTAGATGTTTAGTTATATCCCTGGCTTCTAGCTGTGAGATGCCAACAGTAGCAACCCCCTTCCCAAATCACTGACAACTAAAAAGGTTTACAGACATTGCCAAATATCCCCTTCAAGAGGGGAGTGGAGTATGGCAAGTGATGGCCTCTGGGAGAGAACCACTAATTTAGGAGACCTGAAAGCAGAGCTCCTAGAACTTGAGAATTTTTGAGCTGATGAGGAACTTGCTTCACTTGGGATGAAGGGCATAGTTTTGTCCAAGGGGACAAACCTATTCCTGCTTAGTACCCAACAGAGGGAATTTTGTAATTTTTTTTTTTTTTTTTTTTTTTTGCTTATTACCATATGGTGTGGGATCTCAAAAAAGGAGTGTTGAAAACAAGCTTAAACAACCTTAAAATAGCTCTGGAGGGATTTTGCTTCTAGCTAAGAGAAAGCAACTGAGACTGGATTTCATGCCTGACAACTAAAACATATAGGCAAAAGTAAATAGACAATGGTATTCAAGGGATTGGACATAGGGCAATACAGGGTAGTGATCTCTAAAAGATGAGAACAGACAGAGGTGAGCCCTATGACTGCCCTAGTTTATTGCCTGGAGAGTCTTCAGGCCATGGTAGAGAAGGGGAACCCAGAAAAGTGGCCTGTGGTCTCCCTGAATAGGCAGAGATGAGAATGTGGAGGGAGCCCAGGCAACTGGAGTTCACAAGGCAGAGTACAGAGAAGAGAACAGTGTAGGGAGAGAGCCAGCTGCTCTGCAGAGGGTCCCTTTTGCGTCTTTAGCAGACTTCTGGTGAGCATGAATGGAAAGTACCCAAGGGCCGAGAGAAACCGTTCAGAGGGATTAGAGCAAATAATCACCAGGGCTCACACATGGCCAAGAACATTTTCTGTTCCCACCAACAAGACAGACTCCCAATTCACTAGACAGCAGGTAGAGGGACTTCAGTATTGGTTAATTAATAACTAGTATGAAAATATTTCTCATCCAGGAACCACAAGTGGCACTGAGAAGTACTCCTTGTAGAGTATTATTGTTTTTGTTTTTTTTTTCCCCCTTTCTTTCATTCGTCTGTTACAGAATACTAAATGTTTATTGAAATTCTAGGCCACCGAGTGGTAGGCTTTCCCCAGATATTGGGGGCCAGAGAATCAAGAATGTGTGCCAGCACAATCCGTAACTCAGGTCATGTCAAAAGAATCTCTGACGTGAGATTTACCACATTGAGGATAGTGGAACTTTCTAGAAATTCCTCAAAATTAGGTTTGTGTAAGATTAAAATAAGATTAGGTTTGTCTACAAAGGGGGAAAATAGGGCTTATTTCTATGTAACCCAACTCTTAATGAGAGGTAAGAGAGGTTGCAGAAGAGGAGGAATTAAGGTGTCAGAAACAGTGAGTTGTGAAAATTTCATTTTGTTCCACAGTACTCGGGGTGAACCATAATCCCCCAATCCAGCTCATCTTTAACACATGTTAAAACAGTCATTAACTTCCTTGGTAGCACTGAACTACCCCTCACTGTTCTGGATCATTTCTATTTAGTACCTTATCTCCAACCAGGATCACAGTTTGCATTTAATTTCCCAAAGCTGGAAAACCTATTTCTTTTCTTTCAGTTCTTTCTCTCTCCCCCTCCTCCTCCACCACTACCACCTCCTCCTCCTCCTTTTTAGAGCAACAAAGACACGAAGAGATAAGAACAAACTGAATGGGCTGTAGGTGAGCACAAAACAGATTTCATCATAAGACAGTGTGTGATTTAGGAATGCATTTCTTAGGCTTTCAAGAGAAATTCTTTACTCTGTTCAATTTTAGAGATACTTTTCAAAGCTTGCGAGGAATGACGATGTAAAGGCCCTACATAATAGGAGAGTGGCTTTGGCACTCCCTTTTTCCTCCAGTCTCTTCCCCACACAATGTCTCACAGCTAGATCCACAGTCTAGCCTTTGAACTAGCCCATACTAAGGCAGGGAGCTACAAAGAGCATAAAGCCCGCAAACCAGGGAAATCTAGACTGGAGTTAAATCTTTACAAAATACCTGAGCCCCCACATTGTTCTTGAATGACTTTTCAGACCCAGGAATAATTCCAGGTTCCCTCTGGGCTCCCATACTACTCCCATACTCTCATACATGGCCTGGTCCATATGACCAGTCGTCAACTTCGTCCCTACTGCTTAAATCTGATGAATCACCCTCCTCGAACCTCAGTCTCTCTCCAGGCCTGCATTCCTGCCTGGACTTCACTCAGTGACTCAGTTGCCCCATTTATCTTGGTGGGTCCTCTGGATCTGCCAGTATGCCTGGTTCACACTCCAGCCATATGCCTGACTGGATAGTCTGCAAGACAGCCACTGCCCCTTGCCACCAGATTATCATTTGTCATGTAGGGTCTCTGCTGCTGGACCTCTCACAACTGAAGCAGAGGTTGCCTGGCTGATGTCTGAGCTTGCTCTCACTTTTTGATTCTGTCAAACCTCTCCAGTCCCATTTTGCAACAACTTCCACCCTGTGCCCACCCCTAGCCTTTCTACACTCCAGTCACTCCGTTTCTGCCACGTGCCGAGCTCTTTCTCAGGGTCTCCTCACACACTGCCTCACAGAGCACTCTTCCACCTTCCCTGTTTGCCTAGTAAATGTCTGCCCCTCCTTCAGATCTGTAATTAAATGCCATTTTCAATGGAAACGTTTCCTTAACTGCCCTGATGGGTTCAGTTCTATTGTGTACTTTCCTCATAGTCCTTTGTAGTATTTATTGGGTAATTCTTTAATGTCTGTCCCTTCTCTAGACTGTTGATCAGCTTTGCTCCATGTGGCCAGGGCCATGTTTGCTGGTCTTGCTCAACACTGTAACCTTAGTACCTTGTACTGCCCATGGCACACGGCTGCACAGTAAATGCTGACATTGACTATGTGCCCAAACTGCCCAGCTCCCATGACTGACTTCACATCTGCCCTGGGTCAGTTCTTTAGCTCCTCGTCCTAACTAGGTCTTGGGTCAATCCTTTCTAGGTTTTGCATGAACTCAACAATACGGTACTACTGTAGGTGTTGGGGTCAATCCCTTTTATCCACTCTAACTAGCTAAGACCCACTATACCTATACCCAAAGAACTGTGAAAAATAGTGTTTTTGAAGTCCTAGAAATCAAAATGCAAACAAGAAAACATCTCAACAGGTAAAATGGAAAGGGGGAAATTATTCCACTGAATTCTACTTCCGAGTCTTTGGTTGTTTAAAAAAAAAATCACTTGAAAATAAAATCACTTTAGACTGCTGCTTTAAAGGTGTATGCCTTAGTTAAGTATAACAAAAGTTAAAAGTTGAATTGAAAAGAGAGAGAGCCAAAGTCCACCTAGAAGCGAGCCGTCTCTGTTAGAGACTAGGCTTTTAAAAATAACAAGGTGCACAAGGGTGATGTCAAGCACAGAGCTCAGCAGGAGACCTGAAGCAGTTGGGAGGAAAGCAGAGAGCACGCTAATGTCTAAATGGTTGATTGGAAGGGGTACGCTGGATCGCCTTATGGGCTACCACCAGGAGAACTGCTTAATAGGAAAACAATGCCCAGACGAGCAGGGTGTTGTTCTCATTTCTTTTAAAAATGTTGTTATTGCTTACCCCTAATTTTTCACCAGAAAAAAACAAAGCAAAACAAAACATAGCTGAAAAAGGTAGCAGGGCATAAAGAGCTTTTCTTAATTATAAAGTAGTGAGTTAATGTTTCCTTCAATAAAATCAAAGTTTGGAAGGAAATGAGATTTGATGCTCAGTTAAACTGAAACTTTGAAGCCCTGGAGCAAAGACAAAAGTATGCACACAGGGACAAGCGCGCGCGCGCGCACACACACACACACACACACACACACACACACACGCAGGGACAAGTGCACACACACACATGCACACACAGGGACAAGCGCGTGCGCACACACAGGGACAAGCGCGCGCGCACACACACACACACACACACATGCTCGAATGGATTTGGACATCAGGAAAGTTCTAGGGAAAGTTGTGCTCAGCTTAAAGTCTGGGGAAAAAACAGGTGGAGAATATGTTGCAATTGTCCTTAACTGAAAAGTAGTGAATGTGATTCTTAAACTTAAGTGTTTGTATTCTCTTACATCTGGCTCTGGTTATAAAATTTCAAATATAATTTCAAGTGTAATTGCAGTTATCCATAACAAAATTGATAGTGATGTTGTCAGCCTGGTCTGTTATAGGACTGACTCTGCTAAAGGTAAAGAATTGTTTTATTATGGTCTCTCACAATAGACCTTTTCATTATTCCAATGAAAAATACCCATTGATAAAGTTTAAGATGAACTCGTACTAGGTTAAAGTCTATTCTAGAATGGGACATATTTTTGAAAAGCTCTGCTATTCCTAGTATCATAATGCCTTTTACTGAACTATTTTGAAGACAGGCATTGAGAAGAAGGTGCCATTTTGTCCATTCACCCATCAAGAGGCTTTACTAAGTACCTACTAACTACAAACTCTTAGGCTTTGGGTGATGTAAATATGAGCAGGTAGCTCAAACCTCATAAGAGTATAAATGCAGACAAATCCAGAGTTTATTAAAAATGTAGATGATGAGAATTCCTAGGAAGGAGAAATTATTTCCATGGAGGATATTTGTGGTGTGTCTGCAAGGACAGGTAAGTTTGGAACAGGCCTAGGAGATGTATTTCCAGACATTAGAATGAGCAAAGTATGGAGCAGGACAGCTCAAACCATATCTATGGTATAGAATTATGGTTAAACGAGTTTGGTCAATACATAGGAGGCATAAGAAAATAGCACTGGGCAGAGCTAGAAGATTGGGGCTGGGCTGCTGAATCCCAAGCTGAAGATTTTAGTCTTCACATACCCTTTGGCTTATAGGATATGAGATGGACGGTGGTGGGTAAAGGCTGGAGTTAGGAAGACATATTAGAGACTACTGTCTTCTAGTTGAGATGAGATTAGAACCATGCAAGAGTTAGGAAGACATATTAGAGACTACTGTCTTCTAGTTGAGATGGGATTAGAACCATGCAAGAGCTGGCTTCAATCCAGTTTTTGGACTTTTCAGATGATCAGGGAGGAGAGGGAAATAGGAGCCCCTGTCGGTATGCGGGCCTCATTGCAGTAGCCTAGAAGGGAATTTGTTAAATATTAGGGTCAGAGGTACCAGAGTGCCCTTTCAGACTTCCTAGTCACTGGTTCCTCAACATTCCTCTTTGAATTCTGTTCTGGTTCGCATCTCCTGGGCTACAGTGGTTTCTAATGATCCAAGCAATGGCATCACTAATTAAGTGGAGAGAAAAGAAGATCAAGTCCAAAGCGCGAACTTCCTGGAGAAGAGAGGAAATGCCCCCATAGACTAGAATTCTAAAGAAGCTGCACAGGAAAGTCTTTTGGGGTGTGGTGTTTACAGGTTATTAGACAGCCCTTTATGGTCTTGCCTGCAAGGATGTATGTCACAAGCTGTTCTGAGCAGTAGGGAGCCCGTGATTCCGTTGTTCTGCCAAGCAAGGCTGCATTTTCCAATTTAAAGCTAAGCTGCCCAGGAGCCAAGCTGTTTGTTTTTCAGAAGAGAAGACACGAAGAGAGACAGACAGAGACAGAGAGAGGGAGAGAATATGAATGTGTGTGTGAGAGACAGAGACAAAGAAACAAAGACAGAGGGATCTATGAGTTAAAGATACCAGATCTATCCTCATGCCAACTCTCTGGAACAGAGTGGTTTTTATTTTTGTCATTAGATTCTTAATCCTTGGACACCCTCAGAAATCACTGCCAGAAGTCCCTATGCCCTCATGACAGGGTAATTAATTAGCTCTGTTGGACCCCATTGGGTTCTCACAGGATACAGGAAATAGAAGCAAGAGGAATTCCCTCTCACCAAGGGAGGTTTCAGAGGAGGATTAGACAACACTGGTGTGAGCCTTGATTTGCCCACAGTCAGGACAGGATCTGAGCAATTAGGGAAGGATTGCATTTAATCAGTGACTGACCAGCCTTAGAATTTCGAATGAGTATAATAATAATAATAACACTGCCCATTAGTCTCCTTGATAAACATCTACTGGGAACTTACTGTTCCTTGCCAGGTTTTATATAGTTAATAGCATTATAGTTTTACTTTTTACAATGAATACTACACTACTTCTTGAGTAATTTGCATATGATATGGAGATAGGCTGACCATTCTTTGATATTGCAGCCCACCTGCCTCATCAAGCATTCCTCCCCTCCAGGTACTAACCCGGCCCAACCCTGCTTAGCTTCCAAGATCAGGAGCGATCAGGTGCCGTCAGGGTGGGCATGGCTGTAGACTCCTCTAGCATATTCCTGATCCTCCTTACCGTGTATCTACTTTCTCTTTTATCTATACCACTCACCACCTCACATAGGATAGAATTTATTTATTGTGTTTATTTATTATCTTTCTCCAACTGCCAGAATATAACTTTCGCAACACCTTGCCTAATTTTGTACCCCAAGTTGTCTCTTGGAAAGACAACGTTAAATAATTACAAGTGAGATTTAAAAACATGGGACCTGTAATGGGGGCCAAGAAAATCTCCCCTGAAGAAGGGAATCTCTGGATGCAGAGCAGTGAAGAGGGTGGGCGGGAACCATACTCCTATTGGAGGGGATAGCCTACAGGAAGCTCCCAAGATGAGAGAAGGCTCAGCCATATGGCTGAAACAGAAAGAGCACAGGCAAAGGGACATGTAGTGAGGCTAGGGAAGGGAAGGCCCAGGTGATACGAGGCCAGGTAGGCCATGTTAAAAAGTTTAGAATTAGTTCTAAGAATAATAGCAAACATTTAAAAGGTCTTAAGGAAGAAAGCTGCCAGGTCCTGATTTGTGCACACTAAAGATTGTTCAGGGTATAGAGGGTGGTTTGGGAGAACAGGACACGAATGCATATGGTGAAGTGGTCAGTGGTCACCTGCTGTCATCTGTCTGGACAGGAGGAGAAGGTGGTGTGGGTTAGCTTGGGGCACTGGAGACACACAGGTGAGTGAAGTCAAGGGACAATCAGATTATCAGTGCAACTAAGGGTAATCAGAGAAACTAAGATTTAGTAATTGGTTAAAGTGAGAGTGCTGGGAATGTTGAAATGTTTTACAATGTTTAAATCCCTCAAACTAAAATTTTCTTTTTTCTCGTGCCATCTCCAGTAGTGATGAACAGCTTTCTGTTTTCCTTCCTGTTAAATCACCTGCAGCATCTTCTTCAGCCTTCCCTCATGAATCCCCTTTGTGTTTTCTAAGCCTTCACGTGGCCCAGAATCAGACAGACTGTTCCTGAGAATCGCCTCACAATACCTCCTTTTAAAATGCCATGCTTAAGAACAACAAAACCAAAACCTTACTATAAATGTACTCCCCAAATAAGCTGGGATCCCTAAATTTTAACAAATGCCCTTCTTTTTTTTTTCACCTTTCCAGCTCCTACATATCCTTCAAGACACAATTCAACATTAGCCTCTTCCAGGAAGACTTCCTAGTTTAGTCAGTCAGCCATTCACAACAGTCATGCTTTGATCCACCCATCAGCCATGCACGTTTACTACCTGAGCATTGATGTGGTGTTTAATCACAAGCAACACTAAATCATCAATGACAGGATGGGACAAGGCAATCTTAGACCCTTTCTAGTCCATGAGCCTTTTGTATTCGCATGTTGTCTCTCAGACTCTAAAGTTCTCAGTTAACTTTCTGTAGGCACATGGGTTGTCTTTATTCCAGATTATCAACTGCAAGAGCAATGGGACTGTAAGTCTTTGTGGCTCCCACAGCCTCTGGCACAGTGCCAAATGACAATGAATGGGAATAGTTATGGTTGTTCCAAAGGGAATGTGGAAAGGTGGCTCAGTTTTCCTCAGCTCCACCTCCCCCTCCTCTCCCTTCCCCACCCTCTACAGCAAAGCCCCACTGGGCATCGAATAGACAGCAAAAACTGGCTATAGTAGAGTTCTCATGTCTTTAATAGACCCTGTAATTAAAGCACAGCCAATTCGCAGTCATACCAGAAGGAAAATGAATGAAAAAATCAAAGCACTCACCCAATTTCAGATCAAGAATTTTACCTATCCTTTTGCTCAAATTACTGACAAAACAAAACAAAACCCACCAAAAAACAAAACAAAAAAACCAACCCAAAACACAAAGTACTTGAGTTTTCCTTTCTTTTTCTCTTTCGATTTTTAGTGGGAACATTTATAAAGGTGTCAAAAGGCCAGGATCGAAGGGATGAAGGCAAAAGCAAAGTTTATACAGCACTGATTTACTCATTTAGTACTGACAACCACCCTGTGAAATAGATTCGATTATGAACTGTATTTTGATACAAAAGCAGATAGTTACAAAAAGTTTAAGGAGAGTGCCCAGGATCACATAGGTGGTAAGTGTCAAAGCTGAGATTTAAAATCTAAGCATCTGACCCCAAAGTCTGTGTACTTAGTATGTCAATTTCTTCTCCAGAAAAATGAGAAAGGAAGCAAAGGCTTAATCCACATCCCTGGTCATCAGCCTCTGGCTAACGGTCAGCTCACTCTCTGATGCACTGGTGTTTTTAGAGTCCAATAAGCATCCAAGGATTGTGATTCCCTGATATAAACCCTCAGTTTTTGCTAATTTTAAGGGAACTTCCACAAGTCGTGAATCAAGATACATTCAGTGACTATACTTAGGAGACCTCTCATTCTTTTCTATCCCACTAAAACTCCATACTTCATAGGATTGTAAAATCATTCCAGGGACTTGATGTTATTTTGGCCCAATCTGGAATTGGTTAGTGTAAGTTAACCCTGCAAAAGGCACACGTTCGCTGAAGGACCATGCTAGCATCTATGAACAAACCTTGGGATGGGGTTAACACCTGTTCCAGTGTTCTAACACAACCTCCTTTCTCTCTGTGCTTTGCTAGCTTGTGACCTGCAGAGCCTGGACAGGTTCGTTGCCCACATAATGCATCAGCCTGATGTCACTACAAGGCCAGCAGAATGGCAGGATTTCCTCCCTGGGTCAGGATCAACTCGCATCACCTGTGTCAATGTAACTTTACATCTAGATGAAGAAGCCCCATTTCCATGGACTGGAGTGCTAGTTTTAGAGTCTGGCAGGTATGGCTCTGGACCCAGGTCACAACTGGAACCAAGTAAGTAGGTTAAGTCCCCATGACTTGCTGCATTTGTCTATCCTTTTGTACTGGTGTGGGTGTATTGGGGTAATTGCCGTGAGGGGTGAAGTACACAATGTGTGTAGCGTTTAGAATGTGCCAGGTTGTCCTGTAAACATTTGTTGAATGAAAGCCTTTTAAACTCAGTGCTTACAGTGCCACATTCTTTCTTTGCCCTTCAGTGTTTAGACACTACTGATTAGGGGGAAACTATACTACTACTCTGCTTAACAAGGTGGGACCATTTGTAGAGAACATGAGCCGTACTTAAACATTTTCCTTACGGATAAATTAATAATCATTAATTACTGAGCTGTGGCTAGTTCCCAGGACACCTAATTTGTTCATGTCTATTTTCAGAAAAGCTTTTAGGTTCAAAAAGGAGTTGACTTCACATTTTCCCCCCCTCACAGAGAAACCACAAAGCAGTCAAGCAGGTAGCAGTGTGCTGGGGCTTTAGAAGGAGGAAATTCATTGTCGATATTGGAGGAGAAGTGTGGATAATGAGATAAGGGGAGTGATGAACCAAACAACAAGAAAAATTAAAAAGCACTTGTGGATTCTGTCTGAAGCCCTTAATTAACCACATTCTCCACAACACAGAGCCAAGCCATCTGGGCAACCCAGAAAACACAAGAGCATGTAGAGTTCAGTGACGAGTCAATGCTGGCCAAGTATTAGGTCAAGCCCCAAAGATTCTAGAAGCCCCCCAAAGCAAAAATCAAAACCATGGTGAGCTTGGAGCCAGAATGCCCTAAACTCCTAAACGTAATAAACAAGTGAATTTAATTTCCTCAAGTTTAGCACGGCAGACTAAGAAGACTGCCACAATAGCTCTAGAAGAAGGGAAGAGACGTGTACCTATGCTATTAGCACGAAATTCTCAACTTCTTCCTTAAGTAAGGCCAGCCACAAAATCATTTGCATTGCCCCGCTTCCCGCCCCCTACTGGAAGCCAGGCACCTTTGTCATCGCTCTGTGGATGAGCCCCAAATTTTCTAACCAAAGTGTTGTTTTTTTTTTTTTAACCAAAGTGTTTTATTTAAGGCCTTTATATTAGCACATCTGGGTACAATCCAAAATCTTACATCAACTTTGTGTTAGCATAAAAGCAAGGCAGGAGGTATTCCTGCTGCTTGAGGGTAGAGAACACACTGTCAGCTTGTGTTTAATCACACAGACACACCTGGCTGAAAAATGAAAATTGCAACCAAGAGTAAGATTGTTTACTGGGTACCCAGTACCATAGGCTAGAACATGGACTAACTTGTTACATCCTCATTCCAGTTCTTTAAGGAAGATATTCTTTTAACCTCATTTTATAGTTGAGGGTACTGAGGCTCAGTGAGGTTAGGTAACTTGCCTCAGGATGGTTACAAGGCTAACAGGTACTAAAGCTAGAACATAAACAAGGTCCACTGGGCTCCATGCCACCGTGTTGGTTCCTCATCCTCCACAGTGCTTACCAAGGAGAGCCAGGCTATTGCTATTTTGGGAGAATAGTTTTATTGAACTATTTAGCCTAAAGGATTAGTATGCATTAAATCCTCATAATAATGGGGTCTCAGGGTAGGAAGCTATACCATGAGTCATCTAGTCCAAGGACCCATTCTATGCTTAAAGTTCAGAAAAGGACTTCTGTACAGTTTGAAATAAGGTAATAATTTCCCAAAGAGACAGTCTTGGCATCTGGGAAAATCCCCTTATCAGATACTCTTCTCTTTTTTTTTTTAAATTAACATATAATGTATTATGTGCCCCAGGGGTACATTTCTGTGAATCATCAGGCTTACACATTTCACAGCACTTACCATAGCACATACCCTTCCCAATGTCCATAACCCAGCCACCCTATCCCTACCCCCCTATCCCCCAACAACCCTCAGTTTGTTTCATGAGTTTAGGAGTCTCTTATGGTTTATCTCCCTCCTGATCCCATCTTGTTTCATTTCTCCCCCCTCCCCCCACGACCCCCTGCCCTGCCTCTCAAATTCTTCATATCAGAAAGATCATATGATAATTGCTTTCTCTGATTGACTTATTTCACTTAGCATAATACCCTCTAGTTCCACCCACGTCATTGCAAATGGCAAGATTTCATTACTCTTGATGGCTACATAGTATTCCATTGTGTGTGTGTGTGTGTGTGTGTGTGTGTGTATACACACACACACACCACATCTTCTTTATCCATTCATCTGTTGATGGACATCTAGGTTCTTTCCATAGTTTGGCTATTGTGGACATTGCTGCTATAAACATTTGGGTACACGTGCCCCTTCAGATCACTACATTTGTATCTTTAGGGTAAATACCCAGTAGTGCAATTGCTGGGTCGTAGGGTAGCTCTATTTTCAACATTTTGAGGAACCTCCATACTATTCTCCAGAGTGGCTGCACCAGCTTGCATTTCCACCAACAGTGTAGGAGAGTTCCCCTTTCTCCGCATCCTCGCCAACATCTGCCGTTTCCTGACTTGCTAATTTTAGCCATTCTACTGGTGTGAGGTGGTATCTCACTGTGGTTTTGATTTGTATTTCTCTGATGCCAAGTGATGTTGAGCACTTTTTCATGTGTCTGTTGGCCATTTGGATGTCCTCTTTGCAGAAATGTCTGTTCATATCTTCTGCCCATTTCCTGGCTGGATTATTTGTTCTTTGGGTGTTGAGTTTGAGAAGTTCCTCCATTGCTTTTTATGCAATAGGTGTGTGTATGCTAAACTTGGTTCATACATTTGTCATATATCCTCAATTTCAGAGTTAAAAATGTGTCTAGATAGGAATCTATAAGATAAAAACATCATTTCCCGCATCTTACATTTATAATTGATAACCTTGATTATGCCTGACTCCATTTTTGATAGAAGTAGAAGGTCTCATTTGTCTTCTCATAACTGATTTTGTAAGAACACCTAGAAGTGGAATTTCACTGGGAAAAATCAAGTTTATATAACTAAGTACATAGAAATTCAAAATCATTAATGAAATAGTCTAGGTAATTAAAGAATGAAATTAAAGATGTTAACCGCCCCCCCCATAGAATTCATATCTTTAATATAAGTCATACAATATTTGGGCTCTCTTATTATAAAAACTTAAGTATCAGCATACTGTTTTGAGTTGTCTTGGTGTGAAAGAATGTAAGTTTTTTCTGGATGGACCTCTCTGGGATTTTGACCAAACCGAAGATGATTTTTCTCCCCCTCCATAATGACACTGATCAGTTTGTTTTTCCTTTAATGTGTGAATTTGGTGACTAAATATCACTAGAAGTGATTGCCTCTGAAGAGTGGGACATGGAGGTGAGGAGAGGTGAAATGGGAGCCTGCTGGGTGAGGAGAGGTGAAATGGGAGCCTGCTGGGTGAGGAGAGGTGAAATGGGTGGGGTCATAAGCTCATAGTTGTCTTTGACCTCAGCACATACGTTATTTTATATATTTTTGAAGTTTCTATGAAGAAATAATGGTTTGTGGAACAGAAGAGAAAGTCTGAAAGAGAGACAGATGGAAAGAGGTGGTGAGTCTGCAGTGCAAAAGTGTAGAGTTTAGGGGGGTGCATGTCAGGATGATAAAGTAGCCACTTACATGAACAAGCTCAAGGGAATATCATGTGAAACTCCTTCATGATGGGAAGGAGACATTGTTAGGGATTGAACTGATTAACACGAACAGCCATCATGTTCCAAGCTCTGTGTTGATAGTTGAGCCTTTCCGTCTTCCTTTCTGGGTACTGAGAGCTAAACCCTCAAGACTAAGTGACTTCCACAAAGAGAAATTATTTGCTTATTGGGACAGGAACTTGAAGTTACCTGACAAAATACTGGTCTTTCTGCACCAAGAAAAATCTGGTGGTAGTGATAGCATTACCTTGAGGGATAAGAAGTTGGAGTGAGTGTGCTAAAGGTAAGTGGAAAGGCTACATATGAGGTTCCTAAAGTGCATACCTGGGGAGAGATTGAGTCCTCTAGAAATGGACAGAACAAGAACAGAGTGGTTTATTCCCTTCTGGATGGTTGTGAGCTAGCCTTCCTTTGTAATTAAAGAAGTGCTGTTGCATCTGAGGACCTGACTTGGGAACTACTTTTGCTTAGTTGCTGTGGGATAATGAACAGGTTACTTACCCTCAGTACTCCTTAGTTCCTTTCACAGTAAAATAGTATGGTAATGTCCATGTCCAACAGTGGTTGTAGAGATCATGTGAAGACAGCTGTGTAAAAGGCTGCCTGGCTGTTGATACCGAGTGTTGATTTGTGGTTTTTTGCTCTTCATTTTGGGAGCATTTGCTACTGTCTTACTCTTTGATCAGAATAAAAGCTTTCACATGAGAAATCCATTTTATCACGGGATTTGAGTCTTCAAACTTTTGTCCAAAAATAAGGATTATAAATTCCATGATGCAGTATGCATAACAAACGTGAGAATTTAAAATGTAGTCTTTAAGGCTGTTAAAACAATTGCTTATTTAACATGGACCAAACCAGGATCAGCAAAGAGCTCAGGTTTCATGGAGAGCATAAAATTGGACAAGTTCCTGGATAAAAGGCTTATAATCTAATTAGCCAACAGGATTTCATAAATATTTATGCAAAAATCATAGGACTGGAAAAATTTTCAAGTTAAATGCAAATGTGATTTCTTAAAAAAAAAGTCCTTAACTTCCTTGTTCATCCTAACCTCTTACATGCTTTCGAAATGTCATTGAAATATTTAAAAAAAAAAATTTTAACCACTTTAGTGTGACAGGTTGTCTGTAGCTGAATGGTTGACTGGATATAAAACATTCTCCTTTGGCTATTAAGATTGTCCTTGAAAAAGAATGTCTCTCAATTTCCTTCAAGATCACTTGTGCTGCAATGAATAGCATTACACCACTTTGTTTTGGGTAATGTCACTTCATCAGCATGGTTTTTTGCCCTTGACCTACAAGAGATACAAGTGGGAGGTTTCTAACTGGATTGCATCGTCAGCTGCATATAAGTAGGATTTTCTGATCATCAGCATTGTCCACAAATGGAATAAGCTGTAAGAGTGTTTTCTTTCACTACAGATGTTCAAAACAGACTCAAATATGGTAGTTCGCATGTTACCTCAGTTGCCCTAAGATGTTCTGACTCTGGGAAACCAAAGAGTCATGTCTTAGATTAAGGAAAGTATTGAATTATTGAATAACTTTCCACAAACTTGCAAATAAGCACAACTGTCCACTGATGTCAAGCCAGGGAATAGTAGGATTTACTTACTAGGTTTACTTATTATATTTCACTACTTGTCTCCATGTACCTTGAAGACTACTGTGTTTGTACATTGTATTAATTGTATTAATATCCTTGTATTAAGGTTCGCTTGTGTGACTTCTGACAAGTTTGCGACCATTCTAAACCTCAACTTCCTTATCTATAAAAGGGGATATTAATAGTACCTGCCTTATAAGATTATGGGTATTCTTGGGCAATGCTGGAGAACTTAGCATAGCCTAGCACTTGGGAAGCATTTATAAAGAAGGAAAAATAATGTTCCCTCTACCTTTCTAGGTTCTCCTCACTCCCCACTATAATAAAAAACAGAGTAAAGGGAGAGAAACAAACACAAGTTTAATAACCCTGGGGTGGTGGGTGGTACAGTCAGTTAAGCATCTGACTCTTGGTTTGAGCTTAGGTCTGATCCTGTGGTTGTGGGATAGAGCCCTCCATCGGGCTCCATGCTCAGCACAGTCTGCTTGAGATTTTCTCTCCCTCTCTATCTGCTCCTCTGTGTTCTCTCTCTCTCTCAAATAAATAAATCTTGTTTAAAAAAGGTTTTTTTTTTTTTTAAGGATTTTATTTATTTGTCAGAGAGAGAGCTCACACAAGCAAGGGGAGTAGCAGGCAGAGGGAGAAGCAGTCTCCCCACTGATCAAGGAGCCCAATGTGGGACTCAATCTCAGGATCCTGGGATGGTGACCTGAGCCAAAGGCAGATGCTTAACCAACTGAGCCACCCAGGTGTCGCTAAAAAGAAAGAAAAGAAAAGAAAAAGTTTAATAACCTGTGTACCTCCTGTATACATGGGAGAGACTCAGGAAAACTGAGTAACTCCCTGAAATGACCCAAGCCACTACCTTAAATGCCATTTCCCGTTAAAGACAAAAGAAAGATGTAAGGGCCAGGGAGGGGGGGGCAGTTATGGGAGGTACCCAGTACCCTGTAGTAAATAAGGCTAAGGTCGTTAAGCACATTGAAGTCCTTGCTTTCTCCATTGACAAGCGTTTCTATAAATTTAGTCCTCCTTCTCTTCCCATATAGAGAGGGAGACACCCTTACAAATGGAGAGTTTCCTTATAAATGTAAATGTCCCTTACAAAAAGGTAACTTCTGCTTGGTCTCCAGAGCTTCTCCCATGCCTGGTGTTTCTTAAAAATAGCCAGCTCAAGATAATTCTTATGCCAAAAAGTCATATTTGGGGTGGCAAATTCTCCCCTTCACATTCAAAAATATAAATTACTTATTAAATGGAAAAGAGAAGAGTGTCTGCATAAATCAATGGAACAGAATAGAGAGCCCAGAAATGGATCCCCAACTCTATGGTCAACTAATCTTCGAAATATTCAATGGAAATTCGAATATTCAATGGAAAAAAGACAGTCTCTTCAACAAATGGTGTTGGGAAATTGGACAGCCACATGCAGAAGAATGAAACTGGACCATCTCCTTACACCACACACAAAAATAGACTCGAAATGGATGAAAGACCACAATGTGAGAAATCCTTGAGGAGAACACAGGCAGCAAGAGAACACAGGCAGCAACCTCTTCAACCTCAGCTGCAGCAACTTCTTCCTAGAAACATCACCAAAGGCAAGGGAAGCAAGGGCAAAAATGAACTATTGGGACTTCATCAAGATCAAAAGCTTTTGCACAGCAAAGGAAACTGACAGAATGGAAGAATATATTCGCAAACGACATATTAGATCAAGGGCTAGTATCCAAAATCTATAAAGAACTTCTCAAACTCAACACCCAAAGAACAAATAATCCAGTCAAGAAATGGGCAGAAGATATGAACAGACATTTCTGCAAAGAGGACATCCAAATGGCCAACAGACACATGAAAAAGTGCTCAACATCACTCAGCATCAGAGAAATACAAATCAAAACCACAGTGAGATACCACCTCACACCAGTTAGAAT
>CM052892.1:26083941-26148628 GCA_028534135.1 Potos flavus
CTACACTGTTGGTGGGAATGCAAGCTGGTGCAGCCACTCTGGAGAATAGTATGGAGGTTCCTCAAAATGTTGAAAATAGAGCTACCCTACGACCCAGCAATTGCACTACTGGGTATTTACCCTAAAGATACAAATGTAGTGATCTGAAGGGGCACGTGTACCCAAATGTTTATAGCAGCAATGTCCACAGTAGCCAAACTATGGAAAGAACCTAGATGTCCATCAACAGATGAACAGATAAAGAAGATATGGTATATATATACAATGGAATACTATGCAGCCATCAAGAGAAATGAAATCTTACCATTTGCAACGACGTGGATGGAACTAGAGGGTAGTGAAATAAATCAATCAGAGAAAGACAATTATCATATGATCTCTCTGATATGAAGAATTTGCGAGGCAGGGTGGAGGGTCATGGGGGGTGGGGAAGGGAAATGAAACAAGATAGGATCAGGAAGGAGAAAAACCATAAGAGACTCCTAAACTCATGAAACAAACTGAGGGTGGCTGGGGGGTAGAGACAGTTTGGATAGGGTGGCTGGGTTATGGACATTGGGAGGGTATATGCTATGCTAAGTGCTGTGAAATGTGTAAGCCTAATGATTCACAGACATGTACCCTGGGGCAAATAATACATTGTATGTTAATAAAAAAATAAAAGAAAAAAGAAAAGAAAAAAAAAGAAAGAAAAAAGGGACTGGAGGAAGAGTCCATTCAATTCCATGCTTCCTGTTCACTCAGCAGGAAAGTCAGTCTTCCAGGCTAGAGTGGCTGTTCCTGCCAAGCACACATCACTTGAGCCTTACTACTTCAACTGATGTAGCCCAACTCCCGACTCTGCAGTACCTACAACATCCCTTTACCTGGGGACATTTTACCTGAAGCAAAGAATAATGGCTCAGCTATCTGCAATGCAGGCTGGAACTACCAGGAAATTAAAACTCTTGGCCTCTGGCCTTTTACCTTAACTCAGCCTCAAGGACTTCCTGTGGTAGAGTAGATTTTTGCTATAGTGTTATTTATAGCTAGAGATTCTTTATATTAGATTCTGACTTTGTTATTTGGGAGTAGAGCCCCCAGATATTTTTGATCATCAGTTAGGTTTGAGAACCACTGCTTTTTCCAAATTCAAGTTATTTTTATATAAATATATTGACTACATTCCTAGGTTAGAGCAAGGTGAATGGTGTGATGACTGTCAACATCGATGCCTTGAAACTAAAATGAAAACCTTTCAACACTCTGCAGTGTCCTGTTTACTTAGTTATTCAACATTTACTCATCGCCTACTAGATTCCTGACCTGTGTACTAAGGATATAAAGATGAATAATAATCATCCCAGTCCTCGAGGAGCTTTGGCTAAAGGGGAAGTAGATAAGCAAACAGATAAATCACAATACAATGTGAAATATGCTATTAAAACATTTTTATTGGGGTGCCTGGGTGGCTCAATCAGTTAAGCATTCAACTCTTGATTTCAGCTCAGGTCTTGATCTCAGGGTTGTGAGTTTAAGCCCTGCATTGGGCTCCATGCTGAGCATGAAGCCTACTTTAAAAAAAAAATGTTTTTTATCACATGTCATAATAGCATACATTGTCATGTGGGGGGAAATTGGACATTAACCTTTAGTTCATTCATTTATTTCCATAATACTTAGCAGAGCCAGGCCCTTTACTTTTATTCTCAAAATATATTTTTATCATAACAAAGTAATACATGATAATTTCCAAAGAAAAAAAACAAACAAAAACCAAAACTTGCCTAGGGGATCTAGGCAGGATGGCAAAAGAGTGGGAGACTCCGTTTCAACTGGTCTCCTGAATTTAGCTAGATATCTACCAAGCCACTCGGAACACCCAGGAAATTAGCCTGAGATTATATGTCTGGATCTCTATGGAATCAGAGGATCGTCAGTCGAGTGGTACAAAGGATGGAGTTGTGATTGCATGGACAGATATTGGAGGATAAACGGAAAGGGGAGGGAGCCACAAGAAGCAAGCCACTGGAAAGTAATACCCTAGTGCAAAAGTGCCCTGCATCTGGAGACCAGCAATAGCTTGGAGACCGGTGGTGGCGGGACAGGGAGGGACTGATAACGGTGCTCAAACAGAACACAGGGGCTTAAGGGGCAAATGTTGGGGCCCCAGGGCAGCAGGCACAGACCCGAGACCATGGATTCCAGGGCTGGCTGCCACTGCCACCTGTGCCCGAGGACCTGGGGGCCGGACGCTGCCCTCGCTGCCGCTGCTGCTGCTGTCCGAGCCAGAGAAGACCTGGCTTGGACCTGTGACCACAGACCCGGGGGCTGGCCACCACCACCGCTGGGGCCTGGGCCACCCAGACTGGGATCGCTCATCGTTTTGGTGGTAGAGGGATCAGGGACAAGCGGGAGCTGGGGTCCACCACTGAGAGGATTGCTGGGGGCTTGCACTGCCTGTGGGAGGCTGTGGTTTTCAGCAGCACTTACAGAGGGGGAGACTGTGTGTTCTGGAGGGTTCAGAGAGGAGCAGATTGTGGCTTCTCTCCTCTGGGGTGGAGGTCTGGATGAGGACATTTTCCTTTGCTCTGACCTTCTGAAAAGGCGTGAAAAGCCACCAGAGAACAAAAGCATGTTTCCACAGAGCCCAGCCCCTTGATAGGGGTCCTCCCCCAGAAGACAAGCTGGAAGAACAAGAGGACAACAACTCCAGGGTCCCCATAAAACTGCAAAACCCCAACGCCAGGGGAAAATAGTATACTGAACTCTTGGTGTTGCCTCACAGCCTGTGTATTTCTTAGATATAACTTTTCTCTCTCTCTCTTTTTTAAATTCTTTCTCATGTTTCTTTTGCTTTTTTTTTTTACCTGCTTATCATTTCAACTAGACATTTAATACAACATATTCCATAGTAACTTTTTAACTTGAACTTTTTCACACATATACTTTTCTTTTTCTTTATATACATATATATATAGATAGATACAAGCTTCAATGTAGTCCTTTTTTCCCTATTCAATACAACCTTTATATATATACACCAGTTTTAATTTCCCTGTATCTTTGGGAAGTAGTGTTCTCTAACAAAGAGAACAAAATATACCCAGGAAGAACTGAAACACCCTACCTTGCCCACATCGAGGGGTTATAGCTACCTTCCCTTCATCCCACCCTTCCCTTTTTTTGGTGGGTTTTTTGGTTTATTGGTTTGGTTTTGTGTTTGTACTTTATAAATCTTATTTTTAGGTTTCATTTTGGCTGGGTTTTTTTGGTGGTGGCTTCCAGTTGCTCCAAAGTTTCCCAGGGTGCACCTTGCCTGGATTGTGGTTGATATTTTCGACTGTACATCCCCTCAACCATAACTCAACAGAATGACTAGGAGGAGGAACTCCCAACAAAGAAAAGACCCAGGGACAATGGCCTCTCTCGCAGATCTAATGGATATGGATATAAGTAAGATGTCAGAAATAGACTTCAGGGTAACAGTTATGAAGACAATAGCTGGGCTGGAGAAAACCATTAACAGCAACACAGATTCTCTAAGGGCAGAAATGAGAGCTAATCAGACCAAACTTAAAAATGTTATAAATGAGATGCATTGTAAACTAGATACTCTAACAGCTAGGGTAAATGAGGCAGAAAACAAATTAGTGATCTAGAAGACAAACTGACAGAAAGGAAGGAACAAGAGGAGGCCTGGAACAAACACCTTAAAATCTATGAAAACAGATTTAGAGAAATAAAAGACGCCATGAAACATTCCACTGTCAGAATTATTGGGATCCCTGAGGGGGTAGAGAAGAGAGGACTAGAAGATATATTTGAGCAAACTGCAGCGAAGAACTTCCCCAATCTGGGGAATGAACCAAGTATTCATGTCCTAGAGGCAGAGAGGACCCCAAGAGCAAGAAGAACAGACCAATGTCCAGGCATATAATAATAAAACTCGCAATCTCAGAACCAAGGAAACCATCTTAAGGGCAGTTAGGGGGAAGAGATTCCTTATGTATAGAGGGAGGAACGTCAGAATAATGTCAGCCCTGTCCACAGAGACCTGGCAAGACAAAAAGGGCTGGCAAGATATATTCAGGGTACTAAATGAGAAGAACATGCGGCCAAGAATACTTTATCAGGCAAGGCTGTCATTCAGAACAGATGGAGAGATAAAGAGCTTCCAGGACCAGCAGAAACTGAAAGAATATGTGACCCCTAAGCTGGCCCTGCAAGAAATATTAAGGGGGTTCTATAAAAGGAGAAAGACCCCAAGAGTGATATAGAACAGAAACTTACAGATACAATCTATAAAAACAAGGACTTCACAGGCAACGTGATGACAATGAAATCATATCTTTCAATAATCTCTCAGTGTGAATGGCCTATATGTTCCCATGAAATGGCTCAAGGTTGCAGATTGGATAAAAAGACAGGACCTATCTATACGGCATCTATAAGAGACTCATTTTGAACATAAAGATACATCTAGGCTGAAAGTGAAGAGATGGAGAACCATTTTCCATGCCAACAAACCTCACAAGAAAGCTGGGGTAGCAATTTTCAAATTGGGCAAATTAGATTTTAAGCTAAAGACTATAGTTAGAGATACGGAATGACACTATATCATTCTTAAAGGGTCTATCCAACAAGAGACTCTAAAAATTGTAAATCTATGCCCCCAACATGGGAGTAGCCAACTACATAAGCCACTGTTAACCAAAATAGACATATTGATAATAACACATTAATAGTAGCAGACCGCAACACTCCAATCTCAGCAATAGACAGATCATCTAAGCAGAAAATCAACAAAAAAACAAGAGCTTTAAATGACACACGGGACTAGATGGACCTCATAGAAATATACAGAACATTCCACCCTAAAACAGCACAATACTCATTCTTCTTGAGTGCACATGGAACTTTCTCCAGAAGAGACCACATACTGGGTCACAAATCAGGTCTCAACTGATACCAAAAGACTGAGATTATTTCCTGCATATTCTCAGACCACAATGCTTTGAAACTGGAACTCAATCACAAGAAAAAATTTGGAAGAAATTCAAACACTTGGAAGCTAAAGACCATCCTGCTTAAGAATGTTTGGATCAACCAGGAAATCAAAGAACTTAAACAATTCATGGAAACTAAGGAGAATGAAAATATATCGGTTTAAAACCTATGGGATACTGCAAAGGTGGTCCTAAGGGGGAAATACATAGCCATTTAAGCCTCACTCAAAAAAATTGAAAAATCCCAAATTTGCCAACTTTACACCTTAAAGAACTGGAGAAAAAACAACAAATGATGCCTAAGCCATGCATGAGAAGAGAAATAATTAAGATTAGAGCAGAGATCAATGAATTAGAAACCAGAAATATAGTGGAGCAGATCAACAAAACTAGAAGCTGGTTCTTTGAAAGAATTAATAAGATCAATAAACCACTGGCCAGACTTAGCCAAAAGAAAAGAGAAAGGACTCAAATTAATAAAAATATGAATGAAAGGGGAGAGATCACAACTAATACCAAGGAAATAGAAACAATCCTCAGAAATTATTATCAACAGCTATATAACAGTAAGTTAAGCAACCTAGAAGAAATGGATGCATTCCTGGAAACCTATAAATTACCAAAATGAAACAAGAAGAAACAGACAACATGAATAGACCTATAACCAGTAACGAGATTGAAGCAGTGACCAAAAACCTCCCAAAAAACAAGTCCAGGACCTGATGGATTCTCTGTGGAATTCTACCAAACATCCACAGAAGAAATAACACTTATTCTCCTGAAGCTATTTCAAAAAATAGAAACAGAAGGAAAACTTCCAGACTCTTTCTATGAGGCCAGCATAACCTTGATCCCCAAACCAGGCAAAGACTCCAACAAAAAGGAGAATTTCAGACCAATATCCCTGATGAATATGGATGCCAAAATTCTCACAAGACCCTAGCTAATAAGATCCAACAGTACATTAAAAGGATTATCCATCGTGACCAGGTGGGATTTATCCCTGGGATGCAAAGGTGGTTCAACATTTGCAAATCAATGTGATAGAACACATTAATAAGAAGAGAGAGAAGAACCATGGCCCTCTCAATTGATGCAGAAAAAGCATTTGACAAAATACAACATCCTTTCCCGATTAAAACTTTTCAGAGTATAGGGATAGAGGGAATATTCCTCAATTTCATGAAAACCATCTATGAAAAGCCAATAGCAAATATCATTCTCAATGGGGAAAAGCTGAGAGCCTTTCCCTTAAAATCAGTATCACCACAAGGATGCCCACTCTCATCACTATTATTCAACATAGTACTAGAAGTCACAGCAACAGCCATCAGACAACAAAAAGAAATAAAACGTATTCAGATTGGCAAAGAAGAAGTCAAACTCTCTCTCTTCACAGATGACATGATACTTTATGTGGAAAACCCAAAAGACTCCACCTCTAAATTACTAGAACTCATACAGCAATTCACTATTGTGGCAGGATACAAAATCAGTGCACAGAAATCAGTTGCTTTCCTATATACTAACAATGTAAGTGTAGAAAGAGAAATTAGGAAATCGATTCCATTTACAATAGCACCAAAAACTATAAGATACTTTGAAATAAACCTAACCAAGGAGGTGAAGGAAGTTTCTAGAGTTTCTGTACTCTAGAAACCACAGAACTCTTATGAAAGAAATTGAAGAAGACACAAAAAGATAGAAAAACATTCCATCCTCATGGATCAGAAGAATAAACATTGTTAAAATGTCTATGCTGCCCAGAGCAATCTATACTTTCAATGCCATCCCAATCAAAATACCAATGGCATTTTTCAATGTGCTGGAACAAACAATCCTAAAATCTGAATGTAACCAGAAAAGACCCCGAATTGCCAAGGAAATGTTGAAAAAGAAAAACAAAGCTGGGGGCATCACGTTGCCTGATTTCAAGCTATATTGCAAAGCTGTGATCACCAAGACAGCATGGTACTGGCACAAAAACAGGCACATAGATCAATGGAACAGAATAGAGAGCCCAGATATGGACCCTCAATTCTATGGTCAACTAATCTTCAGCAAAGCAGGAAAAAATATCCAATGGAAAAAAGACAGTCTCTTCAATAAATGGTGCTGGGAAAATTGGACAGCTACATACAGAAGAATGAAACTGGACCATTCTCTTACACCATACACAAAGATAAACTCTACATGGATGAAAGACTTCAACGTGAGACAGGAATCCATCAAAATCCTAGAGGAGAACATAGTCAGTAACCTCTTTGACATTGGCCACAGCAACTGCTTTCAAGACACGTCTCCAAAGGCAAGGTAAACAAAAGCAAAAATGAACTTTTGGGACTTCATCAAGATAAAAAGCTTCTGCACAGCAAAGGAAACAGTCAACAAAACAAAGAGGCAACTGACAGAATGGGAGAAGATATTTGCAAATGACACTACAGATAAAGGGCTAATATCCAAGTTCTATAAAGAACTCCTCAAACTCAACACCCAAAAAACAAATAATCAAGTCAAAAAATGGGTAGAAGACATGAACAGACACTTCTCCAAAGAAGACATACAAATGGCTAATAGACACATGAAAAAATGTTCATCATCATTAGCCATCAGGGAAATTCAAATCAAAACCACATTGAGATACCATCTTACACTAGTTAGAATGGCAAAAATTGACAAGGCAAGAAACAACAAATGTTGGAAGGTTGTGGAGAAAGTGGAACCGTCTTACATTGTTGGTGGGAATGCAAGGTGGTACAACCACTTTGGAAAATAGTGTGGAGGTTCCTCAAAAAGTTAAAAATATAGCTACCCTATGACCCAGGAATTGCACTACTGGTTATTTACCCCAAAGATACAGACATAGTGAAAAGAAGAGCCACATGCACTCCAGTGTTCATAGCAGCAATGTCCACAATAGCCAAACTGTGGAAAGAGCCAAGATGCCCTTCAACAGATGAATGGATAAAGAAGATGTGGTCCATATATACAATGGAATATTACTCAGCCATCAGAAAGGATGAATACCCAACTTTTGCATCAACATGGATGGGACTGGAGTAGATTATGCTAAGTGAAATAAGTCAAACAGAGAAAGTCAATTATCATATGGTTTCACTTATGTGTGGAACATAAGGAATAGCATGGAGGACATTGGGAGAAGGAAGGGAAAAATGAAGGTGGGTAATCAGAGGGGGAGATGAACCATAAGAGACTGTGGACTCTGGGAAACAAACTGAGTGTTTTGGAGGGGAGGGGTATTGGAGGGATGGGTTGGCCCGGTAATGGGTATTAAGGAGGGTGCATATTGCATGGACCACTGGGTGTTATACACAAACAATGAATAATGGAACACTACATCAAAAACCAATGATGTATTGTATGGTGACTAACATAACATAATAAAAAAAAAAATAAAGTTAGCCTAACGTGCAAAAAAAACCACACCAAAAACAAAAACAAAAATGAGTCTCAGAAGCAGCCCTCAACCAATGTCTGATGGTAGCTGGGATAAAAATAGCCTAGCTCCGCCTCCCCTTCAATGAGAAAACTGAGGCATACATTTTACAGTTTCCCAGACTTTCCCCATAGGGTTAAGCTCTAGTCACTCAGTGGTAGTTGGCTTGAGTTTATCCTTTATTGGCTATCTTCCTCTCCTGTCCCACTTCCCCACTCCCCTACTACTATTTTCTGTGTTTCCCAAAGAAACTACTTGTATTTGCCTTCTTATCTCACAGCATGTTTCTAAAGACATCCAAACTAAAATGAAGCCCGGTTCCTTCACTTGAGCTCTGGTCCTATCATGTCCCACCTCCCCTCCACTGGTTTCTTCTTCCTCCTAGGAGCCAACCTTCTCTTGATCTATGAAGAAACCCTCTTGTATCCCTTTCTAGTTATCTTCCTAAGTCTCCCTTCCTTTTTCCTTTGCACCCAATTTAAGAGTGCTCTATAGGTTTTAATTTTCTCATCTTTATCAATTGTAACCTGGCTTTTTATCCATCTCTGTCTCTATTGATGCTCTTTTCACCAAATGTCAACAGTGACTTTCTAAATGCCAAACCTAACAAGTTTCTGTCCCGACTTTCATTTCTCTGAATTGCAGAAACCACCTTTTTAAAATTTCATTTAACCTTGACTTCTGGGACATCACCCTCTTGATTTTCGTCTTATATTTCTGGCTACCGTTTTCAGTCTGCTTTCCTGAATTCTATTCCTCCGCTAAACTTCTACTTAAATGTTCATGCTTCCCAGGATTCTCTTCTCAGACTTCTCTTTTCCCCACATACACTTTTTTTGGGGTAATTTCATTTATCCTCATGGTCTTCACCATCAAAATATGCTAACAATGCTCAAACCCACATCTTCAGGATTGACCACTCTTCTGAATTTAGTCACATATCCTCCACTCCATTGGACATTTGCTGAATGTTTGCAGGCATCTAAATTTCATGCATTAAATACTGAACTCATGAATTTTAACCTAAATCTCTTGTAATCTGCATCTTAGTGAAATCTCCATATGCTCAATCACCCCATTCTTTTTCTTGGGGATTATGACCTAGCAATTAACAAGTCCTGGGAATTTTGCCTCTTAAATATTTCTCAAATGCATTCTCTCCTTTCCGTCTCCATTATCACAGAAAAAAAAAAAAAAATCAAGTTAGGTGAGGACCAAAAGTGTAAATTGAATTAGGTATATTTAGATTTTGGCATTTTACTTTATCATTGGGTTCTTTATCTCCAGGCTTTATTTTACTCATCAATCCATCCTTAAGACTGCCACCAAATGATCTTTCTGTAATAAGTGGGACCATGTCAACAACGTCAGGCTCATCAGTGCATAAAACAAAGTTCAAGCTTCTTTAGGTGTCTTTAAGGGACCCTTATTATCGTAAAGGCTATTGTTTGCCATTTAGAATCACAGTCAGTTGTCTGCAAATACTAGGCAGTGGTTCTCTTTTGTTTTTTGAACTCCAGCTATTTAGTCTGTCTGGAAAGCCTTACTCTCTCCTTATCTGCCCACTGACAGCCTATTCATTCAATAAAACTTCCATTGGTCTCCCCTGTGTGTGCTTTCCAAACTCTACAAGACAGAATTAATCATTAAGTCTTTGGCACTACTTACGTTCCTTGTATATAACTCCTCTTTTGTGTGCGTGTGTCATACCAAGTTCTTGTTTACTCTATTTGTTTACTTCTATGGCTATCTCTGTTACTAGATGGAAAACCTGTCCCCAACCACAACAAACTCAGAGCTCTCATCAAAATGCTAATAGTAGGGCTTATTTACAATTTTGAAATACTTTATGTACTTGTAATTAGTTGACCATTATGTTTTGAAATTCCACCTTCCCTTCTAGACTATCTATCCCAGGAGGGCAAGGTCAGTGTCCTTTTGTTCACTTCTAGAACCCCAGTACCAAGCGTTGTGTCTGTCAGAGGAAGTATTTAATAAATATTTGTGGACTAACTGGCTTACTCTTTGAAGACAGGGCCCACATTTTAGTCTTCTTACCCTAGTTCATAATAGTGCCCAGAAGAGATACGAATAAATGTTAATCTGAATGCCAGTTCCTTTCCAAACAGCATGGAAAATAAGCAAATAGAGTGCTTTCTGACAGTTAGGAAATCTCATCTTAACATAATTTTGCACTTCTTCCTGTTCATCATTATTTTGGACATATCATTAAATCAAGAAATCCAGTGGTGAGTTAAACCAGGGTTGGCAAGCAGATTGCTTTTGTCATGCCATCTTAAGTACATTTATAGTAGATGCTTTCAGTTTTATTTTGGGAAAGATTCTGAGGCCATGTGTGATTTCACTGCAAAGTATACAAAGATGAATTAGCACTCAATCATGGACTCAGCAAGGAAGGAATAGCAGCATATGTGCTACATAGTTGCCATTCCTTTGTAAACCAAGCAGGGAGCTGACAAATAGTACAGCCACACAAAAGGCTTCCCTGGTACACGGTCAAACATTCGTCCACAATGTCTGGGAACCTGACAATTAGCCGATTACTTACTAGGATGTTGCTCTGCTAGATGGTCTGACTGTACAATATTTTAAAGCAACAAGTCCTTAACTCTTATTTCTCCAACAGTTAATATCTTCCTCTGATTAAAGAACATGAACATATTTTTCCTTTTAAAAGGAGTACAAATATTTGAAACCAAATAACTAAAAAAGTTTTTGGGTATTCCAGCCAGTAAGTTTCTTAGGATGACTCAGATTCATACAAATTCTGTTCTGTGGTGAATATTACCACCCGATATTTAAATACTGTTTTATAATCTTTTTTTTTTTTTTTTAGATTTTATTTATTTATTTGACACAGAGAGAGAGATAGCGAGAGAGGAAACACAGCTGGGGGAGTGGGAGAGGGAGAAGCAGACTTTTCCCTGAGCAGAGAGCCCAATGCGGGGCTCCATCCCAGGACGCTGGGATCATGACCTGAGCCAAAGGCAGACGCTTAATGACTGAGCCACCCAGGTACCCCGCGGTCTTATATTCTTAAAGTTGTTTCACATCCATTGTTCCACATTGTTCCAGAATTACACAAACAACTCATAATGGTAACAAATACCTATTACCTTGGTGTTATCTAATTCATAGAATATTTTCTATCAGCCACACATGGCTTTCTTTTCATCTAATTTGACCTTTCAAAACATACCATCTGGACCTTTACTTAAAGATGTAAAGGTGTTTCCATTTTATTCTCTAAAATACTACACACACACAAAAACCTATTAAAGAAAAAAAATTCCATTTAGTTGGAAAGGCAATGCTGAGCCAACTATGAAGCACAGGCCACCAGTATGGTGAAATCCTCAGAACTCAAGTGGAAGGCAGATTTTACCAAGAGCAAGAGCTACTGCCCTGAAGGTCCATTGAAAAGTTATTGTGTTTGAAGCGATGAGATATGGGGGCACAGGCAGGTCATAAAGAAAGCAGGGTATGTCCCCACAGATCTGCAGGCATGAGGATCTGAAAAGGAGCCAAAGTTGAGTGGTTCTTGCTATGGTCCACAGCACAACCATTGAGTTGAAAGAGATGGTCAAAAGAATAGGGTGATAGATGGATAAGAAGCAGCGATCCTCAGATCATGACTCCCGACAACCTCTGACTTATATTTTGCTAAGAACCACACCAGCCTTCTGAATAATAAAAATTGAAGTCAGGTGCTTGTTTTGCAAGATAAACACAAAACAACAGATTTTGTGAAAATGTGTTTGAGACAACAAAGCTCAACCAAAACTGTGTAATGTTCCCAATTCACAGCCTTTCAGTCCACTCAAATAATCTTCTGAAACTAGCAGCCCAAGTCAAGGATAACTAATAATAAAAAAGCCACCTACTGGCCTATGCATAAGAGCTACAAAACCAAAAACCAAAACCCCACAAAAGAAAAAAATTAGATCAACGCCATGTAACAGAAAGAGAACAATCCAATAAAAAAGGAAGGATTTGGACAGATCTCAGTAGATGTGCAAATATCACAGAGAGCTGTAGAAAGAGCTCAAAGAGGAGATACAGGATTTCAAACAGACGATTATTACTGAGTCCATAGGAGGTAAAAAGAATTGGCAGCACTCAAAGAAATGCAAAAGAAAAATAAAAGCATGACAAACAAAAGCCTTATTAAAAGCAAAAATATAAAATAAACACAGCTGAAAAGCCAGAGATACAGTGGAGAGGCTTGAAATGACATAAGACAAGATAAGAAAGAACAAAGATATTAACATGATTATAAGGAAGATAAGAGATGAAGGCAAAGGACATCTGACATACCTACAACTGATTCCTAAAAGAGAGAACAGGACAAAAAAAAAAAAAAAAGGATAAAAATAGTCATAGATATAACAGAAGAAAACAATCCTGGATTAAAGATTTGAAACTGCAGATAAAAAAGACATACCCTTTCCTAAGAATACCTGATAAAGTACTGGAGAAGTAGAACTCCAAAGATAAAAAAAAGTCCTATACGCGGTAACTGGCACTTGAGCCAGGCTTTGAGTTACAGATAGACTTGGACATTCGGGATGAACAGAGAAAGCCTGCCAAGCAGGGGGAATGGTGGGGAGGAAGGCAAAGAAGTGAGTAAAATTCTGGATATGTCCTGGAATAGAGAATGTTGGGTATGGCATCTAGACAGTAGGGTAGGAGGAGTCTCTGTGGGACCCATGGCAGGTCAGACTAAGGAGGTGGAGTTTCATTCTGTGATCAGTGAGGTGCTATTTAGTCAACATAGAGTAAAACCAACATTGTGCTTAGGGAAGATTAATCTGGCAGAAAATCTTTAAGATGAGTAATGGGCCACAGGCAGGGTGCCATTTACAAGGTGAATAAAGGGTTTGGCGAAAGACTGGGAGAGCTTGGCCTGACATAATGGAAGTAGAAAAGGAGAGCTGGAGAGAATCCATTCCTGGAGGAGAGGCAATAGAGAACCGACTTTGGCAAACAGCTAAAAATGAAAATGAGGAGAGAAAGTGGGGGTGGAAGGGTGGGATCCTAACTTCAGGTGGTTAATTGGTTGTTGCTGGCAATTTCCTCATTGTTAAAGACTTTCTAGCACTGTACATGCAAATAGTTTCATTAATGAGGCAAATGAGCCCAGGGAAGGGCTTAACTTAAAGTAGGATAACCAGGAGCACCTAAGTATCTCCTAATCTAGAGCTGAGTCCTCTGGCAATAAAATACAGGAGTGGAGAAAAGATCAGGGGCATTTACTGATTGAGGGCCCAAGGGAAGTCCCTGATGAGAATGGAAAACACACAACCGCCTTCATAGTTATACCAAGGGGGGGACCCTGGGCACCTCGGACTCCGTCCAGTCCACTCGAAGCAGAGGTCACTTAGAGATTTCAAGGTGGGTTGTCACACAGGTGTAGAACTCTCTCTTAACGCCCACTGTCAGCTTAATAGGCCTCCCAACCCGACTGCAGAATGTCCTGAGCCAAGAAAAAGATGGTGTCTCAGATTTGGCTATCTTAAGAATGGGCTTTGGGGTCAAAACATATCTGGGCTTAAATTCCATTTCTGTCACTTACTTAGTGATACTAAGCAAGGGATTTAACTTCCCTGAGCTAGGCTTGGATATTCATGTCTCACAGGGTTCTGGTGGGGATTTCACAAGGTAATTAGTAAAGTGGATAACAAAACACCTGCAACACAAACGCTCAGCAAACGGGTACCTGGCTCCCCTCACCCCACACTCCCAGTGTACCTGCTGTCCCAGCTGCTGGTTTCCTGAAAAATCACCTCCAATTTCCGAAACTACATCTTCTGTCTGTTCCCTCTATGTCCTCCTTTCTCAACCCTTCCTTCCGTGGAACTCCTCTTTGTCCTGTTTCTTGAGAATGCAGGCTTTTCTCCTCCTTCTAAATTTTGCTTTTTGTTCCTCTTTGTTGTCAAGTGTCATTCTCTTTAAGCTTCTTCCTATTCTGCTCCTCCCGCTTCAGTAGTTAGAACGAAAAAGACTCAGAAGGAGGCAAAAAGGCACTTAGTACAGACCTCCTTCTTGATCTGTAGAGCAGTCCTGAATATTTCACCCTAGTATTATGAAGAAATGGATGCCAAAAGGGACTATTTTTCTGAAGCCCGCCCAAAGACAGAAAACCATGGTAATTCCTACAGAAAGCCCTCACTGTGGAGGAATATGAGACATTCCTCAGAAATTATAAATATACAGACATTGGAAATATACTAGACCACTAGGCACTGGGTAAGATTCTGCTTGGACCCACAGAGAACAACTTTTGAGTGAAGTTCACATGAGGCCATTGAACCAACCAGTAGCTAATTCCAAGCACAGCGCCTCTTTTGTGGGGTGAGGCTGGAAGCCACTCCCAGCCCCCCAGGCAGCTCCCATTTATTTCTGAAGGTATCAGGTGGCTGGGCCGGGACCACACCGTCAGAACTGCTGAGGAGGGTTTTTGCCCAACATGATCTTACAACATCCAGTCATTTCTCAAGCAACATAAATCAGAATCAAAAGTCTTTTTGAAAATTCTTAATGCCATGTGGAGGTGAAACAAGGCTTGGAAAAAAAGTCACAAAATATCAATGTCAACAAACAAAGCACATGTTAATACCATGTGTTTTGGCAGCATTTTAAGTTTCTTGGAGGCTGGGACCTTTCCTGATGACTCTAGGTCTGTCAACACTGGGGGCTCAGGACTCAATATGCTGTTTTGGGGGAGGGAAAGATTAGGGAGAGACCATTTTGTTAATGGCTCCCCAGGCCCCTTCTAGGGTTTAAGGGAACTCTAAGTCTCACACTTGGAAACTTTCACCAGGTTATTTAGCTATGCTTTTACTGACAATGCTTTCCTGGTTTCTGAAATTCCCAGGCAATCCAAGAGACGACAGGATATAGAACACCCAGAATTTCAAGCATTCTCCCTTTCTGCATAATAAATAGATCTCTAAAATCGGTCTGGGTTGGTGGATGGGCTAGTTAGGGGGCTCTTCTGAGGGACTTTCACTTTCTGCCCCATGGACTCCTGTCCAACAAGGCTTAACTTTGGCATATTATCAGGTATTCTTCCTACTCCTTTATTTCTGACTCTGCCCCGAGGGGCCTTCTCTGATCATCATCAGCATCCAGGTACCTGACTAGTCATGTGTCAATAAACATTTATGGAGCATCTGTTATGTACCACAGCCTGTGCTGGTCACTGGGGGTACAGAGATGAATAAACCATATTTCCTCAAAGCAAGGGACAGAGAATTACGTTATGCTGTGAGAAATCAAGAGCTATAAAGACAGTGCTTTGGGAGCCCAGAGGAAGCAGTAATTAATTTTTCCCAAATGGTGGGACAAGGGAAGGATTGCCAGAGGCGGTTGTGTTCAGGCAGGGACTCGAAGGGAAAGGATGTCACCATGGAGAGAAAGGAAGGGTATTCACGACGAGGAAAACAGCCTGAGCAGAGGTAATAGATGAGAAGGTACTTGGCATGTTGAAAATGCTGCAGGTGGTTGGATTGGCTAGCACACGGTTTCTGTAAGTGCTTTATGAGGGGGTGGAAAAGTGAAATTGGAAATAGGCTGGCTTAGTTTATGAAGGAGTTAGCACAGTGTTCTTCAGGCCAGTGGTTTTCAAAGGGTGGTCTCCAGACCATGGGCATCAACTGGAAACTTGTTAGAAATGCAGATTCTCAGGCTCCACCCCTGACCTACTGTACCAGAAACTAGGAGTAGTGAGTTGAGGAGAATGAGGGAAGGAATAGCAGTTTGGTAAGCTCTCCAGGTGATTTTTTTTTTTAAAGATTTCATTTATTTATTTGACAGAGAGACACACAGTGAGAGAGGGAACACAAGCAGGGGGAGTGGGAGAGGGAGAAACAGGCTTCCCGCAGAGCAGGGAGCCCGACGTGGGGCTTGATCCCAGGACCCTGGGATCAGGACCTGAGTTAAAGACAGATGCTTAAAGACTGAGCCACCCAGGCACCCCTCTCCAGGTGATTTTGATATACTAAGGTTTGAGAATCACTGCTGCAGGCAAGGAAGGTATTAGAGACATCTAGGCAGAAAAACAATATAACACATCTGTGTCTTATAGAGAACTCCATCAATATGGAGTAGTGAATAGGTGGGTACTGAAGGTAAGGGGACCAGTTAGCAGGCTTTTGCAGTGACCTGTATAAAAGATAATGAAGAAATGTAGAAAGTCATCCACCTACTTTTTCCTTGCCTTATCTAAGCATGCAAAAGTTACACAAGAAAAAAAAAAATCACCCAACTAGGTTGAGTGATCTCTGTTTTCTCAATAAATTCATGAGTACCCACTTCGCAGAAGCTTTCTATACTGTCAGGTCACCCCACTATACCTCCCAACTCAGGTTTGCTTTTCCCATTTATGCTTGATTCTCTTCACATATCATAATCTGGATCTCCATTAGAGCCTGTCACCTCCCTTCCAATGGGAATTGGAGGACAGGGTTCTGGTCTTGTTTCTCACTGAATTCTTAATCCCAAAAAACGTGCTATATGAAGGAATGAAGGAAGTGACAATAGAAAATGAGAGAAAGAGACGGATTCAAGAGACAAAGTTTTAGGAGAGTATGGGAAGGATTTTAGACTATTCCTGAACTCTTATCTGGGAGACTATTCTTAAGTACAAAAGAGTTTATAGAAGAAGAGCTAGCTGTGGCTAGGGAAGGTTGGTGGACCAACTATTCTGGCTGAGACAAAGGGGAAACTAAGTCATGGAGCAAGTTCCTGTGGTCTCTGGGGAAGGAACCAACCAAGTAAAGCCAAGTCCTAAAGCATGTGAATTAGGGCCACATATAAGGACAAGCCTAGTGTCAAATGACAAAACCCAAAAAACCAGTAAGGAATTGATGTCCCGCAGGCAAAGGAGAACAATCTGTGGATTAGGGGATTACAGTGCCTCAGAAGCAGTGCAACACTCTTCCCAAGAGATTTTGTGCAAGAGTGGGTTTCATAGAATGTTAGAAGAAGCAATGCAGAAACAGAGCATGATTGCCTAGGAAGTAGATTTCCTTAGAAGGCTAGTAGGTCCTATTTTCTAGGGTAAAGTGAACTAAAGTGGAGTTGGAAGATTGGGATTGGTGTATGTTATGGAAAACACCTGTCAAAGAAACCCAAGTGCAGGCTGACTTAGGTTTGCTTTTGTGACCTGCGCTGGGCCACTGGGGAAGCCTCCGTTTCGTGGGTCCTGTTATAGGAGTTAACTTTCTCACTAGCTTCAGAAGTATAAGCAGAGTTGACCTGGGTCAGGGGCACCCCAAGTTTCAAGTTCTAGAACTTCTTTAACCCCTCCATTCATTGATTAACTCATTCAAAATATATGACCAGAGAGGCAACATGGCATAGTGGTTAATAGGGCAAAGTCTATAGCCAGATTGACAAGGTTTGAATCCCAGCTCTACCATTATTAGCAGGGAGACTTGGGGCAAGTTATTTAACTTTTCTGTGCCTCAGTTTACTTATATATAAGAAACTAATGAGGTATTTTATTGGCAAAGGAGGAAGCCTAGATCCTCTAATGAGAGGGATGTTCAGATAGAGTTGGATTGAGAGACATGGTAAAGGTTTAGAATAGCCACTGTGGGATAGGGAATAGAAATGGTGACCCATAGGGCGAATCAAATTGGGGCTGGGAATAATCAATGTGCAGCAATGTGGCCAATTAGCAGGGTTGTGCTCCCCACCCCTATACTAGGAATCAAAGGAACAGCAACAGAGAAAGTCAACAATGGGACTGATTTGGTGTGGGGCATCACCAAGTGGGCAAGGGGACTAAAATTCCAGAGAGCACAGCAATAGAGGGTGCTGGTGATAGAAGCTCAAGAATTAGGTAAGGATATGTGTCCTAATGCAATTTCCCAATTTCAGGTATTTACATACTTATTTGTGGCTGTCCCACTTCCATCCTCTTGCTACAAAGTTCTTTATTCTTGTCTAATCCTCATTCAATAGATATGAGTTTTAAAATGCTCATCCATGGGGTGCCTGGGTGGCTCAGTTGGTTAAATATCTGCTTTCGGCTCAGGTCATGATCTCAGCGTCTTGGGATCGAGCCCCTTATCAGGCTCCCTGCTCAGTGGGGTGTCTGCTTCTCCCTCTTCCCCCACCCCACCGCTGCTCATGGGTACTCTCTCTCTCTCTAAAATAAAATCTTTAAAGAAATGCTCATCCATACACAACCTACAATCCTCTTGCTCACTCTGTGCTATGAAAAGCCCATCATGGTTAAGAACTTAGGCTTTGACCCGAGTTCAGTTCCGTCTAACAAGGAGTAGTGAGATTTGCCACTCAGTGTCAGTTTTGGCAAGGTACTTAATCTCTCTGATCCTCAATTTTCTAATCTGAAAACTGGCAGTAATATCTACTTCATAAATCATGAGAATTAAATAAGGTAACTCACACAAAAGGTTTACCCCAGTGATTGGCACAGAGTAGATTGTCAATACGTGATGGCTGTGTTGGTTATATCAACCCCCACAGTGCCTACGAATTGATGATGCTAATAATTTAAAGAACATGAGACAGGATAGACAATACTTCCAGACTGGAATCTGCCCTGTTGCCTGAGTGAATTCCCATAGGTTTTCCTAGGAGACCCCTCTTCCCTCACAACATCTAAGAGAATGCCATGTCCTTTGCAGTTGGTAATTAACGCTCGTTTTCTATTCAAAGAATTCTTCATTCTTCGTGACCCTCCTATGCAGGGATACAGGAATGTCATTTTCTTTCAGACTGAAACTTCCATATTTGGATCCTTTTCTCATGAGATTCCTGCCAGGTGTCCTCCCTGTGATACCTCTAAGCAGACAGTGTTACCTACGGACAGACCTTGAGGTCACTCATCTGTGGAGCACACGCTCCACCTCTTTCTCACTTCTGCCCTGTGTCTTGTTGCTGTTACCTATTTTAGTCTTTCATCCTAAACTGTGTTGTTATTCCTGTTAGCTAGGCAGAGTACATATCAAATTGTGGGAGTTCTAGAAGTCTTATTACACATTCCACCAAAACAATCCTCCCAACACACCAGCCAAATTCTACTACAGGTAATTGGCTGCTAACTTCTTACCCCATTTTCCCTCACTGTTTCTAAGGGGTCTTGTTGGCTTCTTCTATTACGTCATGTTATTATGTGTCATTAAATAGCTGCCATATTGTACCCTCTTGAAGGGGGCACTCATCCTTCTACAACAGATGAGAGGATGGGGAGCTATTGAAATGGGGGAAGTCCCTGGAGAAAGAGGTTATTTGGTAAATACGTTAGGCATACTCTCCTGTCTTAACTGCTTGCCAATGCATGTAAAATGCAAAGAACATTTTACACACCAAATGGTTTCCACCCTAACACTTTCAATGCTGTTTCATTCATGCTGGCATTTCAAATACCTGTGTCTCTCCTGGGCAATACCAAGCACTATATTGTAAGATTATATATATATATATATATATATATATATATATATATATATATATATATATATAGAGAGAGAGAGAGAGAGAGAGAGAGAGAGAGAGAAGGGGTGGGAGAGTAGACCTCAACAAACACTTGAATAATGAAACTTGAACTTTGGTCCATGAAGGGACTGAATTTTTCCTACTTATTAAACTTGTTTTCTGTGTCTCCAGGAAAAGCCAAACCCATTCATCAACAGTCATTTTTAGGAGAACTTTTAGGAGAACGTTGGCACAGCCTTAGCCTTCCAAGTAATAAAAGGGGAGTGGGGGAGGGGGGCAGCTGCACCTTCGTAGCTCCTTTTGAACTCCCATCATCCCTCTCTTTTGTAGATACAACCGATTTACAAGTTTCATCTCACTAATTCTATCAAGTGGCACATGTGTGGTAGATTCTACTTCTACTTCTACTAATTCTACTTTTTCGGGGAGCAGTTGAGGCACAAAGTAGGGAAAAGCTCTCCAGCTGATTCAGATCTGGATCAATTCTGGGCCCTCGGCCCTTGACTCTAGCCTCACACCCGCTTGCATCTTTTACTTCAAAATGGCCAATTATAATTGTATGTAACTGTTGTCTTACATTTCCTGTAAAAATGACCCTACTCCAACCAGGAGTGCAACACAGACTCTGCATTCTCTTTGCAGTCACCTCCTGCCCCTTATGGCTCAGCCTGTCGCGCTGTCAGCCCTGAAGGAAACAGGCGCAGGGAGCTCCCCTAGGCACGCTGCTAGGTTGGCTATATGAGCTACATCGGAGTCCTTGCAGAATGCCTGCAAAGCAGGAATGATCACCCTCATAAGAGAGAGGGCGCCTATGGCGCAGGAGAAGACCTCACCCAGAATGGCAAAACTAGGAACTGGCAGAACTAGGATCCAAACCCAAGTATTTATTTTTATTTCAAAGTTCTTATTTTCCAGGTTATCTCTGTAGATGGAGTTTGGTAAAAGTGGGTTGCTCTCTAGGAACAGTAGTCCCTTCCTTCCGTGGGCCTATTCTATCCAGGTACTTGGCTGTCTTGCATATTAAGGTGGGGGAGGGGAGGTATGCTCCAGCAACTGTTTTTATTAGAATTCATCGTAACTATTTACAGAATGTTTTCTAAGTGTCATTTTTTTTCCCTGTTTTCAACAGTGAAGAAATATAGTTTATTTCACAGCAAATAGATGCAGGGGGAACCTTCCCAATTGCAGTATTAATTGCTTTACCATGAGGTCTTTTGGAGATGAATACGTTATAAAGACAGAACTGTGTTTATCACCATATGGGACGTTAGTCACTTTTGGCTGCTCCTCTACGTCCCTGGACAGAAGCCAGTGTCATTGTCGCCTGGGTTGTGAGACCCGTGAGAACATGCATTGTTGGAGCTAATGAGGGGTATGTGTTTAAAGGAGAAGTCATCAATTGGTACCCCAAGAAATTGTCATCGTAGGAAGCCTGATGGGGAGAGAAAAATCTGGCTAGTCCGTCTTCAGGAATCGGGCTTCTAGTTATTTATCAGCTAAGACATCTATATTTGTTTATTCTTATGGCATTTTAAAAGTGATCATGAATTTCGGATTTATGGGCAGAGAGGTTCTCATTAATCAAGCATCTCTGTGCTACATGCGGTGCTGGGCCCAGTACCCAGTTTTATTTAACCCTTGCAACAATTCTAGCAGCTAAGAGGATAAGTTTTAGGATCCACCTTGCATTTGAACGCCAGCCCTGCCTCTTACTAGCTGTGTGACTTCTGCTGAGTTACTTCCCTCTCCGGCTCTTGATTTCCTCATCTGTAAAATGGAGGTTCTCATTCGCAGCCTCCAGCTCTGTGGTGAGGAATAAATGAAATAACGGGTGTAAAGTACTTAGCCTGGCACTCAGCGTGCAGTAAACGTTCAAATCCATTCCTTCTTTCGACAAATACGTATGAGCGACACTTTGTGCCAAGTATTGTTCTTGTTTTTGGAGCTGTGGTATAGGAAACAGACAGACGCCCTGTCCTGCGGAGTTTAATATTCAGAAATAGGATGATTATTAACAATGAGTTATGAGGAAGATATCACTGGCCGCAGTTTACCTATGAGGAAATTGAGGTGCAGAAATTCATTTCTCCAAATGGCCTTGGTGGCAGAAACCCACCAGTTACGCTGGTACAGACAAGATGACAGCGTTGTCTTAATTATCACATATGCATAACTTAATTATGCATATGCATGAGGAGTGGTAATGGCAACTCACAAACACCGCCTCATTTATTCTAACTGTGTGCTGTCACTGTGGGTAGACACAGCAGAAAAGCTCAGGGTTTACAGGCGGAGGATCTAGATTTAAATCACAACTGCCACTCGATCTCCTGTGTCCTCTGTGAGCAACCTGATCCCTTGAACTTCTCTGGTCATCTACATAGCGGGCATAACAGTGCCCTCACAGGGCTTCTTGGGGAAGCAAATGAGGCCTGGATGTTTATGAACTCTGTAAATCCTACTACGTTATGGAAAGGAATGCTATAATATGAACATTTCAGAGGCATGTTTTTTTTTCCAGAGGTAAGATATACTAAAAGTTGGACCGCTGCTCTTCAGAACATATTCTTGGTCGGTCCACACACAGTCAACACGTGCAGTGCGCAGGCTAGGCCTCACGCAAGGGCACCAACCAGGGAAGCAGACAGGGGCTGAAATACAGCCTATTTTCTGCGCACGAAGCTGTGCACCCAAACCCAGCACCACCTCCCCACACGCCCCCGCAGAGAAAACTGGCATGTTTTTCTAATTTGCCCCAAGGCAGAGTATGGGCTAGCAATGTCCCTAATTATGCTTTGTGCACTTCTTTAATCTTCTACCATCTATGTCTGTCCAACTAATTCTTTTTTTTTAAGATTTTATTTATTCATTTGAGAGAGAGAGAGAAAGAGAGCACAAGCAGAGGGAGAGGCACAGGGAGAAAGAGATTCTCCGCTGAGCTGGGCGCCCAACATGGGGCTCGATTCTGGGACCTGGAGATCCTGACCTGAGCCGAAGTCAGACGCTTAACTGACTGAACCACCCAGGCGCCCCTAATTCTTATTTTTTATCTCTTCCACTTCCATTCCCTCTGGCTTGTGCTCCTCTTGCTTCCTTGATTTTTCTCACCTGGCAATTCTTCCAACAGCTTGTTCAAACCAACACGGTGCCTCTCCCTGCCAGCTGCTTCTTTTCTTGCCTGTGTGTCCTTCCCAAGCCCAATGTGCAGAACATCCTTCCATCTAGATCTGCCACCCAGTCTGCCAAAGAAGGTCACCTGTCAGGTTGCCCTTATGGCCCAAAGGAACAGGTGCTGTGAGGAGAGCATCTGGACTGTAGGTCAGAGGAGCCAGGTGCTGTCACTAACAAACCGGGGAACCGCAATCAAGGGCCCACCACACAGGCATGGTTTGCAGTTACCATGCAACATATTTTGACACAAAAATCACAGAAGGCTCTTAAAAGCAAGCAGCATAGCAGGATAAGTGCAATTCATAGAGACACATACGCCTCGATGATTAGAAATTGAAGAAGGAGGATGAGATTGATGGAAGATTCGGTTGCAACAAGTAAAAGTAGTGAAATGGACGCTCCACTAGATAAAAACAGCTTGAAGGCAGAGGAAAGGGAACATTGTCTTGCAAACCATGTGCTGAACGGCATCAAACAGGATCAAAGGAGAACACAGAAGTCTATTTTGTTATCGGAGTTTAACGCATCCAGTGCACGGTCTCTGATCGGATGACAACCCTGTGCTAATTCTCTCAACCCTAACGCTGCCAGCCTGAGCAGGAAGGTTTCTTCGGGGCCTGCTGGGCACCTCGCCACATGCAAGCAGTATCTCAGGTTTGAAAGGGAAGTGGGCTGGTGATAAATGGTGAAAAAGGGAAAGGTGGGATCACTGGATTGTATTCCCCCCCTAATTACCCCCCTGCCACTGAGAGCTGTGAGGGGAAATGGGTAGGGGAAGAGAAGGAGGTGAGGGTAGGGAAAGAACGCTGAACTGACACCCACTCATAGGTGAAGGAGAGAAATCGAAGCTGATGAAAAAAAAAAGTAGAGAACCGTCACTAAATCCCCATCACCTCAGTCACAGCGCGTGCTGTGTGCTTTTGCACTTTCGCTGCGGTTTCTGGCCTGCTCTTCCCAGCACAGCTGTCTAAAATGACCCACGGCTGTGCTAATGCACAGGCTTTACCAGACTCCCCTGCTGCTCCTTTCCTCAGTGGGAACCTGTCGGCACACTGTGGCAGGAGGGGAAAACTGGAAAACGTGAAGGTGAGAACAACTGCCCCAGAATGTAATGGGGATCTCCAGAGGATGCAAGCATCCAGCTTTTATTGAGAAAGGACACGGGCCACAGGGCCTGCGACCTGTAAGCCAGAGGGGACCCAGAGTAGGAAGGACAGATACACAGCTTTCTCATCTAACGACTTCCGTGATTCCAGAGCACAATCCGACAGAATCAGACAAAAACTCCAGATCCACAGATCTTCGGGAATGACAGGGAGAGCAATCCTGGAAGCTGCATTTAAGCAGATGATAACCTCTCACTGATCTTGAGGGAGTTGGTAAGAGTGAGAGATAAGAAGCAACACACACTGTAGGGGTTAAAAACCGGAGTCAGTTAGCTTGGCAGGGAGAGACAGAAGGTCCTTCAGGGAAGAGTTTGAAATCATAGTAAATAAGTGGGGGTTGTGCACTGTGGTGGAAACACTTTGCCCTGGGAATAAGGACTGGGTTCTAAGCCAGTGCTCTAATAATCAAGCTACCCATTAGGGGCTGGGTGCTCCCAAGTGGGGGCTAATGAGGCCCTTTTTTGAGTAGCCTATGAATCAATATTTGTTTCTCTCACTTTTGAAAATATGGATAAAAAAAGAGCGTTGAATAATCTATAAAATTCAAATCATGACCATGTGGGAGGCAAAGGAATTTTTCTAATCAGCGTTCTCTGTGATCTGACCCCACGAAGTTCACTAGCCAAGGAGTCAGGGCTGATGGGGTCTTACACCAGCTGACTCTAATCAGTAAGTGTGACTTGAAGTAGTTCTTTAGGTTTATCCCCTCATCTATAAAATGAGGTGTGAGTTAAGCCATAAACTTGACTCTTTAGAGGTCTTCTACCTTGTATGCTATTCAGAGTCGCAATTCCCACAATTTGCTCAAAATACCCTCTGATGAATCCTGAGGTTTATCATTCCTCTGCTGCTTCCCTCCACAGACACCATGTCTAGTCCTAATACCTCCTCTTTGCTTTTGTTGGTCTCTTGAACCAGAGCTTGAATCCACCCTTGCTCCCTTCCAAACTTTTAGTCGTATCCTATACTGTCTATAAGTTACTCCCAGCTCGTGATACCAGTCATTTTTTGCCATTTCTTTTCTTACGGACCACGATACATCCATTGGAACTTGACTGTATGATCTAATCCTGTCGTCAAATTATTTTCTATGACTTAGGCTGGTTTCTTTAACTTAAAAGCAAACCCCTTAAGTCTTAAACATGTATATTCCGTATGGTGCATCAACAGTCACTAAAGGCTTAATACATAGAAATGTAGTCTATTTGGTTTGAGGACAAGTAGAAAATATTAAGGATGCCGACCTCATTTTCATGTAGAACAAAACGATGCATTTCCTAGAACTCAAAACCTAAACTTGAGTTTAGTTGTTGTTTACAATCTGCGATTTCCTTGATTGTTCTTGCATATTAGCATTTCAAACACTTGGATGCTTTTAATGTGCCATTTTAGGTTCCAAGTGCCTTATAAGTATCAGCTCTCTTAATTCTCACAGCTACCCAGTGGATGGTATTATGGACCTAATGTTGCAGGTGTAGAAAATAAGGCCCAGTCAGGTTAACAGCTTATCCAAGCTCACAGAGTAGTCAGGGGGAGAGCTGGGACTCGAACCCACGTTGTCTAAATTCAGAGCCTGGATTATAACTACCATACAATCCCACTATTGGGCTTAAGTATGGTTACATGGCCTAACCTTGCTGTGGTTTCCTTCACTTCCCTACAGGGATAAACTCAAGAATAGCAGTCATACAACACAGTCATCCTTCTAGTATGGAAATTCCATAATTTTTCAGCTGAAACATTCAACAACAGTGGTATTTATTTAGTGCTCACTCTACGTCCGGCACTAGTGTAAGCAGCTGCATATGCTATAGCATTTCATCCTCATGACTGCCTAAAACTAGTCAGTAAATATCACATACATACCAGTTATTTCTTAAAAAAAACAAAAAACAGATAAAGTGATTGGAGTTTAAGTTAAATAATTTATCCAAAGTGAAAAGTTTTTAAATGGTGAAGCTAGAATTCAAATTCAGTTTCATCTTATACTGGAGGCCACACTCAACATATATGCTATCCTCCCTTCTCATACTATTATAGTGCTTATATTATTTAATTATTAGCAAATGCTCTTTTATAATGGAAAAACTCACGGGGAAAGAAATCTGTTCTACCCAGCAGTTGATACTATACTTATTAAAAGGAACATGGTATTAAAGCATATGAGAGATTTCAAAAGCATATATAAGGGGACAGTTTCCATGTGCAGCAAAGGGAGTTCAGAAGTGGATCAAAGCGTGTACCGAAGAAAAACTGATAAGAAAGAAAAATTCTTGTTACTGCTGAGACTGTTACTCAAGCTTATCTTTATAGAAGTTTTCTAATTGAAGCCTGACACCAAGGGATTTACATAATTTGTAGTATGATTGCATCTACCTGGTGGCCAAACTTAAGAGACAGGAGGTAACATGTATTATAATCCTTGCATAATCATTCAAGACTTAAGAAAGTTCCAGACACTGAGGGGGTAAAAAAAAAACCCCCAAAACCCCCAAGCCCCCAACTAAGTACTAGAATTCCCTGGTGCATTCTTTAGAAACTTGTGTCCTGCTCACTTTTAGGGCAGTGTTGATTAATCTTTATCTGTTTTAAAAGCCACTACAATGGCATAAGACACTACTAGCCAATAGTCTAGAAGGAATGTGGTTATGGAGAGCCTGAATAATCCCATTACACTAAACATTTTCTTATGAAACTTCCCAAGCAAAGGGTCAAAACCAATAATCGACATGGGCATAGTATTTCTTATTAGCAAGGTTCTGTTCTGAGCACTTTGCTTTAACTCAGCATTCTGTCAACAACCCTATGAGGTAGGTACTGTTCTTATCAGCATTTTACAGATGGGGAAACTAACACAAAGTGAGGTTAAGTGACTTGTCCCAGATCACACAGCTAGCAAGCGGCAGAGATAAAACTTGAGCCCAGGTAATCTGAGTATCGAGTCAATAGCTTTAGTCTTTTTGCTAAAAGTTTCTTTCAAAGCAAAGTTCTTCACTACCTGTTTCTCTAGGACTCAGTTCCCCATCTACAAATCAGCTTAGAATGTGTACCTTTCTCAAACTTTCAAGACTCTATGGAAAGTAAGCAAAGCAAAAGAAGGCAAGTGGTGGCAAAGCTTTCATAGCCATGAGCTGGTGGCAGTGTCAGAGAGAGAGAAAGAGAAAGAACATTCAACAGAGCCATGGAAGTGGCTTCTTGTCTAGAGGAGAGCCCATAGCCTTGCTCCCTCTAGCCGGCTCTCTGCCCTCCCCTCTCTACCAGAGCTTCTGAATCCAGCTACCCTTCAGGTGGTCCCTTTAAAGCTTGAGGCCCTGAACAGATGCACCTGGGCCGGGGAACAGTGCTGGCCTTAGGATAGAAGCTGGGTTGCCACGCCTGCCTTCACTGCTTTGCAGGAAAGTTCTTGCTTAGCTGTCTTCCTGCACTTAGTTTTCAATGTGACAAAATATTCTCCTTGAAATATCAGTGGAATGATTTGAGAGATCAGATCATCTCACAGAAACACAGTTATTCCAGAATAAGTTTATAAGAGCATTTTAATAGTTTTTTTTTTTAATGCCATGAGGTTCTGGTTAAATAGTGTGTTTATCATTAGTACACACACAGTTGGCCTTATCCAGAATAAGGAGAATGGGAGCCATTACCCACGTAGTAATCCTTGAAATTATTTCCAAAATTAATATGAATATGTGTCACAATAAATTTATGATGTGTGAAGTGTTATCTACATTGTACAGATATGTAAACAGAGGACCTTAGAAGTTTAGCCCATTCAGGGCTTCACATATAAACAGTAAGTGGCTAAACTCACATTTAAAGTCAGACCGTCTAAACCCAAACTCACACTCTTTCAAGCACTTTTCAGCGCTGTTCAATTTATCAATTCCCACTTTGCCTCCATACACGTGCTCTGTATTATCCTCTTCTCCACTTAGAACATCTGAACACGCACATATGCTGCTCATACAGTTTAGCACAAATGATGGAGAATTAAGTGGATAGGTGCCCAGAAGTGATTTTGTATTATTTATATTTTCAAGCATAGTCTGCTCTCCCTTTGCTAATTGCTTTATTCTCAATAATTGGTTGAGAATCAGCAAGAATTAAACCAATTCGAGAAACTTCTCAATAAATGTGTGCCCGTCTCATTAAAACAAAACAAAAAGGTCCTTAACAATATGGAACCTATAATAGCTACCATTTATGCCAGCCTTTTATCTAATTTAATTTTTATAACATTCCCGTGAGGTTGGTATATTATTAGTTCCATTTTATAGAAGAGGAAACTGAGGTATAGGACACGGAGGAACCTGCCCCAGGGTTATGTAGCTACTAAGTAGCAAGTCTTGGATCACATCAGCTCTGCCTGATGTAAGCGCTCCCAGTCTGCTCAGGGTCCTGCATGCTGATCTCAAAGAGGAAGTTTCTCGCCATGGAAACACGGAGGCAGTGGGATACTGAAGGGAAAATGGTGTATGTGGAATAGTTTCAGTATTTTTTTGTTATTTTTTTCAGCTTTGTGAGGTATAATTGACAATAAATGGAACATATTTAAAATGTCAATTTGATGACTTTAGACATATGTATATACCCATGAAACCATCACCATAATCAAAATAATGAGCATCTCTATCACTCCAAACAGTTTCCTCATGGCTTTTAAAACCTACCCTCTTGCCTTCCCATCCCTAGGCAACTACATGATAAGTTGTCACTATACATGAGTTGGTATTTCCTAGAATTTTATATAAATGGAATTATACAGTAGATACTCCTTTTTTGGTCTGGCTTTGCATTCAGTATAATTATTTTGAGATTTATTCCTGCTGTATGTATCCATAGTTTGTTCTTTTTAATGGCAAGTGGTACGCCATTATATGGCAATACCATGATTTGCTTATCAATTCACCTGTAAATATTTGGGTTCTTTCAAAGTTCTGGGCTATTACAAATAAAGCTGGTAAGAATATTTGTGTACAAGTCTTTGTGTGAATATATACTTTCATTTCTCTTGAATAAATAACTAGGAATGGAATGGTTGGATCGAATGCTCGATGTATGTTTAACTTAAAAAAAATTTAAAAATGTCCAAATTGTTTTCTACAGTGGCTTGTATCATTTTACATTCTCACCAGCAGCAAATGAGAGTTCCAGCTGCTCCATGTCTTGGCCGACATTTAGTATAGTCAGTCTTTTTAATTTCCAGCAAAGATTTCTTGGGCCCCTACAGCATGCTGTGCACTGTGCGAAAGGACATGGGACACTGAAGAATTGGAAGATGAGGGTCTCTACCCTGCAGAGCTCTAAGTTTCCCTGGGGAACCCAGGGAAGTAGTTACAGCTTAGTACAGTAGTTGCCTTTAGTATAGCTGCAGATCTATATCTATGAAATATGAAACTATAAGAAGGTTTAATATGATAAGATATGCTAAGATAATGAAGTATGATAAAAATGAGTTAAAGGAGGAATATAAGAACATAGCATTATTAAGTATAGTCAGATTTAGCTCCTGGGAATAGATAAATTTTGTAGCAACCTTAAGAGAACAACGAGATTTGTGTTGCTAGAAGAAAGAGATGGTGTTTCAGAGTCCTCTATTGACTGGGTTGACTTGGGTCAGTTATGTAACCTCTCTGTTCCTCATAACAGGGGGTTATAATGTAAATGGCCACATTCAGCCATAAGATAGAGTCCTTTGAAATCATCTCCCTCCCAAGTTTTCATCAGAGAAGTATATTAACACTGCAAATGGCTTGGATTTAGTTAAAGAAATGAATAATTACCTACATATTTTGAAAGCTAGCACCTATTAATTTGGGCACATCAACAGAGCGAATGCCACCCTTGTACTCAGCTGAGTGCCAACTGCAATATCCAATTGCTGCTTTTAAGGAAGTGTAGGTTTACCAGCCTTCAGAGCTGCAATTGGAAATGGAGCTTGGCACTTGGTAAACTGTCTGCCATAGACTGACTCAGATGATATAAAGATCTGGAAAGAGTAGATAAGATCATAATTACATCTCAAAGGAAAAATGATTTCTATTCACTTAAAAAAAGGATTCAACCTTAAAAAAAAAAAGAGCTTCTCTGACTTTAGACAAAAAGCTGTAAGGATAGGCTGGGAAGAATCATGATTCTGGTGAGGTTTTTCTTCTTTGGAATTTCTCTACAACTGGATGTTCTCATTGTTGCTCTGTGTAAGCCACAGACCTTTCAGTTCTTCAATACTAGAAGTCGCAGTTTTTTCTTCAACTGTATCTCCTGACACAGCACCCAGGTTCTCAAAGAAACTTCTCACTGTCCTGAAATGCTTATGCTTTTCTAGATCCCCATAAAAATCCCTGAACTACTCTTTATAGACATTCTGTCCACCTTCATCACCATCTGCGCCCCAGCCCAGGATCCCCTGCAACATGTCTGATGTGGTTCCATGCTTCTTTCTCTCTCTCCCTACTTTTTGCCGACCCTCCTGAAATGATCCTCCAACTATCAACTTGCTATCACTCCACTCATACCCACCCCTCCCCGAGGACTCCCTGCTATCGCCTGAGCACCCAGCCATCACTGGACACACCACATTGATGGCAAGCCACACTTGCCCTTCTTAGCAGGACCAGACCAAGGCTGTCTGATCTCAAAGCTTGGAGGCCTCACTGTAAAGATGTTCTACTTCTTAGGGTCTTAGAACCGACTTAAGCATTCTTCACTTGGAAGGACTTTCAGATTTATAATGTTTGGCCTCGATTTTAGGGCATAGAAACCTATTTAGAGTTTTGGAAATATACAGATACATTGATTTTGCTTAGAGGGCTTATAGAGGGAATCATCCATAACAAAGACCTTGAGGGGCTTCAGGAACACCAATTCCTTGACATAAGCCCAGGTGAATCTACCATATTGAAACTAAATTCAGGTCTAAGGGAAAGAATGCTATTACAAGGCCCTAAAACACTGCACTTAAGACAAAGCCAATTATATTAAACGTCACTATTTGCAATTCTGGAAACAGATATAGAAAATACTGGTCTAGCATCTACAGACAGACCTGAAAGCCAGGAGTCTTTGAGGGTAACCAGGTGCAAACTAGGTATTAAAAGAAGAGGGGTTAGGGGCTCATGGGGATTGAAGGAGCACACAAAAGGAACAACTCCAATTCAGACTTTACCCTGGGTCAGTTCTCAAACAGGCTATATTTTCATGGGGACACTGACTGTCTCATAATATATTTAATTAAGAGGATCTGTTCATTCTGATTAGCTACAGAAATTGTTAAACAAGATCGAAACCATGGTGAACAGAAGATATGACTCTACAAATAAATTCTAGAATATATTTCCTTGAAATTGTTTTTGTTGTGTTGTGTTTTTTTATTTATATAATTTTTTTAGAGAGAGAGCTGGCATGCACACATGAATAGGGGAGTGGGGAGGGACTGAGGGCGAGGGAGAGAGAGAACCCCAAGCAGGCCTCATGCCCAGTGCAGAGCTTGATCTCATGACCCCGAGATCATGACCTGAGCTGAAATCAAGAGTCAGATGCTTAACTGACTGAGCCACCCAGGTGCCCCTGTTGTGTTGTGTTTTAAATTGAATATTCGCTTTCAAGCTTGCAGGGATTTTTATTTCAATTTGTCATTTTTTTCCCTAGCCTATAAAGGAAGAAAAAATAAGCTTGATGTAGTTTCTACCTCTGTGAAATGAGAATCATCACAAAGTTGTTTTGAAATGAAAAGCTCTTAGAACAGTGCTGGGCACATAGCGAGTGCAATTAACTGATTGCTGGTAATATTATGAAAACCAACAGTTGTAGACAGTCAGTGTTTGTACAACAAAGGGAAGACGAACAGGTTTTAAAATGCGTGGAAAGGGCGTACATCTTTATGATGTACGACAGTGCTCCTGGGGTGAGATTAGCCTTCGGTGACAGATCAGGGAAGACTGCCAGATAAGATTCCCTGTTATGGCTCAGATGCTACTTCTGAAAAATCCCGCTATGCACATTCAAAGCAAATTGCAAGAGCTAACCTGGAAAACAAATGAATATAAAGCAAGTTGCAATGTCTGTTTTTATATAAAGGCAATAAATATCAAAAGGCTAACTGTTTGGATTCGCTCCAGCTTTCCAGATAGCACTGGGAAATGCTATGTCCATGTTCCTCGGGATGACTCTGGGCTCTTGGCTCTTTAAAGTACAAATTAGTGGAATTACTTAGCCACGCGGTGATGGTCCCATTTGCGATCATTCCTCAAACAGCTTGCCTAGTACGTATTATCCTGTACCTAAAGAAGAGATAGACTTAGCTAGTATCAGCAAGGGTATGAGCTGCTACCTTCTGGAAGAACTGACTGTTTGCACTCATCCATACTCAATTCTCACAGTCTAACCGGTTATACAGACCTTGCGACTCCCATAAATCTAAGGTAGTCAATTATATTTCACCTTCCCTGAACACCCTACTTGCTGACACAGGCTGTGAGAACTGACACATGTCGGTTCAAAGGACACATGTTCCGAGGTGAATGGAAAACGAAGCTAAGCTATGTGTGCCCTGTCATCATGTATAAAAAAATGACAAACTGTTCCTTGATCACAAATTACTGTTGTAAATGTTGTTACATGTGACTGAAATGCATGGTATACTCAGAAGGCCAGAACTTTGGTAAGCACAGCTTTCAATTCTTTATTAAAGGCGCCCTGGTGTGTTGAAAAGACCTTCAGACAGATCTGGCTCTAAATTTAGGCTCAGCTATGATGTGAACTTAGACAGGTGACTTAAATTCTCTGAGTCTCAGCTGCCTTACCTGTGGAATGAAAAGAATACACCTCGCCTAGCGGGGTTGTCGTGAGGATTAAAAGACACAGAATGCTTGGCCCAGTACCTGGTACACAGGAGTTCAATAAATGCAAATTTATTCTTTGTCAGATAAAAAGAAGCTAAATACTGTTTCTAAGATCTATTGCACTATTCCTCTGGCTAAAACTCAAGACATCACTCAGGACTTGTAAGAAACCCATTCTAGAAAGCCACAATCATTGTGTCCCGAATGCTATAAAAGACTTTAAAAACAACCTGAGTATCAGAGAGAACCAGTGTTGATAAGTGGCTTTCCAGCCTCTCTCTAAAACTCAGCGATTGGAGTTCTCCCCCTTGTGAATCTGCCTCTTCTGTCTTTGGGCAGGTTCAACTATTAGAAAATGCCTCTTTAAACTCAGCCCAAATGTGTCCCCCTGTAATAATCACCAACTGAAGGATTCTGATTCTGTCCTTTAAGCCACCAAGAATAATTCCAATATGCCCAACACCAAGGATGTGATTGGGATGATGAAATGAAAGGGCCACAAAATCCTGGATATAACAGAACAGGAAGGGCCTTGTTGGGTCATAGTCTCTTCCAGGGCTCAGAGATTCTGAAGCCAAGTGGGTTGGTAGCTGAGCTAACTGATCCTCAAACCTTTCCTTTGGTGATGATCCCACACTTACAACTAGTGAAAGAGGGAAGAATAGGATGGTAACTATTTCCTTTGTTCAGCTAAAGAAATGGAGTGGTCCTAGGATAAAAGAAGGGATGGTGCTGACTATATACTAGGCATTCACCCCTGCATTCATTCATTAGCACGGGCTGCTGACTGACTTTGGAAAGAAGGGCAAGGGTAAGTCATTGAGAAAGATAACTTACCAGATAATGAGGTTCTAGCCAATAAGGATACTCATGGTGTTTCTTTGAGGAATAGTACACTTAAATGATAAAAACACAAAGACATTGATAAGATACATTAGCCAATTAACTTGGGGAAAAATAAATAGAACATCCAAACATTCTCTCTTTTAAATAAGTCACAAAATCTGTTAGTAATCCTAACCATCGAGGCCAACAATAGGAACAATGGGAACTCACAACAATTGATTCCATTGGCTATTACAGGTAGGGTGAAAAAAAAAAAAGAAAGAAAAAGAAGAAATTGTGAGAGATAGAGTACATCTCATTCCACATCTCTTTCTCACACTTTGCAAATGATTATTTTTATTATCGTATGTGTAAAGACATCCTTTTGTCCTGGGAAGCCATATAAGAGGAGGCTGGCCTACTACTTTAGATGTGAAGATGTGGGACTTAAATTTGCCACCAAAAAGAACTCAGAGATCTCTCTTATCCACTAAGTGAAAACGCAATAAAGCAAAGGCTCAAAGTAGGGAGGGACAACTCCTAAAATCTGTTAGTCATGACAGTAAACTGAGGCTGGATGGCCACAGTGAAGCTGCTATGTAGCCAATGACAATCTGAGTTTTTACCTCCACAGTTGACTGTAGAATAAACAGATGAGACAGAAATGGGTGATTTAGGTGGAGACAGATGTGGAAAAGAGGATGGACAGGCGATTTCTCCAGAGCCCAGAGCCACCATATTCTGTAAGCAAGTTAAAGGCTTAAAGACTGACTGAGGTTCCCCTTGAGGTCCTCTAGAAACCGTGTCTCATCCGGCTCACCAAAAACTCTGGTGGTTTGCAGAAGGCAAAGGGATTGTGTAATGGTGCTAGGCTGGTCCTTTCTCCACACGCTCAGCCAAAGTTCCTAATTTCCTGTTGGTGGTCCCCAAACTATTTCAGTCAGGGGGGCAGCTCCTCAATTTCTCTACAGCCCAACCTTTCCCCAAGGGGCTACTGGCTCTTCTTGATTGCCTATGAACTCTCCCTGTCAACCCTGTACTCTAAGTTCTCCTTCCAGAAACATCTGGCAGCTCAATGACCTCCAGCAGGAAGTTCCTTTAGGAGCAGCTGACCTGGCTCTGCAGCCCTCTGCTACCCTCTGCTGGCCAGGATTTGCTCTTCAGCGCTGGACCATGCAAGAGGAAATGGTTTTACTAGAAGCATCTCCCTGGAGACCAGGCGGGCTTCCAAATTGCCAAACCCAAAGCCCATACCACCAAGGATACCATAACACGGAGGAAAGCGCCACTCTGAATGCCCCACCGAAGGTCGTCCTTCAAAGAAGAGGTACCAGACTTCTTTCTCCTACCTTCCTCACAGGCTCGCTCATTGCTCTCGGTCATCTGCTGGTCCAGCTGAAGGAGCATCTTTATCTCAAAGAATATATAGGCAGAATCCAGAGGAGACAGTTCCAAGCACCCCTTCCCAGTTCACGGACTATGCTTCGCTCTCAACGTCTCTTCATCTCTTGCACCATTTACTCAGTTTCCCTTTAAACCCTGTTTTCAGGAAAGCAAATTTGGCCTCTAAGGTGTGACTTCAGACACATTCTATCTCAGACAGCTATATTCTTCCTCTTTAGCATCCTCATATTAGCCCCACTAAACCCGGATCCCCAGAACCCAACCAGTAGCACCTCTGTCCCATCTGTGCAGTTGCATTTGAGATTCTTGAATGTTATTGCCCAGGGCAGGTCATGCTTGCCTTTATTGGCTTCTTGCCCATCTATGTCTTATGATGTTAGTAACAGATCAAAACTGTTACAGCTACACTGTGAAATTACTTAGGTAATTTCTCTGGATAAGCTTCTACCTTCTACTCTGAACATTTGATCTTTTGCCCGTTGGCTGCCATCTAGATTGCTTCTTGAAAATTCTCCGTGGAAACCACTGCTGACATAACGTTTGTCTCAACAACAGTGGACAAACAGCCTTTGATCAGGAAAACCCCAATATTCTAGGGCCCCACTTACTTAAGAAGAGGGACTCAGACACAACTAATATGAGAGTGAGAATTCTGGTAAGATTAGGTCATGTTTATTGAGGGCTCATGATGGGCCAGGCTCCGTGCAGGTATGTGATGCTTTTTGATCCTCACAACAAACTATGGAACGGGGTATTCATATCATCTCCATTGAAAGAGAAGGAAACTGACACTTTAGAGATTAAATAACCTGCCTAATGTTTTCACACATCTCCTTTCAGCGCCTGCACTCTTAAGCACGTTTCTTCCTGCCTGCCTGCCTGCCTTACAGATAGGAAGTGTTTCAGAGCACTGAATTGGATTGTCTAGATGATACTGACATTTAGCCACAAAGCCATATTGGGGTTTGTGCTCATTCCTCGAAAATCTTCAAAGTTTAATGCTTCTGTAGAAACTTCCTTTTTGTTCTCTGGAAAACTGGAAGGTCTTGAATAAAGTCCAAGAGTCACTAGTAAGTAGTAAGAGGAACTCAGCAAAAAGTGGACATCCTTACAGGAGTGACTTACTATTAATGTCGCTGTTATTATCTCTCCTAGCTAAATCTGAGGGAGTTCTACAAGCATAAAGGAAGCAAGAAATCCCTCTCATTAAGATGAGATGCAGTTGGAGTGCCTGGGTGGCTCAGTGGGTTAAAGCCTCTGCCTTCAGCTCAGGTCATGATCTCAGGGTCCTGGGATCGAGCCCTGCGTCGGGCTCTCTGCTCAGCAGGGAGCCTGCTTCCCCCTCTCTCTTTGCCTGCCTCTTTGCCTACTTGTGATCTCTCTCTCTGTCAAAGAAATAAAATCATTAAAAAAAAAAGATGAGATGCAGTTAAGTGTACATCCACCATCTATGATAAGAAGCCTAATGTACACATACCATATGGCATAAATGCATATTTCACCATCGGGTCTTAAGTGATGGTTGTTGCTCTTATGCAACATTTTTTTTATGTCTCTCGCAGCTATGATTTTTCTAAGTTGGATTCCTTGCCCTCTCTTTTATTCCCTAAGGGAGGAAAAGACACATCCTTCAACCTCAATGGACAATTTGTTTTAAAAGTAAAATGTGAAAATAGGACGCGACCATGTCCATTTTGTTTATCACTGTAGCCCCAAGTGTTTGGCCCGTTGAAAAGCACTTGATAAATAATTGCGTAAGTGAAATCAGTCACCATTCCCACAACTATCACAACTGCCCTCGTAGGCTAAAAGTATGCGGGTTGCTAATCCTCTGTGTGAATCAGCCTTGCAGCCTAGATATATGTAAATGTTTGGGCCCCGAAGCTTCATTTGGAAAGAAGAAAGCCACTTTCTAGGAGTGCGTAGGCACTTCATTTCACTGGGGCTCTGTTCTAAGGATGCACTGAGGTGTCCTGTCTCAATGAAGGGCCTTCCTGTGCTGCCGAAATTGGACAGAACGTGACTAGGCAGCAGAATCCAACGCAGGCTGGCCCCACAGTGTGAGGCTAAAGCTACCTGGGGAGTCGTCTCCAGCAGCTGCAAGGCTCAGACTATTCTGGAAAACATAATTAGCTACAAGAGGTAATAAAATAAAAAGGAGACTTCTCCACCTCTCAAAAGTATTGAGTAAGTTAATAAATCGTCCTTAGCTCTCCACTATAGAGAAACATGTTTGGCATCTCCCGCCTACGAGGTTTTCTAGCGAGCACAGGAGAAACGGTAACCCCTCACTGGCCATCAGCTCTTCATTAAATAGGAACCAGCCCTAGCTAAGCACTTTGTACTAGAGAGGCAGACATGTGTCCTTGTTAATGTTCTGTTTTGGAACCAAATTAAGTTCAATTCCCTGTTGCACTGCGGCTTGCCCCCAGATCTACCTGTCTCACCCTGCTCTGTGCCCTTCGGGCTGACCTGCGCAGACCACATCAGCTGGCTCCCTTGCCTTCCTGCTTCCTGATGGGGAGCACTAGCAGGAGACTGATGGAGAAAGGAGGGTGTGGTCTGGTCCCTCTCACTGGGTCACGGTGGTCCAGCTACATGCTTTACCCAAAGGTTTCAGTCTTTTACAGGTGCTCCTCTCCACACAGCCCTGTCTCTTTCCTGGATCTTCAGGTTTAAAGTCAAACATACTACTGGTCCCTGTCTATGTATCCCGACTGATACACCCTTTACTCGTGTGTGATTTGGGTCAGTTACTCAACCTCTCTGGGTCTCAGACTGCTGTTTATGTTGGGGATGGTGGTAGGAACTAGGCTACACAGGCACACAGGGTTCAAGAAGACTGTGACAGAGTGTAGCTGGCCACCGGTTACACTCAGATAAATTAGAAGGCCAAGAAACATCTCTCTGAAGGTTACATTAGAGCTGAGACTTGAAGGAGAATTAGGATCTGGGGCCAGTGGATGGGAGGTGGCTGGGATCGGGGGTGGGAAGATAGGATTCCAGGCAGAGGAAACAGCATATAGAAGCACCCTGAGTCAGAAAATTGGAAGAGCCAGAGACAAGTGAATTTGCTGGAGTGTTGCAATGGGGAGTATAGAGAGAGATGGGGCAAAAGGGGAAAGCTAGAGCCAGATTTTGTAGGACTCTGCAGGCCTTGGTAAGGATTTGGATTTTATTGTATGTGCATGGAAAGCCATTGCCAGACTCTGAACCCCAGGTTTCGATGCTGCTGTCTGCCGTGCTGATTTTATCAAAATTCCTATTTTCAGACTCCTGTCCACTTTTTAGGATACCTCCATCGCTCCTTACCTGACCCCCTGGTGGGAGCCACCAAACAGCCCCCTATGTCTGTCATTTCCCTTCGCTCCCCTGCCGCTGCCTCTCCCTCCTCCTCCAGTTGGGCCTTGTCCCCCCCTTCCATTAAGCGTCCCCCCTTCCATTAAGCGATCTGCTCTAGGTTTCAGGACCTGCTCTCCTCCAAAGCCTCTGAAGCTCATCCTTCTGTGTCTGCCTTCCACTGTCGCTGGGACTCAATTCTGCCACAGAACCGAAGGGCCACAGAGGCTGGAGTTTCTGCAGAAATATGCAAATTACTTTTTTAAAATTAAAAAAAAGGGGGGCATTGTCTGTCAACAGTCTAGGGGTTTGACTGCTTTTTTTTTGCTTTCTTTTTTCATTTTGCTTTTTGCTTTTTTTTGCCTATGAAAAAGCTTCAGTGTCAGCATAAAATAGGAGTCTGATTTTTGCTGTTCTTTCTTAACAACACCAAATTTCCCCCCAAGCATACTGAATACTGGCATATTTAAGAAGTTATAAAAAATTCCCATTAGGAATGCAAATTGGGGTTCCATGGGTACATTTGAATTCTGATTTGTAAAGATCTTGGGATGATAAATTTACTAGTTCATCTTATAGGAAAGTGAGTGATCCATTTCCTGCTGAAAAATTAAAAACATAAATAATAGTCATATATCCCTTACTCATATCACTTTCTTGTTTCTTCTCCAGAGACCCAACATCACTTAGAGATTATGAAGGCAAAAATATACAAAAACACTGACCCGGTTTCTTTATGTTTTGTTTAGGTTTGGTTTAGTACGGTTTCAATTTGAGTAAATCAGAACCAATACTCAGGATTCTCACTGGAGGCTATTAAAATATCCTCCACGGAAAGAAGCATTAAAATGCTTAAGGATTCAGCAAAAGAATAAAATTCTTATCACGCCCTCTCCCATTTCTGATTGTCATTCTAGCATCTCCTAAACTTGAATGTCCCTATCTAAAAGACAGTCAAGCTTGAGGGTCCCAGACATACATAACTGTCCCAACAAATATTTAGTAATAGCTTTCCGGATTTGTCAGCTCCCAAAAGAAGCAGCAAAAATCTAGAGAAAAGGATCCATCTTTCAAGCCCCAAACTGGGTTCACTGCAGATATCTAAATATTTGAGGCAGACATCTGAACAGTGAGGTCAGTTTTCTACATCATCTCATGTGAACCGACACGGACTTGTTTCTGCTGAGTTTATTTCAACAAGAATGATAAACAAATAAGCATGCGCAGCACCTGGCACGGAACAGTGTGAGGAGGAAGTTTTCACACACCCGCTCAGATGTTCTGCTGTCAGGCAGCTGCCAGCACCCCTTCCTGCCTCCATGAGGAGGAACAGAAGTGCACCCTCAGCATTCCTTGCTCCCACATTTCCCCCACAGTGTGAAGCCTCGTACAGAAACTCTGCAGTGCTGGGGGACCAGGTAGTGATTCGCAGGTTCCGCACGCCAGGGAGAGGCAATGATTCAGCGCAGGAAGAGAGGATCTGTCCTAAAGCGCTCAAATCCCTCATAACGACACTGTTTGCATTTGAAGCTGTTGATCTGGGCTATTTTTAGATGGGAACAGTAACCAAACTCCTAAATCCAAAACTGCATCTCTGTGAATATGAACCCAATACGAAGTGGGTAAGATCTGCATGAATGGGGGCGCCTGAGTGGCTCTGTCTGTTAAGCCTCTGCCTTTGTCAGGTCATGATCCCAGGGTCCGGGGCTCCCTGCTCTGCAGGAAGCCTGCTTCTCCCTCTTCCACTCCCCCTGCTTGTGTTCCTTCTCTCGCTGTGTCTCTCTCTGTCAAATACATAAATAAAATATTAAAAAAGAAGTGCATAAACAGGCAATCACAGCTACATGTGTTATTGACGAAGGTGGGCTTTTACTTCAGTCTCTACTCCCTTTTGAAGTCTATGTGTGGAGTTAAGTGTTGCCTCTATGTACATATACATAAAGACATATACGTATATGCTTCACAATATAATACAAAAATGATAGCATCTGAAAAGTTGTCTTTACCGCCCTGAATGCTTCTGGGGAATGATGGATAAACTCGGCATTAAGCTAACAAACAGGAAGGGAGTTGAAATGGGACTGGAAAACTGCATTGTCTTAAAATACGATTATCCATCAACATGTATGCCTGCTGATAGCATGTGTAGGGAAGAGAAATGCTAAATGATCCTGTGAGCTCAAATCTGTTTAAGTAAAGTACACATTTGGGAGCTGGGGAGAAGCTATGAAGCCAAGCTGTATTTATTTTAAAGTATTGGTATCTGAGAGAATAAATTCCATTCCTTTACTACAAAGACTTTCTAATATTTGGGTGCCCTTCTAAATGTCTCCTTATCAGTGGTGGGTCAGGGTGGTGAATGCCTTCAGTGACATAGTTTGATCAGGTCATGCAGAGAGAGGCTCATACGTCAGCACTGCTCTGTGGTAAGAGTCAGAAAATAATAATGTATGGTCTTTATAATTGTGTGATTAAGGTTTTACCACCTGATATCTGAAAGTTTCACCAAGTAATTGACATTGCTTCAGAGTTTAATCTATTTTATTGAAGTAAAATCTATAAAATGCCAGACTAGCACCGATAGAATATTGACAAACTATATCAAATTACATTGATCATTTAACATTGTTTAGGTATGAATACAGGTATTAGCAGAAAAATATTGTCCTCCAAATTTTCACACAGGCTCGAAAATAGTTTTATTAAAGGCACTGACTGCTAAACATACACGGTCTTACAAATGCATCAATTATACAGGAGTTCTATTATGTATAAGCCAAGAAGTAGTAGCATTACTGAACCAAGAAAATAGAAAACAGAATTGAGTTACGAAACTATGGTTTCAGATGTTCTTTTTTAAAGAAGATTTTATTTATTTATTTGAGAGAGAGAAAGAGAGAGAGAATGAGAGCAGAAGAGAGGGGAGAGAGAATCTGAAGCAGACTCCGAGCACAGAGCCTGGCACAGAGCTGTTTCCACAAGCCTGAGATCATGACCTGAGTTGAAACCAAGAGTTAGTCACTTAACTGACTGAGCCACCCAGGCACCCCTCATTCATTCATTTTAAGTAACAGTAATACCTGTTCTTTGAAGAGCACTTAGGAAATACAGATTTTAAAAAGGAAAAAATAAAATGCATCTATTATCTCATCATTAATTATATCACATTTCAGATAATTTGAGTCACACTACACACACTTCACTTTTTGGGGGGCATCATCTAACAAAACAGCATGAATATTCTCTCACCACATGATTTTTACTAATGCACTAGAATTCGTCTAACCCATCTTCTGTGGCTGATCACTTATATATCACGTTTAGATCTTCACAATTGTTAACAATACCCAAGGAACATTTTAGGTCCAGGGCTTTTCAGACACATAATTATTTCCATGAAATTAATTCAGCTTTACTGCTGAATCAAAAAGCGTATAAATTTTAAAGCTTTTTTTTAGAGGAAGGAAGGGGAAAATGAAGAGGAGGAAATCAGAGGGGAAGACGAATGATGAGAGACTATGGACCCCGAGAAACAAACTGAGGGTTTTGGAGGGGGGAAAGGTGGGGGGATGGGTGAGCCCAGTGATGGGTATTAAGGAGGGCACAGATTGCATGGAGCACTGGGTCTTATATGCAAATAAAGAATCATGGAACACTGCATCAAAAACTAATGATGTACTGTATGGTGACTAACATAATTTAAAAAATTATAATAAAAAAATAAATAAAACATTTTTAATCACAGAAGTAACTCATGAACATTGTCTATCAAAAAGCAAGTCTCTTTTCCCTTCTACCCCTACCTCAACTTACAGTCCACTCTTCAGATGTAACCCCTGTTAACAATACCTTATTTATTCTTCTGGTACTTTTCTATGCATAGACAGGCATATATGCAATTTATACATGTATCCTGCACATTTATACAAGTGCCAGCATGCTATATCTTAGCAATATATCTTGGAGAGTATTCAACATCAGTGCATCTATCTCTATCCCAACCTTTTTGATGATATAATTAGATTCAATTGTGTGCATATATCAGAGCTTATAAAAATGGCCTACTATTGCTAGAAAGTAGGTTTCATTCTATTTTTGCTATTACAAACAATGATATAATGTTCTTCTACATGTTTTTCAAACTTGCATAAACATATTGGTATAAAGGGAATATGCTAAGTAAATGGATATACGCCTTTTAATTTTATTGGACATTACCATATTGCATTCTAAGTGGTTACCTTTATTTACATTTCTTAACCAGGGTAGTATATAACTTATTAATCCTTGACACTCTGAAATTAAAACATTGTATTATTTTTGTTATTTTTATTTGTATTTCTTTAATTATGAGTGAGACTGATCACCTACTAAATTCAAATTCAAATCTCCAAGTAAATCATCATATAAATTCTGAAGACTGAGGGAAATCTTGCCCCTGTTACTCTTCAGCTAAAAATTCATTTTGTGATTAATATCCTTTATTTCACATTCATATTCTCTTGCTTTTATAGATGAAAAGTTAACACAGTAACAAGAGCTGTTCTATTTGACGCTGTTAACCATGGCCAAATTATTTACATGTTTGGGACACTTTTCTGGGAGCATTATTGAATATGAAGTCTTCCCACCTTTCCTACCCAAAGCAGAGTCAGTCACTCAGAGCACATAATGAGCTACTCGTATGTGTTAAGAATTCAAAATAATTTTGAAAGTGCTGAGTCGTGAATAAACCACCCAGTGGCAGATATTACATATGGTTAGTTAATTATGATTAAAATTCATTACAATATAGGGTAGTATTCAAATACTCAAAACCATATTTAAAAAAAATTAGAATATAGTCAAAAACATCAACCGTGATTATCTATAGGTAGTAGGATTACAGATTACTAAATTATTCTTGTTTTTTATTTTTTCTGTGGGAATGCTATAAAATCAACACGAAGTGCTTCATGCTACCTGCTACCTACATCTCCTGAAAAACATACTAAGAAGATTTTGTAAAATTCATAACAATAATAACAATTCAGTCATAGAGTATATTAGGCTACTTTCTAGGCAGGTAAGAATGTGCTCAGGACAAAAGTATAGGGCACTGCCCGGGCTCTCTTGGATCCCACAGTATTGGAGGTACACAAAAAATGACTGGCGATGCCAAAAAAGAGAAGTTAATGCATCAACCATCCCCTTGGGGAAGTGTAAGTCTCTTTACTGCAGAATGATGGAGTTAAACTCAAGTAGATGAGAAGTTCTCTAACTTTTTTGTTTCAGGATCCCATTATACTCTTAAAAGTCACTGACCACCCAGAAGAGTGTTTGCTTATATGAGTTATATCAATCAATCTTCACTGTACTAGTAATAAAAACTGAGACATTTTAAAAATATTTATTAATTTGAGGGCAACATTACTAAACCTGCTGCAGGCTAACATTAAAAAACACTTTATGAAAAATAACAATATTTTCTAAAACAGATAGCAATTATGAAAAGAGTAGCACTCATACACGTTGCATATCTTTATCGTGTCTAGTAAATAGAAGACAGCTGGATTTTCCTATCTACTTCTACATTCAATCTGTTGTGGTAACACGTCTTGTGTACCCTCTGGGAAACTCACTGTACACTAGTGAGAAAGGAAGAATGACGAGAAAGATAGCATCTTAGTATTATTATGAAAATAATTTTGTAATAGTCTTACAGATCCATGAACTACACTTTGAGGATCTCTCTAAACTACATGATATCTAAAGTCTCATTCAGTTCTGACATGTTATGAATGTCGGATTCTCCCCATTAAAAAAAAATTTTCATTAGTCCTAATATTTGAACCAGAGGCGGAATTTTGTGTGTGCGTGTCTGTGTATGTATGCGCACATGTGTGTATGCATGTGTATAGAAATATGAATATTCGGGTTTTATTTATAGTGCATATTTAGTCATTTCATAAAAAGGTGAGATCTCTCTCTTGACTAGCAAATGATCCTAGTCTTCTGACATTTCCTCCGTGGCTGGAATTTCTAATAAAGGAATTCTGGTCTCTAGGAGGGTTTTTATACATGGGTAAAATTGAATATATTAGCCATAGGTTGAAATGAATACATTATATACTTCTTGATCTTTGCCTAGGTTAAAAATAGGGAGGCCCTAAAATATGCTTATATCCATTTCCCCAATGGACGGTATATTTGAAATAAACTTTAAAGCTTTAAAAAGGTATTTAAAAAGCTCCAGGCTTTAAGGATACATTCTGATTTCTCAAGTCAAAATGATGTTTTGCAGAATAAACACATCTTTAACATAGAGTTCATTGCCAGTCTCCACCTTTTATTAGGAAAAATTGAATACTTACTTTATCTAATTTATATATTTGATTCAGTTTACTCATCAGTAAAATGGGGATAAAATGAATAGCACCCACCAACCTCAACAGGATTATTTGAGGGTTAATTAAACAATACATAAAAATTTTTGAGCATAGTTCCTAGTCCAAACTAAGTTCTCTATAAATGAAAGCTGCAAGGATGATGATGATGCTTTTTTTTTTTAAAAAAAAAAATGTTTCTTGGAATACAGAGCCACACAGATGCAAGGGAATCTGATGCATGACTGAGCTAACACTGCAAATCAACAGGAAAGGATGGCCTTCCCCAAAACTGTCATTGGGACAGCTGATTACCTATAGAAAAAAATAAAACAAAATTTGCCCCATCTCCTCTCATACACCAAAACTAACTTCAAGTAGATTACAAACTAAAACACAAATGGCAACATTCTATAGCTTTTAGAAGACAATATAGGAGGATAGCTTGTGAGCCCAGGGTAGTAAATTACTTCTTAAACAAGACACAAAAAGAGTTAACCATCAAAGGAAATTATTACATTTGACCACAGTAAAAATAAAAACTTCTTCCAACGTAAACAAACACAGAAACTCAGATTGTAACTTGGGAGAGGATATTTGCCACACATATAACACAATTCATTAGTATCCAGACCCTGTAAAGAATACCAACAAATCAATAAGAAAAAAAAAAATCAAGTAGAAAAACAGGCAAAAGACATGACTAGGCACTTCAGAGTGGGGAATCCAAATAGTAGGAAAGTATATTAAATAATAATTAACCTCTTTTGTAAATATGGGAAAACTCAAATTTAAACCACAACATAGTACTATTTTACAACCACCAGATTGGAAAATATTAAAAACTTTAACCATATCAAATGTTGGCCAGGATGTGCAGGAATCAGAAAACTCACATGCTCCTAGTGGATATATAAATTCATTTTACCCATTGAAGAAAACAGACATAAGCTAGTAAAACTGAAGATACGAATTACTTATAACTCAAAATCTTCCCTAAAGCTCTTTCACATTTACATAAGGACACATGCACAAAAGCGTTCACAGAAATGTTTATAATAACAAAGAAATGAAAACAGGGGTGCCTGGGTGGCTCAGTCAGTTAAGCCTCTGCCTTCAGCTCAGGTCATGATCCCCGGGTCCTGGGACTGAGCCCCACATCGGGCTCCTGGCTCAGCAGGGAACCTGCTTCTCCCTCTCTCTCTGCCTGCTGCTTTCCCTGCTTGTGTGTACTCTCTCTCAAATAAATAAATAAAATCTTAAGAAAAAAAGTAATGAAAACAAAGCAATGGAATAATAAATAGCATTGAAGATGGGTGAATGTTAGCTATACAGAGCAATATGGAACATAAGAAAAATACAGGAACACCGCAGTCAGAAGAAATAAAATCTAAGAATATGTAGGATATAATTCTATTTATATCAAGTTCAAACACAGGCAAAATTAACTTATGGCTATTGGACTTCACTGACATTATTAACCCTTTTCTAAAGAAAGGACAAACAGTAGCTTGAACCTGGTAGCATCCTAACGTTATCCATCATTAATGATGTCCAGAGCGGCTCCAAGATGCTTGTCTGTTTAGTTCTTCATAGTTTCTGTACTGTCTCTTACAGTTTATAAAGCTCCTTTACATTACGTGATCTTCACAACATCATACCTCTTAACAGATGACTTACAAGAGGCTAGAAACATGACATGAATCTCAGGCTCACACAGCCGTCTGAGTGGCTGCGTATCCTTCAGACTCTAACTCTGAAGTCCACTCTACTACACTGCCTGCACGTTAGTTTGACAAAGGGATTTGCCATCCACGAATAGGAGATGAGGCCCTTACACTGGAATGCAATGACAGTCCCAGATCTCTCCCAACACCACTGGCTCAGGAGACCCGCTAGTTCTCCTCTGAGCTAAGTAAGTAGATCTAGTCCTGTGGTGCACAGAGGGGAAGGCTGCACTCTGATCCAGAAAAGCCCTAGGAACAATCTTTAGACCAAAGCTATCTGGGTACATTTTCGGTAAGCATGAGTGTTAGGGCAGTATTCCCAGGAGGTCTTGATTCCCTTTCCCTGTGTCAAAGAAACAGAAATGCAAATCATTACAACAATTTACTTCTCAGGCTACCAGACAAATGTGCAATTGTCTCTGGGATATTTTGAGCCTGTCTCCCAGTTTTTAGGCCCTTAGAGACAGGAAGGACTTTGGGACTTCCAAAGTAAATAATAGGTGTAGCTGAATTGTTTAGAGTTAATTTACAGCTTGGGTAGGATTAAAAAAAAATGTTAGGGGGAACTACATTACAATGACATTGGCTTTTATTTTCCCTAAACAAAAAGCTACTTGTTTTGGTGTCATCTTTATCTGAAGGGTGATCAATTTTCCCACTCTGTCCTGGGCGGTCCTGGTCTATTGCATAATTACTAATGGTGCCTGCCTTCACAAACAAAGAGGCCCAAATTGGACATAAATTATCTAATCATACTACTTATCCAAGACCATCATTTACATGCATATTTATGTCATTCAACAAGCATCTACTGAACACCTACTGTGTGCCAGAATCTCCGTTATAGGTCAGGACTACAAAGTGGAAAAGGCTTTCACAAGATATTTACAATCTAAGACAACCCATAATCCATGAATGGAACAATCAATTGAATTAATCATTCATTCATTGATGCAATTGATCTTCTTTAACAAAGTCTTTTACCGCCGCCTAAAACCTAGGAATACAATGCTATGCAGATAAAAACGATTCCTACCTTCATGAAGTTTATAACTTTATAGACTAATGGAAAAGAGAGACAATTAAAAAAAATAACTAGAAATATGGTATGTGGGAAAGCGTAGTATTCTATAAACAGCCCTGAAGCAGTGATGGTAGAATTCTCTTTTGGGGGAATATTGCTCTTGTATTTAGAAATATTTTTTATAGGAATTCTAGCCTGGCTTTAATGGAAGTTTTCAAAAAGAGGAGCTACTCTTCTCTGTAGTGTACCTATGTACAAGGGTTGTCTTTCTTGGGTTCATGGATTTATTCTTTACATATATTCAAAGAAATAGTCATTGAGCATTAGCTTCTAGGTATAGAATGGTGAAGAATGCAAAAAGAAATCTTCGCCCATAATGCGCTTATAGTCTTGTGTAGGGTTTAAGCTACCTGGTTCATGAATATCTAAAGGGTCTATAGATTTATTCTTTCACTCATCCATTTACTCAACAAAATAGCCACATACTGGGTAAAGTGTCCAACAGGCAACTTTAGGGAGAGTTACATCTGATGCCCAATTGTTAGTTGTTGTTTTTTTTTTTTTTTCCTTTTTCCCTCTTGAATTACATCAAGTTATCCTCAGATCCTCACTAAGTATGTCAACCACTGTCCAGAGCTGGGTTTGGATCTGCATCTGGACTAAGAGGTAACATATGGCAACAAAGACTCAGAAGCATTTATAGCCGTCAGATGTTTGCAGAAGGGCACTGAGTTTCCTTTAGGAAGTATTTAGTATTAAGATACTACATAAAAGAGTGATCTCACAGGTCTGAAAAATCTAAGGACACTCAAATTATATATATATATGTGTGTATATATATATATATATACACACACACACACATACTCAAATATATATACTTTTTATATTTATATTTTATATATAAATAAAAATATATTATATATAACTATATTATATACAACAACTATATATAACTATATATATATATATATATGATTTGATTTTTTTATTTGAGAGAGAGAGAGAGGAGGGGCAGAGGGAGAGAGAGAATCCCAGTAGACTCCCTGATGAGCACAGAACCCAACGCGGGGCTTGATCCCAGGACTCTGAGATCATGACCTGAGCCAAAATCAAGGGTAGGACACCTAACCAACTGAACTACCCAGGTGCCCCACAAATTATATTTTGATGAGGAAGATGCATGACATCATGTAAGTAACCACTGCAGCATTAACCCAATCTAAATGCATGCATATTTTTCTCAAAAGAGTCCTAACTTTGATAAATCCTCAAAGGAGTTCATGACTGCCATCACCATCTCACATTACACAAAAAAGTCAAGAACCATTGGTAAATAATTAAAAAAAAAAACAAACTGTAACACAAATCAGTAGCTATTATAATAAAGGAATGCACAAAGTTCCAGCAGCAAATGAGGCAAAACACAAGTGTTAATGGATAAGAGAGTGTGCATTTCTTCAGGTTTCACTTACTTCGATGTATTTTTTTGTACATATAAGTATTGCATAGTGGCTCAAAACACGGGTTTGAGGATCAGGCAGACCCGTGTTTAAATCTTCCTCCACGACTATTTAGCCATGTGACTTTGGGTGAATTACTTTGCATCACTAGTCACGATTCTCTCGGCTGTAAAATGGGGGAAATAAGTTTTCATTGTGGGCTCTAGCAGTGTCCTTGTAGTCCTAATAGTGTGATTCTAACTGTAAGGATTATGTGATAAAGAATTTAGAAAAGCACCTACTATTCAAAGTGCTCAATAAATGTGAGCTACCATTACATCTACACACACACACACACACACACACACACAGAGAACAGAGAGTAAATTATTTCTGACAAACTGTCTTTGCATTTATCCCATATATTATCAGAATATAACTCCTGAAAATTTCTTAAAGCTAGCATATAAAAATGTGTGCTCCAAAATGCATTCCCATAATAATTGTAGTATTTCTGGTGGTTGAAAGCAATGATGTATTTCAAGCAGATGAGCTGAGTGAAGTGTGAAGAGTGGAGTGTGGAAGATTTTTACGGGGTGAGCAGTTCAAATAAAACCTAGAAAATGTGATCCTAGGTTTTTTCCACAAACAAAAAGAGAATAAGTGATTAAAAGGTAAACCTGATTCTTATTCCTTTCTCAGATCCAGCCTTTATCTTACCTGGTCCCCTTAGCCTGCCATGGTCTGGAGGCACCTGGGTGGCTCAGTGGGTTAAAGCCTCTGCCTTCGGCTCAGGTCATGATCTCAGGGTCCTGGGATGGAGCCCCGCATCGGGCTCTCTGCTCAACAGGGAGCCTGCTTCCCCCTCTCTCTCTGCCTGCCTCTCTGCCTACTTGTGATCTCTCTCCCTCTGTCAAATAAAGAAAAAATCTTAAAAAAAAAAAAAAAAGAATGATTTTGCATTGCAAAACAGTCACTGTCACCACAAAGGTAAGATCACATCTTCTCACTTTCCGTGGGCTCCATGTGTTAAGTCAGATTTCTTTACCTTTCTACCTTGCTGGGTCCTAAATTTCATCAGGGATCCATTTAATAACCCACTTTTTGCAAATCTATTTTTAGATATTGCACATATGAAAAATACCTACAATGTGACTCTCGTAAAGGAAGGAAGAAAACCCTCTGCCCAGGTGTGGTAACAGGGAGAGGAGTCCTCAGCCACATTTGCCCCAAATCCATAACTCTTTCTTATTTTCCTGCACTGTTATTTCTTTCTGAGAAAGAGATAATCACTAGTCTCAGTGAGTGAGTCAAGGAAACAATTTATTATGGATCATTAGGGGGAGAAGCTCGTTCTATTCTGTGCAGCCAGGCTCTGCAACTGTGTCAAGGGAAATGGAGAGGGTATTTTCTGATGAGCATATTTTTTTTTAAATCTATTTGCATTTATGGCTGTTTCATTTTTTTCCCCCATCAGAACTACTTTCGCTTTACTGTGTAATATATGTCAGAAATCAGAAATCAAATCCTTCTCCCTAGTCAATATTTAGGCCATAAATGTCTACCAAGCAGCCCATCACGGGGTCACAGACAAAAAGAGAAACAAACGCAAAGTGCGTTAGGCTGGAAGGGACTTTAGAGGATCTAATTCAACTTCCTCCTCATCATAATTTTCACAGGGTTTTGTTGTTGCTGTTAAAGGTTTTCTGTTTGTTTGACTACCTACTCTGTCCCAGGCATTGTGCTAAGCACTTTATAGGGCTTGTCTCTTAATACTTACAAGAAACCCAAAAGCTACTACTGTTAGACTCATTTTATAGGAAACTGAGGCTTGGAGAAATCAAGTAACTTGCCCAGGGCCGAAGACCTAGTGAACAATGCCTTTAGGATTTTAACCCATGGCAGAGCAACGCCAGGTTCTGCCTTGGAGCGCGTATGGCCAGCAAGGCTTTTAAACCCTCATTCGCAGGCAAAACAGAAACTACCTAACTTCTGTTCTCTAATCATCAAGATCACTTTCTCATATCACTTTTTCATATTTTAAAATTGCCCAGAGACTCAATGAGCCAAGGCCACAAAAGTACCCAGTGGCACAGCCAAGATGGAATGCAGGACTCCCTCTTGAATCACATACTCCATCCAGGACCATCTGTTAATCATTTAAATTAAGTGGATTTTCCCCTACTTTAGAAAAGACTCACCGTTTTGTGAGGTCACATGCTTCTGTATCCCCTACCTTTCTGATGGTTCCACCTAATTGCCCTTTGTTTGAGTCTCTTCTTTTGCCCATTCCTCAAATGTTGATCCCTGTGGTTCTTCCTCCTTAACCTCTGTGGTCTTCACTCTTCTCACCAAAATCTGCCTCATTACCCTGAGTGTAGTTATCACTGACAAATCATCTCCAAATTTCTATCTTTAGCTTGAACTGTTCCTAGAGCTCCAGACCCAAATATAGCAACTCCCTTCTGAATGTTTAGGAAGCACCTAATGGTGTCTAATAAGAAGTACCTCATCCCTTTTAGTCCATTCTCCTCTCCTCCCCCATCTCTCACAGTCATTCTATATGATACTCATGACCTACCAGTGCACAGGTCCACAAGTCCTGTCAGTATTTATCCCCTAAAATCACTCCTAAATTTGTCCCTTACTTTCCACTGCATTTGTTACAGTTTAAGACCTCATCATCTGTCATGAATAGATGTTGCAGTAGACTTCCTGCTCCATTTCTGATCTAGCTTCCACTCAGGCTCCAGAGTGGTATTTCGAAATATAAACTGATCAAATCCCTTCCCTGCTTTAAACCATGTATTGATTCTCTATCCTGACTGGGAGAAAAAAAAAACCCCACTATGTTCTGTATCATGGCCCAGAAGGGTGACCGCAATCTTGATCTCTCGGAACACTCCAGCTTCAGTCCTCTGCTCCCATTTCATATTTCATTCTAGAAATCCCAAACTACTTGTGGTTCTCCAAACATGTCAAGCTATTTTATGTTTTAGGCTTCTGCCTATGCTGGGCCCTCTTATAGAAATACATCCTCCATCTACCTCTTCCCATCGTCTTAGAGTGTTCTTCATCAGCTTTTCAAACAGACCTCACATGTCATCTCTTCCACCCACACATCCTCCTCTGGGAGCATCTGCTCCTGATGTACTATTGTTGTGCATCCTTGTTCCTTGTACACTCATTTCTTCATTTCCCACAATGTATGGTAATTATTTGTATAGATGTCTATCTAGTCCTATAGACAATGAGTCCCTTTAGGTATAAAACACATACAGACCTTCTAGATGTTACATCTATTCAGGTTATGCTCACACTCATTCAGCAATTCCACATAGCCTCAGATTTTACACATGCTTGTTCAGTTATTTTCACAAAGATCTGATTCACTTACATCCTACACATATCATTCAATGTTATATATGCTTGTGTAGAGGTCATAATACTTATTCGGGTGATGTTAAGTATCCCTTAAATGTTATATGTGTTCACTTAGAGATCAGACATGTGTTGGTGTACATGTTAATCAGTGCACTTAAATGTTACACATAGTTGTTACTCATACTTAAAACAGTGGTTCTCAAAATGTGGCTCCCAGAGTAGTAACATCAATATCACCAGAATGCATATTCTTGAGCTCGACCCCAGATCTTCTGATTCAGAAACTCTGGGGATAAGTTCCCAACAACCTGTGTTTTAACAAATTCTGCAGATGATTATGATACATGGTCAAGTTTGAGATCTACTGACTTAAATGTTATACATCCTCATTCAGATGTTTTACCTGTTGGCTCAGATCACATCCTTCCTAATGCAACTGATACACATGTTCACTAAAATGTGACACATATTAGCTTTTTTGAAAAAATATATTCACTTAGATAGTAAACAGCTCAAATATTATACACTGATATTTGGATATGCTTGTGCTTATTCAAGAGTCGTATCTGAGACATCACAAACCCTCATCAGACAACACACAAGCACGCTGCAATGACACCCATTCACTGTGCTGTTGAAAAGGTTTACTTAAATCTTATGTATGTTAACTATTCACTTTGATCTTCCACAGCCATGTGTTTTAGATGTGACACACCCTTTTTCAGAAAATGCACATGCTCACTTGGATCTTACACATGGTCATATGTGTTTCACAGCACACACAGGTGTTTCACGAACCCACTCTGATGTTACATGTGCTTATCCAGATCACACATGCTGAATTAAATGTCCATGAGATTATTCAGCTGCATGCTCACTCATTCAAATACGGCCTCCATATCCTATATACACTGTCAACCAACCTATGCTAAAGATGAAGGGGCATCTACTGTTCTGGCTATTTCCCATCTTGACTACGATGTTCTCTTTAGAAAGGCTCCTCTTTATTTGGTCTTCTGTGGCACCTGGCCTCTCCTGATGCTGTTGGTGTGTCACTCCCTTTGCAGAATCTGCTGGCCCACCAGTTGCCTCACTGCTTTTTGTGATCTTAGGGGTAGCCCAAGAATGCCATTGTTTATGCAGAATTTATAACAGTTTCCCAAATTAAAATATCCTCATCTATTTGGGGAAAGTTGTTGCAGCAACTACAAGCCTTTCACTGGGTCAGAATGTGCTTTTAACCACACCTGTCATCTTTGGCAACCCAGTTATATATCTCTGAGGTACTCCATATTCATTCATTTCAGGGACATTTTTGATTGGTTCTACTTCATAATTCTACAATTGCCTTGGCCACAATCAATAAGAGAGGATTGTACAGTGATACTGGGTCAACATCAAAGCAAGGAGTATTGATTGAGCACTTATTATGAACTCAACCTCCTTCAGTGGCCAGAAATACTTCTCTGCTTGTCTCAATTGTTTCCTATTGTAATTTGCAGAGAAGGAGTTTGGTTTTGGAGTCAGGCTGATACTAATTTGAATCTTGGTTCTACCATGAACCATGGTTCTGGCCATGTGACCTTGAGAAAATCATTTACTATTTCATAGACATAGTTTCCTCATCTGTATAATGGGGACAATGACGTTCACTCTGTAGCTATCATGTGAAAGTTTTATGTCTGGCACACAGCATGTGATCAAGGTAAGCTAGCTTTTAGAAAGACTGTATTATAAGCCAAATAAAGGCAAAAATTATTTTTTCCCACATTGGAGCTACTATAACACGTGCAAGTAAGGTTGGGATTGAGAGGCAAGCTCCACTTCACAAGCAAACCCATCACAGTCTCAGGAAAGATTCAGACTGAGGACCCCCAGTGTATGAGTCAAGACAATGCTCTGAGGTCCAAGCATCCATCAAACCATCAGCTACTATGAACGCATCCATAGGTATTAGGCAACCTCCAGTAGGAACACAGGAACAGTGGGAAATGCAAGAGTCCCAATTATCTCAAATGTTACTGAAATAAAATCTTGGAATGGGGCTTATGTCAGAAGTCCAGTACTATTGATCAGTACTATTGAGCTCAGAAACCTGGGCACAAGTAGACAATTCAAGAATCGGCAATTTTAAGGTCTAAGAAAGGGATGGAGAACTAGCCAAACATAAACTATAGGGTCACTAGTCAGACACCATGCTCCATGTCTGACAGGCTGCCAGGCCACCAACAACAGACTGGAACCTGTGGTCAGCACTTGGACTTGACACCACCACTCACTAGGGAGGAGGGTGGGGCTTCCTGAACTCCTTGTCTTAAGAGAATATTTTGTGTAGGACTGAGATAGACTGAAGCCTGCAGAGAGGACATTAGTGAGCTAAAAAAGGTAGAAGCAAGGAAATAGGGGTCTGGGTTGGTGACAGAGTGACTGTTAGAGTCGGTTTCACGTTTCTGTGACATTGAAGGCACAAGGCACTGCCTATTGACTAGAAGGGTCATTTGGCTGTATGTTAAATAGGTAACATATGTGGAGTGCTGAGAACAGTGCCCTGACATAGAATAAGGACCAAATGTTTCCTAGTGTAACAGTATTTATGAATTAATTCAGCAACTATATAATGTGCACCTGCTATATTTTAGTAATTAGGAATAAAGAAAAGTAAAATCAAAATCCCTAACCTCAAGGGATCAATAATCTATTTGTATAATCTAATTAAAGAATCATAACAACATAAGAAAAGAATGTCCAATTCTGCCTGGGTTTGGTGAGGCAAGGGTATCCAGGAGAGCTTCTCTGATGGATTTGAATGGACTGGAATATTTGGCAAGAAGACAGAAAAAGGGGGGGGGGTATTCAGACAGAATACTAGCAAGGACAAAGACACAATAAGGTAATACATTCAGGGAAACAGAGGGAACCAAGGGTACTACACAGGGAATGGGATGGGTCAAGCTATGGAGGAAGGTTAGAAAAAAAAAATCACAAATGGCCTTAAATGTCTTCATAGGCCTATATCTATAGGCAATAGGGAGCCACTGAAGTTTTCTGAGCAGGAGAATGACTTGAGTTGATTTATCTTTTAGGAACATTGCTCTGGCTACAATGTGAACAGTATCTGGAGAAAGGCAAGGCAGGAAAAAAGGAGCCCTGCTAGAATGGCATTCTGGCTGTAATTCAGATGGAAGATGATGATGGTCTGGATGAAGTAGTAGCAGGAAAAATGAAGATGGGAGGAAAAATTCCAGAGAGAGTTAAGAGGTAGAAATGAAAGGATTTGTTGATCACTTAAACAAGGGGTTGGAAAGAGAGAGAGAGAAGTATGTTTTATCCTACCTTCAGAAAACTGCAAGTTTTATGCCATGTATCCCAGCAGGGCTGGGAACCATGATCCATTCTGATATCTGGTACTCATACAGGGCCACACCCTTGGTGAAGGATCCAAGAATACTGGCAATGATTCACAGATACCTGGTCAGTCATGCATTCTGGGGCCTTGATTGCTTCTTCTGGAATGATAAAGCAGTGTAGCTGATCTAATGAAAAGAGGTAGTCATAATCTCCATTTCATTTAGCAAAGAAGACAGAAGCAGCTGCCATAGTGATGCATTTCTGTGTCAGCTGAGTCAATGAATGGGAATTCTAAAGTTAAAACAGAAGGACTGATTGAATGCAAAACTGGTCAGCGGCTATGGTATATTTGCTGGATGCATCAAAATAGACAGGAAACTAATTATATGACTTCTGAATGGACAGAAGTTTGACATTCTGAAATTTCAAAGCTCTATTACAGCTGCCTCAACCAAAATATTCAGTTAAAAATGTCAGGGCTACATATTAAGTGGGCACTCAATTGAGTGAATAAATGAATGAATGGATTTCTCTGAAATAATAAATCTAGCTTTCATGATTCCCCTGTGATTACATTATCGTTCACATTTTCCACATGAGCTTGGTGATGGCATATTAATAACTCAGCGTGTTGATTAATGGATCAGTATTAACTTGAAGGGAAGTTTTAGTAGCGTTCCCAGGTTTCTGTAAATAGCTCAATCCTGTTCAGCATTTTTGTCTATGATTTGGATGAAAGTACAACTGTCATTCTTAAATCAAAATGACTCAAAGCTGGTGATATCCTTCTCTCCTTCCTTCCCTGCCTTCTGTGATGTTCAGGGCAGGTCTGATCTTTAAAAAGAAAATAAGAGTGAAAGGCCCTCCAGTTGCTTTATATTCTTTGGGAAACTAATCAGGGAAAGGGAAGGGGAGGTGGGAAGGAAAGGGCAGGGGGAAAACAAAAAGATGAGGGGAAAAGGAAGCAGGAGAAAGGGAGAAAAGAAAGAAGATAGAAAATGAGAAGAGGGAGGAAGGAGGGAAAGAGGGAAGGAGATGGGTAGAAGAGCAAGAAAAGAACCACAAAATACAAACAGGATAGTGATTATTGAAAGGAATGGAATTGGGAAAAGAGTCTTGTTCAAGGAAGAAAGCTCTCTAATAACAACTTTATATACTAAAAGGGGGTTATGTAAAAGAGAAAATACTTCTATCTTGTATTGCTACAGAGGGCTGAGAGGTGTTAGTTTTGAGGAACCAGAATAAATGGAAGGTATTTAAGAAGATGGTTGTTGGTTTGGTAAACGGAGAGTTTTCAAACAATTGGAACTACTCAAAAGAGTAATGAGTGGCATGTCATGAGCTACCAGTGACTGAAAAAGTTTCTAAGTTGTCTGTTCAAGCTTCAGGACTGGTGAATGAACTTCTGCCTGGTATGGAGATTGGCCCAGAAGATCTCGCAATCTTTACCACAGCTATTCTAATGTAGACACCACCCCCCCCCCCCAACTCTCTGTGCTCATGCATTTAATGATAAGTTGCCCTAGCTAGCACAGTGGAAAGTGGAGGAAAGAAGGAAGGGACCGAGAGAGGGAAAAACAGAAGATAAAAGGAAAGTAATTCATTTGTTTTTCATTCATTTTTTTTTTTAATTCAACAACTATTTACTTGTGGTCAAAATAGTTCTGTTCTCATGGAACTTACTATTACTGAGACAAATATTAACTAAATATCCCCTTTAATGAATGCATAAATGCCAACTGAGATAATGCCCCTAAGATAAGTGTTTCTGAAAAATATATAACAAGAGAGCTTGACTGGGAAAGGGGATGGGGTGTGTCTTAGTCAGCTCAGGCTGCCATAATAAAATACCATAGACTAGGTGGCTCAAACAACAGACATTTATTTCTCACCATCCTGGAGACTGGGAAGTCCAAGATCGAAGTACCAGCCAATTAACCATCTGGTGAGAGCCCTCTTCCTAGTTGCAGATGGCTGCCTTCCCTGTCTTCACATGGAGAGAGAGATTGAGGGCTCTGATCTCTTCCTCTTCCTATAAGGATACTAATGCCATCATGGGGCCCCACCCTCATGAACCCATCCAAACCTAATTACCTCCCAAAGTCCCAATCTTCATGTATCATCACATTATAGTTTAGGGCTTCAACAGGAATTTTGCAGCAGCGGAGAAGGGGTAGGGCAGGGTTGGGGGGTGGATGACACAAACTTTCATTCCATAACAGGGGGCGAGCCAAGGAAAATTTCCCAAGAGAAGTGAGCCCTGGGGGCTGCCTGGGTGGCTCAGTCAGTTAAGCATCTGCCTTCAGCTCAGGTCATGATCCCAAGGTCCTGGGTTTGAGCCCCACATCAGGTTCTCTGCTGAGCAGAGAGCCTGCTTCTTCCTCTGCCTGCCACTTTCCCTGCTTGTGGTCTCTATCTCCCTCTTTCTCTCTGTCAAATAAATGAATAAAATCTTAAAAAAAAAAAAAAGTGAGCTCTGAGCTGAGATTTGGAGGATAGGTATGAGCATAGAAATTCATTCCAGAGAGAGGGTGCAACAGGGGCAATGCTCCTGGAGCATGAGGGAGCAGGGGTCCTTGGCAGCACCGAGAGGCCAGTGTGTATAGAGCACAGAGAACAAAAGTGAGAGAGAGGTAGGGCAAAACTCAAGAGTAAGCAGGGTTGCGCCAAGCTGGGCCACTTTATTTGATAAAGGGTTTCAACTGTAATGATCCTTTCTCTTATTCAACAAATTCATACTGAGAATTTACTCTATGTCAAGCACCAGCTAGGCACCAAAAATATACCATGGATGGTAAGCAAGACAGACAGGACTCCTGGTGTTCATGGAATTTAGAGTCAAGAGGATTAGAAAAACAATTAAACAAATCACAGTGCAAAAATAGTAAGTGCTAATGTAGGGACAGAGGGACATCTAACATTCTAGAGGATGGGGATCAGCAACGTCTTCCTAAAGAAAGTGACATTTAAAGTGAGACCTGAAAGAGAAGTAAACTTTAGCAAAGTAAAGATTGAAACAAAGTACATTCTAGTTTTAAGGAGCAGGTATACAGGCAAAGGTATACAGAGGTAAAAGAGAGCACCTTGTGTTGAAGGAGGATGAAAGAAGTTTGAAAGTGGCTTAGAAGACTGTACACCCCGCCTTATGGGTTGAGTTGTGCCCTCTACAAAAAAAATAAGTTGAGGTCTTAACCCCCAGTTCCTCAGAATGTGACCACAAAACAAGGCCTTTGCAGATTTCACCAAGTGAATATGAAGGCTTTAGGGTGGGCTCTAATCCAATGACTGGTGTCCTTATGAAAAGAAGAAGGTCGCACACAAACATACAGAAGGAAGACTATGGTAGAATGCCATGTGTAGACTGGAATTATGCAGGTACAAACCAAGGAATGGCTTGGGTTACCAAAAGCCAAAAGAGTCAAGGGAGGATCCTTCTTCTACAGGTTTCAGAGGGAGCATGGCCCTGCCAATATCCCGATTAGCCTCCAGAACCGTGATGATACATTTCTCTTGTTCTAAACCAGTTTGTGGTACTTTATGTTACAGTATCTCTAGCAAACTAATACATTTGCAACAACTTTCTCCAAGGGCACTTTAGAAATATGCATCAAATACCTTTAAAATATTGATTTTTGACTCAATTTCTAGTAGCTTTACTAATAACATGACAAGAGACTGTTTAAACAGGAAGGTTCATTGCAATAGACATAATAAGGGCAAATTAGTAACAAATTAATCAAAAATAAGAACTTGGCTAACTAAATCGTGGGTTTATAACCTGGAATAGGAGGCCATGGGTTAAACACTATTAAAGTGATCTTTTAGAAGAAACTAATGACGTGGAAATAATGTTCACACTACATTTTTATGTGAAAAATTAGGTTACATTTGGTCCAATACTATTCCAACTTGGTACTTCATGTGTATGAATGATAATGGCAAGGATTAGAGGACAGTGAAGGGGAGCAGACTTTTTCACCCTGATATGTGCCTTCTCCACATTAAGGATTATTTTAGACTGATTACTTTTAAGAAACAGCTGGGAAAGTTAAGAAAACTGAGTAGAAGTTACCCTTTTGTAAGATACTCTTACATCTATAAGGAAAATTTCCATTTGTAAGGATGTGTCCCTCTCTGTACCAGGAAGAGAAGGATGACTAAGTCTCTGGAAACTCTTCTCAGTGGAAAAGACAATGACTTTGATCTGCACAGCAACCTTCCCTTGTTTAGTGCGCTTTTCCTGGTAACCTCCCAGTAGCAGGCCTTCCTCCACCCCAACATTTTTCTTTTGTCATTAGCTGAAGATGATATTTAAGGTGGTGGTTTGGGCCATTTCAGGAAGTTACTCAGTTTTCCTGGGTTATCTCTCATGTAGAAAGGAGGTATACAAGTTACTCAATTTCTGTTTGTTTTTTCTACTGTTAATCTGTCTTGTATTATAGGGTAGGAGGGTACAGAGTCTCAGCCAACAACTTAGAAAAGTAGAGGGAAAATATTGTTCCTCCCCTACAGGAACACTGGTGATTTTTGTTTTCATTTTAATGTTTGTTTTTCTGATCATTCTGCAGTTAACATAATCATGAAAATACTATCTTTCAAAATATATATAATTAAGCTAATTTTGTTAATAACAATTTGGTTAGTAATAATATTCCTTCTATCTATCTTTCAGCTCCATCACTTACTATGTGTTCTTTGGCAAGTCCCTTAACTTTTTAAGTCTCAGTTAATGATCTATAAAATAGGAACAAGAACTTTCTGAGGGCACTTGTTTTGATGAGCACTGGGTGTTACAGGTAAGTGATGAATCATTGAGTTCTACTCCTGAACCAATATTGCATTGTATGTTATCTAATAAGAACTTAAATAAAAGTTTAAAAAAAAAAAAACTTTCTCATTTTGTTGTTGTGAGGATTGAAGAGATAATTGATATCATGCATTTTAGCACAATGCTTGGCAAATACTAAATAGTCAATAGAAGTTACATGCCTATCTCTTAGGATTAGTGTATGAGGAATTAGAGATCCATGCCAGCTTGCTAGGAAAGGCAGATCCCTGTGGGTTTTACATGTTCACCATTTGGAATTACTGTAATGTATCAAAATATTTATTTAATTATCTGAGTACTAACATTCAGGGATCAGCGATCCAGCACAGCAAATTCGAGCAGCTCTTTTGTGTTCATACTATGATTTTCTATAAAAGTTATAATTTCAGTATAAAGAAATTCCTAGAGAAGGAATAATAAAAGGTTAAAAATGTTTGATTACAGTAAGATAAATGACAGCAGAAATATCATTGCAACCATTTCCCATTGTAACCCTTGCTTTAATTTCCTCAAAGCATTTTACGGGTGAGTGCAATGCAAAATGTCTTTTTTTGATACAGAGCTCAATGAGGGTAAATTGTATTGGTGATTACTTAAGATGGTCTGATACAATCATTGTGAAAATTAGCAGTCGTTCAATGTTTTAGACCCAAATGCTATGTTTTAACAAAAAGGGGGAGAAGGGATAAAACACAAGAAGTGGATATTTGGATTATTTTCACTTTTACTCTATCCTTCTGGTCATTTCACCTGCCTAACATGTGGCCTATCTGACTCCTGCCAGTAGAGTAGACAGTAATTTCACAAGCAAATAAACACTTTACTGGTCCTCAAAGTCACCTTCTTTAACTGGCTGCACATATAGTATTCTAGCAGGAAGTCCTTGAAGTTCCTTCCTATCCCTAAAGTTTCTCAGTCATTTCCATGGGGATTGGGATGGGAGGATAGAAAGCAGAGGAAACTTGGATGCTTCTACTCACGTTCCCTTTGTCCCTCCCCCCACTTGTGCACGCAATCTCTATAAAATAAATAAATCTTAAAAAAAAAATAAATTTAACAAAATAAGTGAGAAATTTACACTCTGGAAACTAAAAAAAATTGTTAAAAGAAATTAAAGAAGATCTAAATGAATGGAAAGCTATTCCCATATTTATCAATCAGAAGACTTAATATTGTTAAGATGGCAATACTTCCCAAACTGATTTAATGCACTCTTTATCAAATACTACCAAAATCCAATCCCTAGGCAAAATAATTCAATGCAATCATTCCCCAAATCCCAGATGGCTTCTTCACAGAAATGTACAAGCTGATCTTAAAATTTAAATAAAAAATGTAAAGGACACAGAATATCCAAAACAATCTTGAAAAAGAACAAAAAAATATGTTGGTGGACACACAGACTTCCTGATTTTAAAACTTACTACAAAGATACAGAAATCAAGATGGCATGGTATTGGTATAAGGATGAACCCACAGAGCAATAGAATAAAATGAAGAGTCCAGATATAAGCCCTTACATTTATGGTCAGTTGATTGTGAACAAGGGTGCCAAGACTGTTCAATGAAAAAAGAATAGTGTTTTCAACAAATGATGCGGGGACAACTCAAAATCCCCACACAAAGACTGAAGTTGGAGCAATTCTTCACATAATACCAAAAACTGATTAATTCATGAAGATGAATCATAGGCCTAAATGTAAGAGCTAAATTTCTAAAACTCTTAGAAGAGAATATGGAGTAAATCTTCATGACCTTGGGTTTGGCAATCTTTTCTTAGATAAAACCACAAAAGCACAAGTGGCAGAAGAAAAAATAAATTGGGCACCTCCGAAACTATTTGTGCTTTCAAGAATGAGAAAATGAAAAGAGAACTCATGGAATGGGAGAAAATACTTACAAATCATATAACTTACAAGGAACTTGTACTTAGAGCATATAAAAACACTTAATAAAAATACTACCCAATTTAAAAATGGACAAATGATCTGAACAGATATCACCACAAAAAAGATATATGAATGGCCAATAAGCACATGAAAAGATACAAAACATTATTAGCCATTAGGGAAATGAAAATTAAAACCAAAATAAGATACACCTTCATAACCACTAGATGTCTATAGTCACAAAACATTTACTACAACAAGTATTAGTGAGGATACGGAGAAATTGGAATCTTCTTACTTTGCTACTGGGAATGTAAAGTGGTGTGACTTCTTTGGAAAACACATTGACGGTTCCTCAAGAGGTTTAATAAAAAGTTTCCATGTGACCCAACAATCCCATTCCTAGGTATATATGCAAAAGAAATGAAAACATATTTACACAAAAACTTGTACATGAATATTCATAGCACCATTATTCATAATAGCCAAAAAAGTAAAAACAATCCAAATGTCCATCTCTCAATGAATGGAAAAATAAAATGTGGTATATCCATATAATGGCTATTATTCAGCAATAAAGAGAAATGAAGTATTGATATATCTACCATATAAATGGTCTTTGAAAACATTTTCCTAAGTGAAAGCCAGTCACACAAGACACTTATATGATGTCATTTGTGTGAAATGACCAGAATAGGCAATTTGAAAGAGACAGAACCAGATTAGTGGTTTCCAGGGCTGAGTGGGACAATTGGGGAAAAAACAAGAAGTAACTGCTCAAGGGGACGTGGTTTCTTTTGGGGTTGGTGATAATGTTCTACAATGTATTGTGATGGCTGCACAACTCTGTGAATACACTAAAAGTCACTGAATTATATACTTTATACGTTTGGCATCTGAATTCTATCACAATATAGCTGTTTTTGTTTGTTTGTTTGTTAAACAGAGCTGGTACTGTAAAGCATGGAATATGTTCACAAAATATGTGCAGGATGCATTATACGTTCCCAGACACCAAGAAAGTAGTGATACTTTCAGAGTGCATGTCCAGATTAAGATGGACCAGTGGAGCCATCCTGGTCCACCTCCAGTAAGAGAAGAGGACCTGAGAAACCAGAGTAAGTTCTGGGGGCAATCTAAAGGAGTGAGTCCACCTTACCTATTGTCCCAGTGCCCCCAGTATCACCTCCTCCTTCTGAAAAGTAGTCCCGACACCCTCTCCTTTAAGGGTCCTGTCTTTGACCTACTGCAGAATACCAGAATCCGGTTCCTAGCAGCTTTCTGGCAAAAGTTCATTAATTATGGCTTTGGTTTTACTTCCAACAGGAATTAAAGTCTCCTTTTGTCTTCTAATTTTGATCCCAACTGTTTGGTTTTGAGTACACATGTCTCTATATTTAGGTTTATGGATATAGACGGCTCCATATGGCCCTGTTCTTTGTGGATGGATCCCATCCTCTCCTCTATCTCCTTCAACTCTTTTACTGGCCTCATAGGCAGCCCTGGGAATTAATTAAGTCATTTTTAGTTACAAGTGGCAGAAACGCAATTTAAACCAGTTCTGGCTAAAATAAAGGAGAAAGAGAAATATCCTAGAAGGATATTCTAGAGTATCATTTTCTATAACTGAAGAAATAGTTGAAGAACCAAATTGTAGGAAAGGTACTGTTGAGCCTTAACAGCAACTGGAACTGGAGATATGAATGCCATCTGGACTTTTCCTCACCCCGTCTCTTATCTCTGCTTCTCTCCATGATCCTATTCCATTCTTACTTACAGTGGCTTCCTTCAAAGCAGGAGGTGATGGCCATCAGGAGTTCCTAAGCCTCCATATCAAGGTTTCCATTATCACAGAGGTAAAGATCCTACCTTTTAATTTTAATATGAAAAATGACAGAGAATACATCTTATTGGCCAAGAAATCAGAATATCTAATTTGCATGAAATGCAAAGTAATGCCAGACCTAATTTATTTATTTTTTTCCATATATATATAT